>CM046667.1:32660907-33028407 GCA_025594165.1 Tamias sibiricus
CACTGGACCACTGAGATCCACACCCCCAGCCCTTTTTTATATTTTATTTAGAGGCAGGGTCTTGCTGAGTTACTTAGGACCTTGCTAAATTGCTGAGGCTGGCTTTGAATTTGTGATCCTCCTGCCTCAGCCTCCTGAGCCGTTAGGATTACAGGTATGCGCCACCACTTTTTTGTTTGTTTGTTTGTTTTGTTTTGTTTTTGTGGTACCGGGGATTGAACTCAGGGGCACTCGACTACTGGGTCACATCCCCAGACCTTTTTTTTTTTTTTTTTTTGTATTTTTTTTCGAGACAGGGTCTCACTGAGTTGCTAAGTGCCTCGCCATTGCTGAGGCTGGCTTTGAACTCGCGATCCTCCTGCCTCAGCCTCCCAAAGTGCTGGGATTACAGGCGTGCCCCACCGCGCCTGGCTGCGCCACCACTTTTTTTCTTTCTTTTTTATTTTTTTAGGTGGGGGGAAATACCAGGGATTGAACTCAGGGACACTCGACCACTGAGCCACACCCCCAGCTCTATTTTTGTATTTTATTTAGACACAGGGTCTTGCTGAGTTTCTTAGGGCCTCACTAAATTGCTGAGGCTGGCTTTGAACTGGTGATCCTCCTGCCTCAGTCTCCGGAGCTGCTGGGATTACAGGAGTGCACCACCACGCCCAGCCTGGCTTCCTATCTCACCAGGTGATCTCTCCCTCTTACACGTCATTTCATTGCCATGCTTTCTGCCATGTTGTGCCATAGCCAGGCCACTCTCACCAGACCTGGTGCCACACTGTTTGGATTTTCAACTGCCTGAACCGTGAGCTAAATAAACCTCTTTTCTTTACAAATAACCCAGACTCAGGTATTTCGTTATAATAACAGAAAATAGAGCTGGGGATATAGCTCAGTTGGTAGAGTGCTTGCCTCGCACAGGCCCTGGGGTTCAATCCCCAGCACCGAAAAATAATAATAATAATAACAACAGAAAATAGACTAATACATTGAGTATTTATAGTATGTGTATATGTGACATATGTAATAAAATAATAAAATTACACATGGAGATAATAATATGGTGCCAAATTTGTGGTTTTCTCCAGGGGAATTCTCATTTGAGAGTGAGAATTGGTACATAACGGTCTAACTATATCTGAAATGTTATATTACTATTCCATATACTTTTTATATATCTGGAATATCTCATGATGATTTTTTGTTTGTTTTGTTTTGTTTTGGTACTAGGGATTGAACCCAGGGGTAATTTACCATTGAACTACATCCTCTGTGCTTTTCATTTTTTATTTTGAAACAGGGTCTTGCTAAGTTGCACAGCTTGGCCTCAAACTTACCATTCTCTTGCCTCAGTCTCCCCAGTAGCTGGGATTATAGGCACACACCACTGCACCTGGTCCTTAATGACTTTTTTTTTTTTTTTTTTCGGTACTGAGGACTTAACCCAGGGTGCTTTACAACTGAGCTACCTCCCCAAACCTTTTTAGTTTTAATTTAGAGAGTGGGTTTCACTAAGTTGCTTAGGGCTCCTTTAAGTTGCTGGGGGCTAGCTTCCAATTTGTAATCCTCCTGCTTCAGCCTCCTGAGCTAGTGGGATTGCAAGCATGTGCCACTGCACCCGGCCCCATGATGATTTTTTTTTTAATATTTATTCATTTATTTTAGTTGTACACAATGCAATGCATTTATGTTTACGTGGTGCTGAGGATCGAACCCGGGCCGCGCACGTGCGAGGTGAGCGCTCTGCCGCTGAGCCACAACCCCAGCCCCCCATGAGGATTTTTAAAAGTAGAAAGAAAAGTTAGTTTTCAGCAGGCTAGAGTATAAAGTTAAACTGCCATTTTTTTTTTTTTTTTTTTTTTTTTATGGACTGGGACAGTCCCTCAATTATGACTGCCCAAAATGCCAATGTCCCATGAGCAAAATCACCCCTGTGTCCAGGGACTTTCCTTCTGATTTTAGCCCAGACTATAAACACCACCCCCCGCCTCTCCTTGTGGCTGGGCCACCCTTGCTCCTTTTCCCTTCCTCTTTCTGTCACTGCTGGGAAGCCCCTGCCTCTGCTCACAGACTTCTGGATGTCTTCCAACTCCTTTTCCTGTCCTGTGCACTTCAATGTCCCCTATTATAGGAACACCCCCACCTCCACTTCTGAGGGCAAAAGGGAGTAGGGAGGAGAGAGGGCAAGCTGTGTTTCTGTTCTCCCAAGGTGAAACTGGGGAATGGATTTCACCAGGAAATAACACTCCCTAGTAACCTTGTTTCTTTCTTTTCTTTTTTTTTTTCTTCTCTTTTCTTTCTTTTTTTTTTTTTTTTTTTTTTTGGTACCAGGGATTGAACCCAGGGGCTCTTAACCACTGAGCCACTTCACCAGCCCTTTTCTATTAAATTTAGAGACAGGGTCTCAATGAGTTGCTGAGGGCCTCACTGCCGAGGCTGGCTTTGAACTCCTGATCCTCCTGTCTCAGCCTCTGGAGCCATTGGAATTATAGGCATGCAGCACCACGCTCGGCTGTAACCTTGTTTCTTGATCATCATTAATACCAGAGCCTCACTTTCTGCTAGCCTGCTTGGGAACCAAAGTCATTCATATGGAATTGAAGAAAATCTGTTCTGAATTCTAAGACAGATTTTTCCAACCAACTTTTGGAACGGCACCAATATTTCAGTTTGTCACTTCTCCATAAAGTCCTGGGGAGTGGGGGCGAGCTAAGTTTTCCTTGGCCAAAAAGGAATGAATTCAAGGAACCAAGCTTTGCTGATGGGTGAAATAAAACAGGGTACTTCAGGGCAACCCCAGAAAGAATTTCCTGAGAAATGAAATTACATCATGGTTCACCTGCCTGAGCTTCTTAGTGTCCACGTGTCTACTGAAAAAGCTTTTTTTTTTTTTTTCTTTTCTTCTCGGCAGCCACACATTTTAAATATGAACAATATAATAACTAACTCTAGCGAGTAGAGCTGATCGTTCACCACACAATGTGATTTCTAATTGCTTGAATAATAGTGCACAATGAAATAATTTCCTACCCAGTAAAAATGATTTCTCTTTGCCTGAGTGATAATATCCTGTTGAAATATAATGCCGTTCCAGACAGTGACTACATAATGTCTGGAGTCTTTTTTTTTTTTTTTTTCCCCTTCTTCTTTTTTCTATATATAACCTTTAAATGCTAAGCATTAGGAACAAGGCAAGACCAAGTGATAAAACAAGTTCCCAGATGAAGAACAGGATTCTTTGGGTCTCTGTTGGAATCTCTAATTACCCAAAGTCCTTGGTTAACAGTGGTGAGTCGATAAACTTATAATGCATAGATGGTCTTTGCTCTGTTCCTTTAGAGATCAGCCGTGTGATAAGAATGGAAATGGATTTTTCCATAAAGCTGGTGTGCTCTAGAGCATCTGTATTTGGACAGGCGCACACACACCATGTTGTTAATTTTAATGCAGCAATTTAATCCTCATTACGTGCATCACTGGACCCATAAAGGCAGATTTTTCTTTAGAAAATGAAACTGCAAGACATTTGTTTGTTGTCCAGTGGCCTACTGTGCCAGCAGGCGTGGAGAGTGTTCAGTGCCCTCTAGGTCTATAGAAGAAAAGAAGGTGTGCCTCTTGTTCCCAGGAAGTTGAGAACACAGGAAAGTAGGGGTTCAGGCCAGAGAAGAGCCATTCAGCAGAAAGACAAGTAGCCGGCATGGTGGCGCACTCCTGTAATCCCAGCGGCTTGGGAGGCTGAGGCAGGAGGATCACGAGTTCAAAGCCAGCCTCAGCAACTGCGAGGGGCTAAGCAACTCAGTGAGACACCATCTCTAAATAAAATATAAAAAAGGCTTGGGGATGTAACTCAGTGGTTAAGTGCCCCTGGATTCAATCCCTGGAAGGAAGGAAGGGAGGGAGGGAGGGAAAAGAAAAGAAAAAGAAGAATGAGGCCCAGAAAGGGAGAATGACCTTCTCAAGGTCACACAGCTAAGGAAGGGAATTGGTCAGGTAAAAACCTGGTGTTCATCCAGCACGGTGGCACATGCCTCTAATCCCAGCACTTTGGGAGGCTGAAGCAGGAGGATCAATGAGTTCAAAGCCAGCCTCAGCAATGGTGAGGCACTTAGCAACTCAGTGAGACCCTGTCTCTAAATAAAATACAAACAAGGGCTGGGGATGTGGCCCAGTGGTTGAGTGCCCCTGAGTTCAATCCCTGGTACCCCCCACCAAAAAAAAAAAAAAAAAGACCAGGTGTTTATAACCTAGCCTCCTGCCCCTCACCTGTACTGAGACAGCCAACACTGTGCTAGATAAGAGTGATTCTGTGGGTGGGATTGTGGTCCTGGGTACATGACTTCTTCTACAGAGTTCATGGGAGGCTCATTTGCTGTGTCCCTTTGACTGGAGCTCTTACCATTACAGACCACACACTCCCATTTGGCCCCTCTTGGGTTGAGGTGAGAGGATGGCAGTGGAGTATGGAATCCATACTCCTTCAAGAAATCCTCTTGGGAAAGACTTAAACTGCTTCAGCTTTTACAAATACCATCTCCATGACCCTTACCATCCCCTGCTAGCTATATATGCAAGTGTGTTAGAATGTCCACAGACATTTATAATAGTCCCAAATCAGAAGCTACCTGCCTTATTCTTCTTCTGTTGCTAAAATGGAATACCACAGACTGGATAATTTATAAAGAAAAGAAATTTATTTCTCACAGTTCTGGAGGTCAAGAAGTCCAGTATCAAATGTGCTGGCATCTGGTGAGGGTATTCATGCTGCATCATTCCATGGTAGAAGATAGAATGGTAAAAGAGTGCAAGAACACAAGAGAGGCCTGGTGCAGGGGCTTAGAACAGTACACATTGCTGGGTATGGTGGGGCATGCCTGTAATCCCCCAGTTTGGGAGGCTAAGGCAGGAAGATTGAAAGTTTGAGGTCAGCCTCAGCATCTTAGTGAGGCCTTGAGAAACTTAGTGAGACCCTGTCTCTAAATAAAATATAATAAAAAGGGGTGGGGATGTGGCTCAGTGGTTAAGCACCCATGGGTTCAATCCCTAGTACAAAAAAACAAAACAAAACAAAACAAAAAAGAGCACAAATGGGGTAAACTGGCTTTTACAACCAACCTACTCTCAAAGTAACTGACTCCATCCCATGATAATGACATTAATTCATCTTTTGCCTGTATGACCTAAACTCCTCTTACTAGTCCTTAACTCCCAACACTGTTTCGTTGAAGGTCTTTTTCCACTAAATGAACTTTGGAGGACATATTTAAACCATGACACTACCTAAATATCTATCAATGATAGAATGGATAAATCCCGGAATATTCACTCAATGCGATGCTAAGCAGGAGTGTGAATTAACCATCTACAACAACATACAAAAAGTATGGATGGATCTCATGAATGTAAAGTTGAGAAAATGAAACTAGACACCAGAGGGTACAATATATGGTTCCACTGGGTGTAGTGACACATGCCTATAATCCCAGCTACTCAGGAAGCAGAGGCAGGAGGATTACAAATTCAAGGCCAGACTCAGTGACCTAGTGAGATCCTGTCTCAAAATAAAATGGGCTGGGGCTGGAGTTGTGGCTCAGTGGCAGAGCGCTTGCTTCACACATATGAGGCACTGGGTTCGATCCTAAGCACCACATAAAAATAAATAAACAAGATAAAGATAGTGTGTCCATGTATAACTAAAAAAGTTTTAAAAAATGAAAATGAAATGTGCTGGGAATATGCTTCAGTGGTTAAGCACCTCTGGGTTCAATCCCCAGTACCTCTCCGGGGCTCCAAAAAGAGGACTGTATCATTCCAATTTCATGAAAAACAAAAAGAAACAAAAACTAATCTGTGGGTGGGAACAGTGGCACATACCTGTAATCCCAGTGGTTCAGGAGGCTGAGACAGGAGGATCACAGGTTCAAAGCCAACCTCAACCACAGGGAGGTGCTGAGGTGCTGAGCAACTCAGTGAGACCCTGTCTCTAAATAAAATAGAAAATAGAGCTGGGGATGTGGCTCAGTGGTTGAGTGTCCCTGAGTTCAATCCCCAGTACTCACCCCCTCCCAAAAAAAAAAAAAAAAAAAAGGAAAGAAAAGAAAAGAAAGAAAAGAAAAGCGAATCTGTGCTAATAGAGGCCAGGATAGTGGTTAGGGTTAGGGATAGCAGTAACTGAAAGGGAGTACAGGGGTCTTGGGATGCTGATAATTAATATTCTGATTTCAGGAGGATGTTCAATTTACAAAAAAATCACTTTAATATGTATCTTACATTTCCAAAGAGGTAAAACAAAAGAAGACTCCAGACTGACCACCCCCCCATCCCGTGGCTGTTCCTGTGTAACCCCATGTCACAGGTTCCAGTCCTGGATCCCTAACCTCAGGAAACACATATTGACCTCTTTAAAGGATTCTCTTAATGCACCTTTTTGGGAGACATGAGGTTAGAAGGCAACCCCACCCTCACCCCTCAGTAGCCTTCTCGAAAAATCTTCACAGACCCTCCTTCCTGTTCCCTTCTCTCGATGCCTTTATAATCAAAATTGTTGAGGAATTTGAGAATTTTAGAGCATGTCTTTGGTAACAGCTGCCTCTGTGGATCTGTCCACACTCATTTTGGAATATGATATCTCTTGTATTGGTATGAAACAGCAGTAGGAAGGTCCCACTTTAATATCTTATTGTGTAGGCAAACAATAAATCCATCCATCATAATGACTTATGACATTCACATAGTACTTGGATCTTATGAAGAGAATTCAAATCTATTACCTTTCTTCATTTCCGCAGCCATCCTCCAGGGTAGACGTTGTTATTCTCATGTTACCAGTGAGAGTATTAAGACTTGTAAAGGGGAGGTTTCCTGCCCTGCCTGAGGTCACCCGGGGGTGCCGTCTGAGGACACAGGGATCCCAGGCCAGGTGTTCTGACTCCAGATTTATTCTCTCTCCAACCCCCATCTGGGGAAGGCCCAGGCGGGGAGCAACCAGAGCAGAGGGAGAGGATGCTTGGCATCTCAGCCTGCTCTTGTGACAAGCGAGCTTTGAAACAGACAGGCCTGGTTTGAATGGCACCTCTGCTACTTCCCAAGTGCCTCATTTGGAGTTAGGTTATTTCGCCTCTCCAGACCTTGAATGATAATATCTGCTTCTTGTGGTTCTTGTGAAAAATCCAATAAAATCATCATGTGTACTGCCTCACTCCAGGCTTTAAAAAGATATTGGTTTCCCTCCCCCTTGGAATGGAGTCATCTGGCCCCAGCACGGTGCCGAACACCTGTACTCAGGCACTCAGGAGGCTAAGGTAGGAGGATTGCAAGTTCCAGGCCTGCCCGGGCAACTGAGCCAGATCCTGTCTCAAAATTAAAAATAAAAAGAGATGGGGGTGTGGTTCAGAGGTAGAGTCCTTGCCTAGCATGCAGGAGGCCCTTGGTTGCATCCCCAGCATCACCAAAAAAAAAAAAAAAAAAAAAAGAAGTCATCAGGCCTAAGGAAGAGTAGGCAAGGAGGGACAATAAGTATAATAAAAGAGGGAAAAGAGAGAGGGTTTGCCATGGTGGTGCAGGCCGGTAATCCCAGTGGCTTGGGAGGCTGAGGCAGGCAGATCTCGAGTTCAAAGCCAGCCTCAGCAATGGCGAGGCTTTAAGCAATTCAGTGAGACCCTGTATCTAATAAAATACAAAAAAGGGCTGGGGATGTGGCTCAGTGGTCGAGTGCCCCTGAGTTCAATCCCTGGTACCAGAAAAAAAAAAAAAGAGAGAGAGAGAGAAAGAAATAAGACAACAAATATTTTCTCCTGTTTTTACTTCCCTGCTCATTTTTTTTTTTTTTTTTTTTTTTTTTTTTTTGGTGCTGGGGTTGAACACAGGGCCTTGTGAGGCAAGCTCTCTACCAACTGAGCTATATCCCCAGCCTGCTGAAGCCATCTTGTGATCATAAAACACAAATGTGAAGACCAAACCAAACAAATAAAGATAAGGAAAGAATTAAGAGAAAGAAAAAACAAACACACGTGAGTCCTTGATAATGTCATACCAATGAATTGGTCAGTTTCTGGAGCCACCAAACTCCAGATACAGTATAAATTAATAAATGCCATGATTGTTAAGCCAATTTTAATGAAGTGTTTTGTACTTGCAGCCAAAAGTTAATATTTTGGTTAACCAAAATAGCAAATATTTTAGTACCATATTGTCATATTGTTCTTTTTTTTTTTTTTTTTTTTTGGTACTGGGGATTGAACTCAGGGGCACTCAACCACTGAGCCACATCCTCAGCCCTATTTTGTATTTTATTTAGAGACAGGGTCTCACTGAGTTGCTAAGTGCCTCGCCATTGCTGAGGCTGGCTTTGAACTCGCGATCCTCCTGCCTCAGCCTCCCAAAGTGCTGGGATTACAGGCGTGCGCCACCGCGCCCGGCTCCATATTGTTCTTTATAACCTTTTTTTTTTTTTGGTAGTGCTAGGGATGGAACCCAGGGCCTGGTGCATGGTAGGCAAGCTTTCTATCATGGAGCTACATCCCAGCCTCTTTTTTTTGTTTGTTTGGTACCAGGGATTGAACTCAGAAGGACTCAACCACTGGGTCACATCCCCAGCCCTATTTTGTACTTTATTAGAGACAAGGTCTCACTGAGTTGCTAAGTGCCTCGCCATTGCTGAGGCTGGCTTTGAACTCGTGATCCTCCTGCCTCAGCCTCCCAAGTCCTGGGATTACAGGCGTGCGCCACTGTGCCCAGCTTTCCAGCCTCTTTTATAAGATTATTAAGACTGTACCCATTTATTAACTGATGTAGTCAAACAGATACCAATCAGAAAAAAGAGAACATAGGTTTTAGTGCAGGAAAAGACAAAGAAGGTCCTAGAAATAGAGGGAAAAGGTAACCAAAAAAGGATGGAAAGATGGAAGGAATTCCCTTCACCAGATTAGAACTAGAGCTAAAAGAAAGCCATAAGTACCCCAAAACGGCAATGTACTCCTGTAATCCCAGAGACTAGGGAGGCTGAGGCAAGAGGATTACATGTTTGAGGCCAGCTTCAGCAATTTAGGCCCTAAGCAATTTAGTGAGACTTTGGCTCAAACTAAAAAGGGCTAGGGATGTGGCTCAGTGCTTAAGCACCCTTGGGTTAAAACCCTGGTGCCACACTCAGGAAGAAGGAAAAAGAAGAAAGGTAGGGCGGGAGGGAAAGAAGGAAAGAAAGAAAGGGAAAGGAGAAAAAAGAAAGTCCTAAGTTTACTATGGCCAGGTGTTTGTGATCTGCTTTCCCTCACAGACCTTAAAATTTTTCAATGTACAGTTTCAAAGTGGGGGTGGAGGAACACAAAGCATTAATGAACAATCAACAATGTTTCTTATACTTAGTATTATGGAAATGATCCATTTATTTCTCTTTTTTAATTTTTTCTCTTTAAAGGGAAATTATTTTTTAACTGGGATTTTTTTTTTTTTTTTTTAACATGAGGTTTAGATTTCTTGGATGATCGCTGTGTCCCAGACATTGCACTTGGGGCTCTATAAATATTATTTATTTTCATCTTTATGGCAACTGCAGCACAGTGTCTGCTGCCTATCCATTTTGCCCTCTTTCTTGACCATTTTTGAAGCTTGGGGCTAGAGGGCAGCCTCTCCTCCCTCCTCCTGGGCACAAGGGCGGTGGCACAGTGGCAGGGGGTGGTGTGGGGGCTGGGAGTGTCAATCACAGCACACCAATAATCCTCTCCAAAGAATTCTCTCCACTCATCCTTCTTCCTAACGTGGCCCTGTTTTTTTTTTTTTTTTTTTTTTTTCAGGATGACAATGTTCTCAGGTAAAGCCACCACCTTTCCAGACCCCTTTGTTTGGGGATGCCCCTGACAGAGTCTGGCCAATGAGAAAGAAGCAGAGCTGCTGTTTGGATCACTCAGGAGAATTTTTTTCAAGGGGGTCCAACTCAGTTCCTTTGTCTCTTTGCCCTTTTTCTTTTGCCATTCCTTCGCCGTTCCTTCTGGAATACAGATGTGAGGCCCAGAAGTGAATCAGCCACATAAGAAGTATACAAAGCATGACCTCACCAAGAGCTGTGAGGATACAGGGTAACCAGGTCAGCGTGGAGACATTTGCTAATCCTGGGCTGCTTTCCCCAGCACTTTTTTTTTTTTTTTTAGTTGTAGATGGATGCAACATCTTTATTTTATTTATTTATTTTCATGTGGTGCTGAGGATCGAACCCAGGGCCTCACACGTGCTAGGCAAGCACTCTACCACTGAGCTACCACCCCAGCCTTCCCAGCACTTCTTAATTGTGGGAGAAAAAACAACCCTTCGTGGTTAAGTTTCTCATCTATACAGCTGAATGCATATAATTCAGCTAAATGATATGTTTGTATGCTGAAGTTTACCTTTTTAAAAATTGTTAGCCGGGTGCTGTGGCGCACGCCTGTAATCCCAGCACTTTGGGAGGCTAAGGCAGGAAGATCGCGAGTTCAAAGCCAGCCTCAGCAATGGCGAGTTACTTAGCAACTTAATGAGACCCTGTCTCTAAATAAAATACAAAAAAGGGGCTGGGGATGTGACCAGTGGTTGAGTGCCCCTGAGTTCAATCCCTGGTACCACCAAAAAAAAAATAATAATAATAATAAATAAATAAATAAATAATAGTGAAATTTAGCCGGGTGTGGTGTTGTACACCCAGTGGCTCAGGAGGCTGAGACAGGAGGATCACAAGTTAGAAGCCAGCCTCAGCAATTTAGCGAGGACCTCAACAACTCAGTGAGACCCTGCCTCTAAATAAAATATAAAAAAGGATTGGGGATGTGGCTCAGATGTTGAGCGCCCCTGAGTTCAATCCCCGGTACCAAAAAAAAAAAAAAAAAAAAGTGAAATTTATCAAGCACAGAATGATTGAAACTCATATATGCTTGAGAAATACAATCAAAGAAATTCCCCCATCCATCTCCTCCTAGATCCTTTTCCCAAAAGAGACCACCATCCTGACGTGCTGTGGCAATATTTTTCCAAGTTTGTTTTCATTCTTTTAAAAATGACAGTTTCTTATTCTTTTTTGTTGTTAAGTAATGGTTCCCTCCATCAAATTTCATTATAGTTGACAGCAAACTGGATTAAAAGCCTACAGGGGCAAAGAGATAGGAAGAGGAAAGAACAAGAAATCTTCAGAAGCTGGAAAGCAGATGGAAAAATACTGAGTGACCCAGCAGACCACACGGGGCTGAATCTTGTTTTCAAAGGGGGTCAGGGAGACCAAGAAACCAGCTAATTTTTGTTGGAAAGCTCCAGAAAAGCCTGGGACTTGGAGGCAACTAAACATGTTAATGTGGGGTGTAGATGGGGTTAGGAAACAAGAAAGCAGGGTCATCTGTTGGGATATGGTCACAAACCACACCAATTATTTGTAATCAAAGGAATTTGGAGGAAGGGGGTACTAGGGATTGAACCCAGGGACACTTAACCACTGAGCCACATCTCCAGCCCTTTTTATTTTTTATTTAGAGTAAGGGTCTTGCTAAGTTGCTCAGAGCCTTGCTCAGTTGTTGAGACTGGCCTTGAACTTGTGATCCTCTTGCCTCAGCCTCTGGAACCACTGGGATTACCGGTGTGTGCTACCATGCCTGGTGAGACTGAAAGAGTTTAATGTAAAGAATTAAATTGGTGAAACAGAAGCCACACCAGTTATTTGAGACCAAAGGAATTTACCACAAATAATGAAATGAGTGAGACAAAAGCCACATCCATTATTTAAACAGAAGGAATTTCATATAAAGAATTGTTAAGCAGGCATGAAGGTGTTAACTAGGTAACTGAAAGGATAAAAAGAGAACTCTTAAGGTATCATGGAGGGAGTCATTCCCAGAGCTGGGTGGGGAACAAAGGAAAGAAGTTGGAATTATTAAAACTTGGAAGTTTGAATTAGGCGTCCCAACTGTCCGGGACCCAGACCCTCCAGGAGGGGTGCTACTCTATGGGTGCTAGAGTCTCTGGGGTGGCATTTGATGAGGCTGGTTGTATAAATGTCGGAGAAATTGCAAAACCACCTTCGAGCCTGTCGCGGTGGTGCATGCCTGTAATCCCAGCAGCTCAGGAGGCTGAGGCAGGAGGATCCCAAATTCAAAGCCAGCCTCAGCAAAAGCAAGGCCCTAAGCAACTCAGTGAGACCCTGTCTCTAAATAAAATGCAAAATAGGGCTGGGGATGTGGCTCAGTGGTCAAGTGCCCCTGGGTTCAATCCCTGGTACCCTCCTCCCCCAACAATAAAAGGAAAAAAAAAGAAAAAAAGCCTTCCACTGATGCTATAGTCAAAAACTACTGTTGGATGAAGAGGCCCTTCAGGATGGTGATCGCAGGAGCAGGAGGCCAACAGGAAGTGCCTTGTCCCTCCCTCCTTCTTTGTCCAGTCTTCCAGTTTCCCTCTATTGCCCTCTATGGGTAGAGCCCAACAAGGAACAGCTAAGCCAAGTCACTGTGCTTTGCAGGGTCCCTGCCTCAGTGTCACAAAGCATGGAAATGTGGGGTTAGAGCTGGGAGGCCATAACAGTCACCGACAGTGTTGGCATCAGAAGCAAGTTTAAAAACAGATCCCCAAACTCAGCAAGGCAAGTGCTGATCCTCCCACTCTAGCCAAATACTCAGCTGTGTTCTCTGGAGGGCAGGGGCTCTCTGGACTGGGCAGAGGGGACAGTAAGCACAGTAGAGGGTGGGATCCTCCATTGAAAATATGGCATAATCGCACTGGGGTTGTGGCTCAGTGGTAGAGCGATCGCCTAGCACGTGCGCAGCCCAGGTTCCATCCTCAGCACCAACGTAAAAACAAAAGGCATTGTATACAACTAAAGCAAACAAATAAATATTTAAAAAAATAGGGCATAAGTAAAGGCTAACTGACCATCAGGACCTCAGCCCTCATCTCCCAAATGACTTCCACTGAAAGTCAGACATTTACACTCTTGACGTGTTTCCAGAAAGAACTTTCCAGAACGGCTCTTCTCTGAGAACCTGCCATACCAAGGCAAATGATATAAATATTCCAATATCAGTATAGTGGTCTAGCTAGATTGTGTGAGATCTATAATCAATTGCCCTCAATCAAGCTCTCTTCCAATCACATTTTCAGATTATAATCTGTTTTGGGGGGGAGTTTTTTTTGGGTACAGGGGATTGAATTCAGGGGCACTCGGCCACTGAGCCACATCCCCAGCCCTATTTTGTATTTTATTTAGAGACAGGGTCTCACTGAATTGCTGAGTGTCTCGTTTTTGCTGAGGCTAGCTTTGAATTCACGGTCCTCCTGCCTCAGCCTCCTGAGCTGCTGGGATTACAGGCGTATGCTGCTGTGCCCAGCTAGATTATAATCTTAAACATGAGCAGATATTTCAGGGCTACCACATATCTCAGAAGATCCTCAAAAATGCAAGACAGAGGCCAAACTGTTCAGAATAAAAGAATCTGATAGAAACAGAGACTATGTTGAGAGATTTCTTCTCTGATACTTAATATTTTCTGAGAAATAAAAAAATAAGTGGCACACGCCTGTAATTCCACCCAGCACTTGGGAGGCTGAGGCAGGAGGATCGCGAGTTCAAAGCCAGCCTCAGCAATAGCGAGGCACTTAGCAACTCAGTGAGACCCTGTCTCTAATAACATACAAAAGAGGGCTGGGGATGTGGCCCAGAGGTCCAGTGCTCCTGAGTTCAATTCCTGGTACCAAAAATAAATAAATAAATTAATTAAATAAATAAAAAATAAAACAAAATATTGCAACTAAATAAAAAGAAAACACTTAAAGAATAGGGCTGGGGATATAGCTCAGTTGGTAGAGTGCTTGCCTATGTACAAGGCCCTGGGTTCACTCCCCAGCACCACAAAATAAATAAATAAGAAAGGACCCTTAGAAATTAAAAAAATAGTATAGTAGAAATGAAAAACTCAATGGGAAGATTGGAAAGTAAAGTTGAGGATATTGCCTATGATATGGAACAAAAAGAGAGAGATGGAAAACAGGAGATTAAAGATAATAAAATCTGGCCGGGCGTGGTGGCGCACGCCTGTAATCCCAGCACTTGGGAGGCTGAGGCAGGAGGATTGCGAGTTCAAAGCCAGCCTCAGCAATAGCGAGGCACTTAGCAACTCAGTGAGACCCTGTCTCTAATAAAATACAAAAAGGGCTGGGGATGTAGCCCAGTGGTGGAGTGCCCCTGAGTTCAATCCCTGGTACAAAAAAAAAAAAAGATAATAAAATCTGGTTCTGAGCCGGGCGCGGTGGCGCACGCCTGTAATCCCAGCACTTTGGGAGGCTGAGGCAGGAGGATCGCGAGTTCAAAGCCAGCCTCAGCAATGGCGAGGCACTTAGCAACTCAGTGAGACCCTGTCTCTAATAAAATACAAAAAAGGGCTGGGGATGTGGCCCAGTGGTCTAGTGCTGCTGAGTTCAATCCCCGGTACCAAAAAAAAAAAAAAAAAAAAAAAAATCTGGTTCTGTTGAGAACTTCAATATATGAATGAGTTCCAGAGGGAGAACACCTTACAAATGATAGGTGTGAACCATCCAAAAATCATTCAAGAACACTTCTCAGACTTGAAAGACACCTGTTTCCAGATGGAAGGGACTAATCAAGTGGACCACAGAAAGGCTGAGATGAAAACAACGACTGATAGGCAAATAATCGCAAAATTTTGAAACACAAAAAACAAAGAAAAGATCCTATGAGGCAGATGCAATGGTGCATGCCTGTAATCCCAGCAGCTTGGGAGGCTGAGGCAGGAGGATTGCAAGTTCAAAGCCAGCCTCAGCAAAAACGAGGCGCTAAGCAACTCAGTGAGACCCTGTCTCTAATAAAATACAAAAAGGGCTGGGGATGTGGCCCAGTGGATAAGCGCCCCTGGCTTCAGTTTCTAGTACCAAAAAACAAACAAATAAATAAATGAAAAGATTCTATGAGTTGCAGGAAGAAAATTAGTTATACCTGGCTGGGGCCAATCCCAGGAACCTTTGTTAAGAGACCCCAACCTGCTGTCCAAGTATTTGGACAGTAATTATATGCAAGTATAATAACTAGCTATCATTTATGAAGCACCAAAGACTTTACACACATCATCTCATTTCATTTTATGACCATCCAATAAATCAGAGAATCCTCTCAGGTTTTTTTTTTTTTTTTTTTTCCTTTTCCTTTTTGTGGTGCTGGGATTGAACCCAGGGCCTTGTGCATATGAGGCAAGCACTCTACCAACTGAGCTATAGCCCCAGCCCTCCTCTCACAGTTCTACTGATGGAGAAATTGGAGCTGGAGGAGGTATGTGTCTTGAATAGTTCCTATAGCTAATAAGAGTTAATAACAGCAGCCAACATATATTTAATGCTTGCCATGTACTAGATTCCATGCTGTAACAGACGCAGTTGGTTGCCTACCCAATAGCCATTTCATCCTTTAGAATCCTAATTTTGTTTATATATCCATTCCTTAAGAAAAGGGAGCTTAGCTCCAGCTTGACACTCCAAGCCAATCAGGGTGTTTCTATTCCCCATCTTCAGTGTTTGGGTTAAAGACAGGCTGGCAACTCAGCTCTCACCAAAAATATGGGAAGGGAAAGTTTTTCTTACTCTTAAAAAAAAAAATACAAAGTCAGGGGTTGGGGATATATCTCAGTTGGTAGAGTGCACTTTCCTTGCATGTATAAGGCACTGGGTTCAATCCCAGTACCACACACAAAAAAATACAAAGCTGGCTGCAGTGGCACACACCTGTAATCCCAGCAGCTCAGGAGGCTGAGGCAAGAGGATCACGAGTTCAAAGCCAGCCTCAGTAATTTAGCAAGACCCTAAGCAACTCAGCAAGACCCTGTCTCTAGATAAAATACAAAAAAGGACTAAGGATGTGGCTCAGAGGATAAGCTCCCCCAGGTTTAATCCCCAGTACAAAAAAAAAAAACCACATTAGTTATATAGTACCATGTGTTTGAATGAGTCTGGTCTTAACAGTAGCAACTGGAACATAGAAGACAATGAAACAATAGTTTCAAAATGCCAAGGAAAGGGCTGAGTTTGTGGCTCAGTGGTAGAGTGCTTGCCTAGCACATGTGAGACACCGGGTTCGATTCTCAGCACCACATAAAGATAAATAAATAAAATAAAGGCATGCTGTCCATCTACAACTACAAAAGAAAAAAAAAAAGCATTTTTTAAATGCCAAGGAAAATGAATTTTTTTTTTTTTTTTTTTTTTTTTTTTTTTTTTGTATCAGGGATTGAACTCAGGGGCACTCGACCACTGGGCCATATCCCCAGCCCTTTTTTGTATTTTATTAGAGACAGGGTCTCACTGAGTTGCTAAGTGCCTTGCCATTGCTGAGGCTGGCTTTGAACTCGCAATCCTCCCGCCTCGGCCTCCCAAGTGCTGGGATTACAGGCGTGCACCACCGCGCCTGGTTAAGGAAAATGAATTTCATCCTAGAATCCTGTACCTGCAAACTAGCTAATTAATGAGGATAAATTAAAGACATTTTCAGATATGCAAATCTCAAAAGATTTACCTCCTATGTGTCCAATCCTTAGAAGCTTCTGGAGCTGCTACAGGGGATAGAACCCAGAAAGAGAAAGACACGGGAATAAGGAAACAGATGTTGTGACAGTGGCTCCTAGGGTGATAGTGAAAGAGACTTCAGGAAAGCTAGTAAGCACCAGTAGAGAATGACTATTAATAGAGATAGCTTCAGGTTTCTTCAAGAAGATGAGATCAGTGGAATATATATCTGAATATGTTGTATTAGAATTAGAGCCTAGTGTGGTGGCACACACCTGTGATCCCAGTGGCTCAGGAGGCTGAGGTAGGAGGATCACAATTTTGAGGCCAGCCTCAGCAACTTACAAGGCCCTAAGCAACTCAGTGAGACTCTTTCTCAAAATACAAAACAAAAAAGGGCTGGCTCAGAAGAAGAAAGAAAAGAGAATTAGGAGCGATCGTGTAGCTTAGTGGTAGAGTAAGGTCCTAGGTTCAATCCCAAGCATAGAAAGGAGGAAAAAAAAAAAAAAAAGGAAGGAAGAATTGGATGATAATGAAAGATTTAGGGATGAGTTAATTGTAAGTGTATAGGGAACTGCACAAATGAGGAAACCAGAAAACTCTTTAATTCCAGAAAAAACAAAAACTTGAGGGCTGGGGGTGTGGCTCAGGGGTAGAGCACTTGTCTCATACATGTGAGACGCTGGGTTCCATCCTCAGCACCACATGAAAATAAATAAACAAATAAAATAAAGGTTTGTTTAAAAAAAAAAAAAAAGTTGAGAGGGCCAGAAAAAAAGAATTAGGGATTACTATATAGTTTAGCCATGGGTGACATTTATGTAATCATAATAATGTAAAGGTTGAATGTTGATATAGTTAAAATTATAATGCAATATACTGGAGGCTTGGTGAATAGAAGTAAGCCTGTGTGTGGTGAGCAAGGAGGGGGAGACTGGTGAAAGAACCAGAATCTTCCTTTTCCATATTGAGACACTGATAGATAATGCCTACACTGTGCAAAGCAGGAGTTATCACTGTAAGCATGTCATTTCGTGATATGAAGGGAAATACCACAAAGATCAGCTAAGGAAGAAGCAAATGTTGGCCTTGGCCTTGGGGTGTGGAGAATAAGAGGATGGGCTATAAAGGACTGTTCTTTTTCATTCTATTTATTATTCTTTATTTAAAAAAAATTTTTTTTGGAACTGGGGATTGAACTCACAGACATTCGACCACTGAGCCACATCCCCAACCCTTTTTATATTTTATTTAAAGACAGGGTCTCACTGAGTTGCTTAGGGCCTCGCTAAGTTGCTGAGGCTGGCTTTGAACTCGTGATCCTCCTGCCTCAGCCTCCCAAGCTGCTGAGATTACAAGCTTGGGCCACCGGGCCCTGCTGTTCTTTTTCATTAATGACCTTGGGGAACTGTGAATAATTTGGGTCAAAACCAAATTTGAATTTAAAACACTAGAAACCAAAAATGAAAAAAAAAAATGTTTTACAGAAAAAGATCCAATTATTAACTCCAAGGAAAATAAGTGTAACTCAAAAAAGGAAAGATTGCTAAATGTACTCAGCTGTGAATATGAGTTACATAATGTGCTAGCTGTGTTTTCCTTGCCTTCCAGATCCATCCAGCCTTCTCCGCCTGCTGTGTGATGGGAGGCCAACATCTATGGATTCCACCAATAGGCTCCCTGGCCTTGTGACTTCCAGGTGGGTGTAACCCCGGGGGAGCCCAGGAGGAGATCAGAGGGAAGGGAGGGAGGGAAGACAATGGGTTATGGGCACTTAGTTCCCTGGCTCCGTTCCTAGCGTGGGCATCTAAGACTGGCCTCATGCCTTAACCAATGATCACAGCTGCTGTCTGGCAGCTCTCTGTCCCCAGGTCCTTTGGAGCCTAGGAGTGGTAATGGAGTCCCCACAGTTTTCCCAGCCGTATCTCTAGTGGTTTCCCTATATGCTACCCACACTTTTATAAATACTCCTTTATTCAATTCTTCTCAAATTACCCAATTTGAGCATGCCATCTGTTTCTCACTAGGACCCTGACTGATACCCAGAACTATGATCATATAAACAATGAATGTTGTTAACCAAGCACTCATAATATCTTAGGAGGTGAGGGGGGAAAATATATGTGTATTTGAAGAAGGTGTACAGAAGAGAGTTAAATTCTCATTTTCCCCAAGAAATAAATAGACAATATCTAAAAATAAAGAAAAAAATAAGAAAAAGCATTATAGAAACATGGAAGTAAATCCCAGAAAAAACAGCAGAAAGAGTTGAGGATGTGAAGATCTTTCTTATTTGCTATTTGGGTAGCTGAGGAATAACTTCCTTTTTTTTTTTTTTAATATTTATTTATTTGCTTTAGTTGTACACAATGTGTTTATTTGTACGTGGTGCTGAGGATCGAACCCAGGCCTCGCATGTGCTAGGCTAGTGCTCTACCGCTGAGCCACAATCCCAGCCCAAGGAATACCTTCTTAAACTATTTCTTTTCAGACTGTGATTCCAGACTTGTTAGTGGGTTTTGAAATCAGTTTAATGGTTATCAGTCAATTCTTTGTGTATGTGGTGGGGATACTGGGGAGTGAACCCAGAGGTGCTCTACCAAAGAGCTACATCCCTAGCCCCCCCCCCTTTTTTTAAACTATTTATTTACTTGCTTTTAGTTGTACACAATGCGTTTCACTTTTACATGGTGCTGAGGATTGAACCTGGGCCGCACACGTGCTAGGTGAGCGCTCTACCTCTGAGCCACAACCCCAGCCCTTTGCCCCCTTTTTAAAAATTTTACTTTGACCACCAGGCACAGAGGTTCACACCTGTAATTCCAGCAGCTCAGGAGGCTGAGGCAGGAGGATCACAAGTTCAAAGCCAGCCTCAGCAACTTAGCAAGACCCTAAGCAATTTAGCGAGACCCTGTCTCAAAATAAAATATAAAAAAGGTGAGGGTGATGTGGCTCTGTGGTTAAGCGCCTCTGGGTTCAATCCCTGGTACAAAAAATAATTTTACTTGAGATAGGGTGTCGCTAAATTGCTGAGGCTGGCCTCCAACTTGAAATCCTCATGCCTTGGCCTCCCTAATTGCTGGGATTAAAGGCCTGCACCACTGTACCGGGCAGTCAAATCTTTAATTAATCAGAACAGAGTAGAAATTAAAAACATGCATCACCAGTAAGGAGAAGAAATGTGGTTTTGTTAAGCTTCTGTTCAGTTTTATATTTGATCATGTGGATGTAATGTAAAATGTGTTTCTTATTGTGGATTAGGCTCAAAAGAGCTTGAAAGTCACGATTCTAAAAGAATAGTGGCTGAACACAGGGCAGAGAACAAAATATTCTACCCAAATGAGGTTAAAGGGTTATGTTATTCTCTGAGGATGCAGTTAAATTTCAAATGACTGACAGGAATAATAATTCTCTGCACTGATGCAAAGGCCTGCCAGGTTAATAGTTGCACACGCAGTTCTTATTATATCCACCCTGTGCATTATGATGTTCTTGGCACAGCAGCTAATAATAAAATAAATCCAGTGCATCTCTGTTGAAATGATATATTGCTTCAGCATGAAAGCCCTACATACAAAGAAATATAATTGTTGAGGATGAGGCTAGCAGACATTACAATAAGACTAGCAAGCAAGCGCAGAGATGGCATTCAACACAGTAGGAAATGGGAGGGAAAACCAGACCTATTTGCAATTCACTGCTACTTAAACCACCAGCTAGGTGATTCAGGATGGAAGTTAACAGAATTTCTAGAATCTAAAAAAAAGCAAAAACAAAAGCATCGCCTAAGAATGGACCTCAGCTCTGTTTGCACTAAGAGAGCTGGAAAATAAGGTTCAGACTCAGGAAATCAATTGAAAAAAAGTGGACTTTGTGTTCAATCTAGGAAAGAAGTGAGTTGAAATGAAATCTTCACAGTACCATATCTATTGTACATAGTCATAACGCAAATTGTGGAATTCAATGTATATTTATTATGTCATTTATGTGATCATATGAAATATACATTGAGAGAAAATGAGGAACTGCAATTTCTTTTCCACTTGTGTAAAGTCAATAAGAGGCAGCACCGCAAGACCAATCATTCCCCTGCACCAGAACGTCCAATCCTTTGAGTTCTTCCAAGTTTTGAAAACTAATGGCAAGTGTATTTTTGTTTTGTTTTGTTTTTTGTGGGTTTGTTTTGGTAGTAGGAATTGGACCCAGGGGAGGCTTAACCACTGAGCCACATCCCCAGCCATATTTTGTATTTTATTTAGAGACAGGGTCTCACTGAGTTGCTTAGCACCTTCCTAAGTTGCCGAGGCTGGCTTTGAATTTGCGATCCTCCCGCCTCAGCCTCCAGAGCTAGTTGTGAATGGATCATCAATAGAAAGTCAGTGCTTACGCCGATATTTGATCTGGCAGTGCATTCGGGTCTGTGTGACAGTGTGAAAGTAAAATGGAGCCGGGTGTGGTGGTACAGTCGCTCAGGAGGCTGAGGCAGGAGGATCGTGAGTTCAAAGCCAGGCCCTAAGCCTCAGTGAGACCCTGTCTCTATAAAATACAAGGCCCTAATCCCAGCACTTTGGGAGGCTGAGGCAGGAGGATCGCGAGTTCAAAGCCAGCTCAGCAGTGGCGAGCACTTAGCAACTCAGTGAGACCCTGTCTCTAAATAAAATACAAAAAAGGGCTGGGGATGTGACCCAGTGGACGAGTGCCCCTGAGTTCAATCCCCGTACCACAAAAAAAAAAAAAAAAAAAAAAAAAAAAAAAAAAAAAAAAGGGCTGGGCATGTGGCTCAGTGGTTAAGCACCCCTGAGTTCAATCCCTGGTACCAAAAGAATTTTTAAAAAGTGAAAGGGAGTCGGGGATGCTCATGGAACTTGGTCTCAGGAAAATGTCCCCACTCCACCTGAGATGACATGGAGCAAGGAGCAGATGTGCATCAATGCAATCACGTCCTCTTTCTTCAGAGTGTGGTAATGAACCGGAAATGATTAAATGAAGGCCACCTCTCCACCTCCCTGCTCTCGTGCCAACCAGTACCTATGAAGAAGCCGGCAGTTCACCTCTGAGCCAGTCATCGCAGAGAGCCAAAGGCAGGAGAGAGTGGGATTCTACTGTGGTCTTCAATCTTATTAGGTATTCATGAAGTGGCTGCAGCATGATATCCACCTGAGGACATCTAATAAAGAGATAAGTTGCATGGGTTGAAAACAAGTTTAGCCAAAGGGATCAGGATCCCTGATACGATCCTTTGTTGTGGAGACGTCAGGCCAGCATTTTCTGCGATGTACTTGGCTGGCAAGTGCCCATAGGGCCAATATGCACTTTTACTTCTATATTTTTGGTACCAGGGATTGAACCCAGGAGAGCTTAACCACTGAGCCACATCCCCAACCAATTTTTTTTTTTTTTTTTTTTTTTTTTTTTTTTTTTTTTTGGTACCGGGGATTGAACTCAGGGGCACTCGACCACTGGGTCACATCCCCAGACTTTTTTTTTTTGTATTTTATTTAGAGACAGGGTCTCACTGAGTTGCTAAGTGCCTCGCCGTTGCTGAGGCTGGCTTTGAACTCGCGATCCTCCTGCCTCAGCCTCCCAAAGTGCTGGGATTACAGGCGTGCGCCACCGCGCCCGGCTCAATTTTTTAAATTTATTATTTTGAGACAGAGTCTCACTACATTGCTTAGGGCCTTGCTAAATTGTTGAGGCTGGCCTCCAACTTTCGATCCTCCTGCCTCAGCCTCCAGATCCACTGGGATTATAGGCATGTGCTATCATGCCTGGCCCGAAATGCACTTTTGAACCCACTGCTGAAACCCACGAACCTTAAGAGCTTCTTGGCTCTGGTTCTAAAACTCTCCAATGCCTATCTATTGTCACTTAATCCCTGATAAGCTCCAGAGGGCTGGCCTCCAAGAAGTAGGATCAGGATAACCACGTCCCATAGACTGCTCACCAAGGCTGGCTTCTGCCTGAAACCATCATGCAGTGAGACGGTCATGCAGAACCACACAGCAGGTATGTCAGGCAGGTTTTTGGTTACAAGGTCCATTCTGCCTGGTTATATAAAAAGGAGCATCCTAGGAGAGTATGGAAGCTCACAAAATCTCTGTGACGATGAGGGAATCAGGCTTATAAACCTGGATTACGCTATCAGACTGCTCTAATGAGACCTCACTTCTGGGCTGTGATGGATATGTTAGCTTGATTGTAGAGATCATACCATAATGATACATATACCAAACATCACATTGCACACCCTAAGTAAATATAATTTTTGCTTGTTAATTATATCTCTATAAAACTGGAAGGAGAAACAGAATTCATAAAACTAATACAAAAGCCAGGCGTGGTGGTGCACGCCTGTAATCCCAGCACTTGGGAGGCTAAGGCAAGAGGATCTCGAGTTCAAAGCCAGCTTCAGCAATGGCGAGGCACTTAGCAACACAGTGAGACCCTGTCTCTAATTAAATACAAAATAGGGCTGGGGATGTGGCCCAGTGGTCGAGTGCCCCTGAGTTCAGTCCCTGTACCAAAAAAAAAAAACCACACAAAAACTAATATAAAAGATACTTTAAGAACATTTGGGTACCCAGTATTCTTTTTTTTTTTTTTTGGTTCTGAGGATTGAACTCAGGAGTACTTAACCACTGAGCTACAACCCCAGCTTCCCTCCTCACTTTTTAAAAATTTTATTTTGAGGCAGGTTCTCACTAAGTTGGTGAGGCTGGCTTTGAACTCACGATCCTCCTGCCTCAGACTCCCAAGGTGCTAGGATTACAGGTAAGCACCAATGTGACCAGCCAGTTTTCACTTTTCAATCATGAATACCTCATGGCTTTCATGGGTTTCTATTAGTAAGATGAAGAATCCACTGCTATGAATGACTTTTTTTTTTTTTTTTTTCACTTTAATGTAAACATAAGACTAAATTAAGAATGAGTCTGGGCTGGGGTTGTGGCTCAGCGGTAGAGCACTCACCCAGCACGCGCGCAGCCTGGATTCCATCCTCAGCACCACATAAGAATAAAGGCATTGTGTACAACTAAAACAAATAAATAGATATTAAAAAAAAAAAAGAATGAGTCAATTGCTCATTTTCCATTATAATATGTGGTTTTAGTTCAAAAAAGAAAGAATCCTTAAAAGTACTGATACAAACCTCAGTTTGGTCTCTCATATTTGGCAGTTTCTTTTTTTTTTTTTTTTTTTTTTTGTGGTACTGGGGATTGAACTCAGGGGCACTTGATCACTGGGCCACATCCCCAGCCCTTCTTTGTATTTGATTAGAGACAGGGTCTCACTGAGTTGCTAAGTGCCTCGCCATTGCTGAGGCTGGCTTTGAACTCGCGATCCTCCTGCCTCAGCCTCGCAAAATGCTGGGATTACAGGCGTGCGCCACCACGCCCGGCTGGCAGTTTCTTTAGACAACTGCTTTCTACTAGTTCAGCCGTGCTTAACTGCAAACTAGCATCAAGAGCTTATATCAGGGTGCTAGGTTTGAATCCTGCTTTGCCATGCTATTGTTTTGACCTGGGCAAGTTCTTTAGTTCTCTGTGCTTCTGTTTTCTCATCTAAAATAGAAATAATAATGATACTTATTTCGTAGAGTTGCTATAAGGCTAAAATGACATAATGCCTGTAAAGACTGTCTGGAGGACAATAAGCACTTATAGTTGTCAGTTCTTGTTGCTGTAATGAAATACCTGAGGCAGACTACTTATGAAGTAAAAGGGATTTATTTAGCTCACAGTTTGGGAGGTTCACGAGCATGTGCTGGCATTGGCTCAGCTCTGGTGAGGGCCCTACTGGCTGCATCACATCATGGAGGATGGCATTGGCACAAGTGCATTTAGGTGCCAGTGATTACATTGCCAAACAGGAAGACAGAGACTGGGTGCGGTCAGGCTCAGACTTTTATAACAATCCTTTCACAAGAATTGACCACAGTCCCATGAGAAATCTCTTGTCCCTTTTGAAAGCACACCCATGATTGACCTAGAAATTTCCACTAGGCCCCACCTCTTAAAGATTCCATTAGCTCCACATTGCCACACTGGGTATCAAGCTCCCAACATATGAAACTTTGAGAGGGACAAAGAACATTCAAAACATGGTATCCCTATTGTTGCTTTTGTAATCAGTCATTATAGTTTCCATGATATTTTATCTAATCCTTTTTATGCAAATATGTTATGTGAGAACCAAGCCATCTTAAAGGGACCTTTCATATTTAAATATGAAATGAGTTTGTCAGTGACAAGTTACAAAAGAGGAAATCTAAATGCTAAAGTTTGTTGAATTGAGAGAAAGGAAAATAAAAGCCTAAAGCTATAGTATGAAGGAGACCTCAAGAGCTGGGGATGTAATTCAGTAGTAGAGCGCTTGCCTAGCATGCACAAAGTCCTGGGTCCAATACTCAGTACCCCCCCCCCCCCACACACACACATACACAAAGCAGGCCTTAAATTAAGTGATATTGTTGTTATTTGTATGTCATAACAATGATTCAAATACTAAGGCAAGAATGATTCTTCATAGAAAAGGCTTTTACAGACCTCAAGATGTAGAATCTATCTTCCAGGCTTAAAATAGCGTCTTTCATAATTTTTAAAACATATGCACTTTCATGCAAGACAGCAGGGGGCAGCTTTATTGGCGCCATTTATCAGTTGAGTAGTAAGTCATTCCGAGTATCTTGGCCGGCACATTTCCCCTTATCAGGGGGAGTCCACGAGCAAATATACAAGTCATGTTTCTGTTTATATTCTCAAGAGTACTTATTTGTTTAATAAAGCTCACTGGTAATTGCCAACCAGGTTCCCTTATACAAAATACAAGACTTAATGAAATTTTATCATAATTGTGAGTCACAAAAGCCCTTTTAAGTGAATTAATGGCCACTGATGGAAATAAATAAGGAGTGCCAACAAAATTCCAATTAGTCATTTACCAACAGTCCCTCCGTCTTAACACTCAGAACTTTATTCTGGTATATTGTCACAGTTTTTACAATTCAATATAAGATCTTTTATTTGATATTATTTTTGTTGATCGGTGACATATTGTGACCGTTTAAAACTGCAACATAGCACAAGTTTCATCAAATTTTGATTAGCATACTCAACATGATACCTAAAACATATTGCTACAATTTTCCTCTCTCTCTCTCTCTCTCTCTCTCTCTCTCTCTCTCTCTCTCTCTCTCTCTCTCTCTTTCTTTCTTTCATTGTGCTGGGGATTGAACCCAAGGCCTTGTGCAAGCACTCTACGAACTGAGCTATAACCCCAGGCCTTATTACTACAATTTCTACTCTCCAGCCTTTAGAAAAGTAGCTTAGTAAATTGAGAGAGTATATGTGGAGAGTCTACTTAAAATATATTTATGTCTTTATTATATTCTCTTAAAATATGATTTATAAAATCTAATTTTTTTTGTACCAGAGATTAAATCCAGGGGTACTCAAACTCTGAGCCACATCCCCAGTCCCCCCACCTTCCCCCCACCCCCATAGGGGGAATTGAAGAGTTGCTTAGGGTTTCACTAATTTGCTGAGGCTGGCTTTGAACTTGCAATCCTCCTGCCTCAGCCTCCTGAATCGCTGGGATTACAGATGTGAGCCACTGCACCCAGTTTAACATCTAATTTTCAGCTGGGCGCGGTGGCGCATACCTGAAATCCCAGCACTTGGGAGGCTGAGGCAGGAGGATCGCGAGTTCAAAGCCAGCCTCAGCAATGGCGAGGCACTTAGCAACTCAGTGAGACCGTGTCTCTAATAAGATGCAAAAAAGTGCTGGGGATGTGGCCCAGTGGTTGAGTGTCTCTGAGTTTAATCCCTGGTACAAAAGAAAAAGAAAAAGAAAAAAAATCTAATTTTCTTGTGAGCTCAGGTTTGCAAATAGAAAGAGATAGGATACCTTTAAAATCCAGCCAAGGGAGGATTATACACCTGTAGTCCCAGCTACTGGTGAGGCTGAGGCAGGAGGATCACTTGAGCCTAGGAGTTTGAGGCCAGCCTCAAACAGAGAGAGATCCCCATATCAAAATAAATAAAATCAGTAACAGATATGTTTAAGTTTTAGTGCAGGGAATTCAGAAAGGCAAGGTCAAGCTTTTTTTTTTTTTAATTTTTTTAATTTGTTGATAGACTTTTTGTTGTTGTTGTTGTTTAGTTGTAGATGGACAGAATGCCTTTATTTTATTTGCATATGGTGCTAAGGATCCAATTCAGTGCCTCACACATGCCAGTCAAGTGTGCCACTGCTGAGCCCCAGCCCCAGCTTCAAAGTTAAGCTTTTTTAAGCTAATATTATTTAGTAGAATTTGGAAAGATTTTTCTCTCAAGATAAAAGGGGAAAAAAGACTTTGATGCCTGGTAAAGGTAAGAAATCTCTGAGTGGTGAGTTTTACTTCTGTTAAAAAATGAACTGCGATTCAAATGCACATTTTTGTCAAGCCTGGAAAGTTGGTAATTAATAACCATTACAGTTTGGCAGGTAGAAAAAGTGCCAATAGAGGGCTGGGGTTGTGGCTCAGTGGCAGAGCACTTGCCTAGCATGTGTGAGGCACTGGGTTCAATTCTCAGCAGCACATACAGATAAATAAAATAAAGGTCTATCAACAATTAAAAAAATATTAAAAGAAAAAAAAATGGCAATAGGGAAGTCAGAAAGTAAGTCCTAGAAGGGAAGCCATTATAAAGTGGGTTATCCAGCAAGATACAGCTGTGGACCACAGCTGCCTAATTCCACTGGGCAACTCAGGGAAGTTGTGCAGGACCTGAGCCTCAGAGTCTTCTCGCAGTAGGAGAGAGCAAGCTGGGGTATTGATATACTAATGAGCCAGGAGGAGCTAGGGTATTGATACGCTAAGGAGCCAGTGCCGCTGGGGTATTGATTTGCTAAGTAGCCAAGGTGTTTGGTTGTGGGCTTGCTTTTGTCCTTCTGGGGTTGTCAAATCCTCAGCTCTTCCAGCCTGCCCTGCTCTGGGCCAAGTCCTCAAGCAGATACTAGCAGTTGGAGCACACTCAAGTGGAAGAACACCTGCTCTGGGTCGCCTCAGAGGATTTCTGTAAAAAGTAATTAATGCATATAAAGAATTTAGAATAATGCCTGGAACAGAGTCAAGATTAGTTCAGTTGTTCTGATAACATTTGCTTTCCCTTTTTTTTTTTTTTTTTTTTGGTACCAGGGATTGAACCCAGAGGTGCTTAACCACAGAGCCACTGAGACACACCCCCAGCCCTTTATATTTATATTTATTTATTTGGCACCTGAGATTGAACTCAGGGGCACTCGACCACTGGGCCACATCCCCAGCCCTTTTTTGTATTTTATTAGAGACAGAGTCTCACTGAGTCGCTAAGTGCCTCCCCATTGCTGAGGCTGGCTTTGAACTTGTGATCCTCCTGCCTCAGCCTCCCAAGTGCTAGGATTACAGGCGTGCGCTACCACGCACCCGGCTAAATTATTACTATTATTTTTTTTTAATATTTATTTATTTGCTTTGGTTGTACACAATGCAATGCATTTATGTTTACGTGGTGCTGAGGATTGAACCCGGGCCGCACACGTGCTAGTGGAGCGCTCTACCGCTGAGCCACAACCCCCGCTCGGCTAAATTCTTAAACAAACAAACAAACAAAAACCACATCCATATTTTCTCTATCCTTAGGACTCTGAATGGACTTTGGGAGGGGAGAACATCAAAACACAAAATGAACAAACAACAACAAAACTTTTTCCCAGAACAGTGGGCCTAGTAACACTCTACTACATAGGGGTGGGACACTAGTAAAACAATCCTTTATTAAACAAGAGAGAGATCTCCTTTAGGGAGTTGTCTGTCTCTCTCTAGAGCTCAATGGGGCACACAAATTTTGATGCAAAAGGAAAAAGAATGAAGGATATGGACAATAGTCCCCAGAGAACTTCCCTTACTCTTCCCTACCTGCCCTCCTATCCTGCCCTCAGTGAGCCTGCCACCAAAAACTCCTCCCATGACCTGGCCCTGTTAAACACTATAAAACCCAGACCCTCATGTTGGCCGGCCACCACTTTCCCCTCAAAAATGTGCCCCTCTGGTGCTGAATAAAGCATTGCTGGTCCATTGAGGTTGGCCTCCATTTTCTTTTTCTTTTTGTGTTCTCCTTCATGTGCTTTCAGAGAACAACATATATTTAATCACAAATGACTCCCCTCTGGCAGGGGACTCCATGTCAGTGGGTATTTTTATTTTAACAGGTGCTTCATAATTCTCATGTAGCCTGGCCTAGACCGACATATGGGAAACTCTAGCTCAGGATAAGAGTCCAACCCTTAGAGCAACATTCAGAGTTCTCCATTGTTCAACCCCTGCTCACCTCTTTGGTTTCCTCTCCTGACCATCTCTGCCTGAAAACATTAGCCCCAGCAACACAGCAATCTGGAACGTCTTTTCACCCAGTCCTCTGCCCAGCTCATTTCACCTCACTGATTCTTATTCACTCTTATGCAATGGGGCCTCCATTTTATCTCCAAGTTGGGTCAGCTACAGTTTCTCTGGAACCTGCTACTACTGCCTTATACATACCTCATTGCACTTATACTGCGTTTTAACGATCTCTTTAGGTCTGTCTCTTTGAGTAGACTGTGAGAACCTTGCGAAGAGAGACCACCTAGTGTTAATCTATGTGCCTCCAGTATGGCTGGCACAGAGTACGGAAAGAAGGAAGTAAGGGAGGGAGGGAGGAAGAAAGAGGGGCGTTAGTTTGGGTCTTCACAGAAGAAGACACAAAGAGGAAAGAAAACTTGCAAGGAATTGATTAAAGAAAACTGCTATGAGAGGAAATGTAGGGGGAGATGGAAAAGACTAGAAGATGTATTAGGCCCAGATGCAGGTCTGTGTTGTGAAAGAGAAAGAAAAAGAAGGAAGTTGAGGTGGAAGCATCTTAGACCGCGGTTCAGTCTAAGAAAGTTTTGGCAAGGCCAATGGGAAAACCTTGAGCACAGATGTAGGGGAAGGAGCTTTGTCTCTCGGGAACGGCCTCCCTTGGCATCTCCACTAACCTCAATCATTGGTGGGAAGTAGGCCCAGGGCAGCCTGGCTTCAGCGATGATGAAGATGGATGGGCTGCGGCTAGGGTTCAAGGTCAATTGCGGTTCCAACAGTTAGATATCTGAGAGGCAAATTGTCATGACCGTGGAAGCAAGGAAGAGAGAAAGATGGAGGGAAGGGGAGAGGGTGCTCTGGAGAGAGGGAGGGAGAAGAAACTAATAGACTGATACATACTATACAGTTCTTATAGAACAAGCCCACAGAAATGCAGCTTCTTGGACTTGGAGGTGGAGAAATGCCAAAAGCAGAGAAGGAGAAAGGTGCCCCAGAGTTGGTGTCTGGGCTTCATTAATGCCTAGCTGTATGACCGTGGGCAACTTCACCACCCTATATACTGTTCTCCAGTCTTTAAGTGGGGCATATCGATACCTGCCCCACCTGTCTCACAGGATTGATGTCCTAACTGAGGGGTCTTAACTTCAACCCATTCACCACCAAATGTAGAAATTCAGCTTTGAGGACTCTCTAACATCACTTAGGGATATCCAGGAGCGTCCCTTGGCTTATTGGAGTTCTAGGTCTTTGTGGGGAGGTATCCACATGCAGGGGGCGCAGGGGAATCCAGCCACGTGTCCTGGTCCAGCCAGTAGCTCTTGTGCCTGACCTTCAGTAGGTGATTGTTATGGTTTGGATGTGAGGTGTCCCCCGAAAGCTCACACGTGAGACAATGCAAGAAGGTTGAGAGGAGAAATGATTCGGTTATAAGAGTCTTAACCCAATCAGTGAATTGATCCCCAGGTGGGATTAACTGAACGGTAACTGGAGGCAGGTGGGGTGTGGCTGAAGGAGGTGGGCATTGGGGGCATGGCTTTAGGGTATATATTTTATATCTGGAGAGTGGTGTCTCTTTCTCTGTGCTTCCTGATCATCATGTGAGCTGCTTCCCTCCACCACACTCTTCCACTGTGATGTCCTGCCTCACCTTGAACTCCAAGGTATGAAGCTGGCCTTCTATGGACTAAGACCTCTGAAACTGTGAGCCCTCAAATAAACTTCCTCCTCTACAATTGTGCTGGTCGGGTCTTTTAGTCGCAGCACCAAAAAAGCTGACTCAAACAGTGAGCTTCAGGCATGGATATAATAAGGTGCCCCTCTGGCAAACAAAGCGCCTATTGGTAGCGGACTTTGGGTCCAATTAGAGCGGCCCTGAGTGCAGGTGATAGAGGATTCCACTGGAGAGACAGCTGGGCAGGCAGGTGATGGCCAGGACTCAGACCACTCTAAGCCTTGGAGCCCCAGAGGTGCCCCTCACAGTAACCCTTCACCAGGGATTTTGCAAATGATACCCATTCTTCCCTGCCCTCCATCACCACCATTGCTTTCCTACTACGTATGATAAAAGCTGCTTATTATATACCAGGGTAGACATGAGATAACACCCCAGTCTTAAGCTCCCCTTCTCTCTCTATATATATTTTTTTCAGTTGTAGGTTGTCACAATACCTTTATTTTATTTTTATGTGGTGCTGGGGATTGAACCCAGTGCCTCAGGCATGGTAGGCAAGCACTCTACCACTGAGCCACAACCGTGGCCCCTCCTCTGATTCTTCTTTTTTTTTAATTTATTTATTTGCTTTAGTTGTACACAATGCGTTTATATTTACGTGGTGCTAAGGATCAAACCTGGGCTGCGCGCAGGCTAGGTGAGCGCTCTACTGCTGAGCCACAACCCCAGCCCCTGTTCTCTGATTCTTAACCAAAGGTGTGTGTCAGAATCACCTGTGATGGTTTTGAAAATTAGAAATTTCCAGCACAACCCCTGACCTACTGAATCAGAATCTCCAGGGAAGGGGCCTGAGGAGTTTATTTTTAAAAGGTCCCAGATGTATATAAAAAAGAAAAGTCTAAACATGCAGCTGGAAATAATCACAGCCCCCCACCCCCACCCCCTGCTGATCTTACTAACCCAGACTGAAAATGCACCAGCAAACCACTTCCGCTGCTCATGACAGTGCTCAGCTCCACGCTTGTGATTTACTTGGTGGCTTGGTTTGTATACTTTTCTCATGTCACTCTTCAGTGTCTGCATTAGGAAGTGAATTCAGAAGAGATCCTCAAATAGAAAACTCATCTGACTCCCAAACTCTGTCTTTCCATCTGGGTATTATAAAACTGTGCTTGATAAGCGGGGAGACACTCAACTGACTTCCTCCAAAACCTGATTTGTGATATCATTGTTCTAATCATATCTGCATTTACAATGGCACGGTTCTTGGCTGGCTTCTCAGGACCACCCAAGATGTTGGATAACAGTTTCAGAAATCAGTTAGAGCCAAGATTATTTAATTCACTGAATGCACAGTGAAACAGTCCACTCGCGCAGACATTGTAATTGTACCCATACTTGTGAATTCCTAAGCTCTCCAAGAATAGAGATTGGTGTTTGTGGAAGTATTTAACAGATGTCTGGTAGTAAAGTTTATGCTAGTGCTCCTTTTTTGTACCAGGGATTGAAACCAGGGGCACTTAACCACTGAGCCACATCCCCAGCCCTTTTTTGTATTTTATTTAGAGATAGGGTCTCTCTAAATTGCTTAGGGCCTCACTAAGTTGCTGAGGCTCGCCTTGAACTTGTGATCCTCCTGCCTCAGCATCCCGAGCTGCTGGGATCACAGGCATGTGAAGTGTTTATCTTTCTTTCTTTTTTAAGACTTTAATTTTTAGAGCAGTTTTAGGTTCCCAATAATATTGAGCAGAAGGTATGGAGATTTCCCATATATCCCTGCCCCAACATATGCATAACTTCCCCAATTATCAATATGCCTAAAGTGGTATATTTGTCACAAATGATGAACCCACGTTTGACACATCATCACCATTGTTTACATTGGTCTATAGTTTACATTAGGGTTTACTCTTGATGTGCATTCTATGGGTTTCGGATAAATGTATAGTGACATGTATCCGCCATGATAGTATCATACACAGAAGTTTCCCTGCCCATTCATTCCCTTCTTTCCCAACCCCTGGCAATCACTGCTCCTTTTACTATCGCCATAGTTTTTACTTTTTCAGTTTCCTTATTGTAATGTTTTAAGAGTTCTTTGTATAATTTGGATAACAGTCTTTTTTGGGGGGGATACTAGGGATTGAACTCAGGGGCACTCGACCACTAAGCCACACCCCCACCCCTTTTTGTATTTTATTTAGAGACAGGATCTCACTGAGTTGCTTAGCGCCTTGCTGTTGCTGAGGCTGGCTTTGAACTCGCCATCCTCCTGCCTCAGCCTCCTGAGCCACTGGGATTATAGGTACACGTTGCTGCGCCCAGCTAATGTCGAAATCTTGAGTCAAAATTCCCCAGGGCAGGCCTGTGAAAGTGGAAACTCAGGCAGGGTTTCAGGGTTGTGGTGTTGAGGAAAATTTCTTTTACTTCAGAGAACCTCAGCCATTGCTTTTAAGAACTTCAGCTGAGTGGATAAATACTACCCGCATTGTGGAGGTTAATCTCCTTTATTCAAAATGTGCTGGTATGTATTTAGTCATCTCTAAAACAAAAATATTCACAGTTGGGACTGGGGTTGTGGCTCAGTGGTAGAGCACTCGCCTAGCATGTGTGCGGCCTGGGTTCAATCCTCAGCAGCACGTAAAAATAAAGGCATTGTGTACAACTAAAATAAATAAATAAATATTTAAAAAAATAAAATAAATGTTCACAGCAATATCTAGACCAATGTTTGAGCAGACAGCTTGGCACAATAGTCTAGCTAAATTGATAGATAAAATTAACCATCACAGTATATAAACTTATTATAGGGATTTTTAAATTTGCTTTTTACACAAGTGAAATTATGCATATACTTTTCTGTACAGCATGCTTAATATAATAACATCATATTGTTAAAAATAATATCTCACCCTTAACTCTTCAGGCCAATCCTTACGGATTTTCTATCAGGAAATTCAAGTTTCCTCACAAAACTCCTAACATAACTAGGGAAATATATATAGTCCCACTCCCACTGAAGTGAGGGCTACCTTGAACAGAAATTCTAGAATCTATCTTCAGTGGCATTGGCCTATCTCTCTGTCATTTCTTTTGTGATAGATGTCTTTAATTTACTATTATCCATACCATTCAAAGACACTGACTATAGTAGCTCCAATTGTTTTTTTTTAAAATAATGCAAGCACTTAATTAAAAACAAAAACAACACATATCAGTAAAAATGAATATAGAATAAAAGGAAGTCTCTCATTCACCCCAGCTGCCTCCTCCTGCCTCCTTTTAACTTCTCTCATGCATTGCATGATGAGAATGTTCCAGTAAAGCAACTACAAGAATCTGGTATTCTTTGATTTCTGATTGTAAATTATCCTTGTTTTAGTCAGCTTTTTCACTGTGACTAAAAGACCGAACCAGAACAACTGTAGAGGAGGAAAAGTTTATTTCGGGGCTTTATGGTTTCAGAGGTCTCAGTGCGTGGACAGTCACACTGGCCTGTCTTTGTTATTTGTTTTGTGATATATGTTTGTAATTTGTACTATGGGCTCAAGGTAAGACAGAACTTCACGGTGAAAGAGTGTGGCAGAGGGAAGCAGCCCACATGATGATCAGAAAGCAGAAAGAAGCTGGGCGCGGTGGCACACGCCTGTAATCCCAGCACTTGGGAGGCTGAGGCAGGAGGATCGCGAGTTCAAAGCCAGCCTCAGCAATGGCGAGGCACTTAGCAACTCAGTGAGACCCTGTCTCTAATAAAATACAAAAAAGGACTGGGGATGTGGCCCAGTAGTCAAGTGCCCCTGAGTTCAGTCCCTGGTACCAAAAAATAAAAATTAAAAAAAATTGTGTATTATATATGCAAAATGTATGTCCCAGGGACGTACCTCTTCCAGCCATATCCTACCCACCTTCAGTTGCCATCAATTAATCCCGTCCGGGGACTAATTTGCTGATTAACTTGAGGCTCTCATAACCCAATCATTTCTCCTCTGAACCTTCCTGCATCGTCTCACACATGAGCTTTTGAGGGACACCTCACATCTAAACCATAACAATCCTCTTGGTTTATTAAATTGGTTAAATTTTATTTTCAAAAGGAGAAGCATTCTATGCCCACTCGATCTCACATGGCAGGCTGGGAAGGAAGAGGAAGTGAGCTGGCCAGAGGGAGAGGGGACCGAGGCTAGCTGGAGCATGCAGGTGGAGTGAGCACAAGTAGGGACCCCAGGAAGGACCACAGTCCAGGTGAAGTCCTCCTAGACAAAAAGAAGTGTTTTCTGACTTCTGGTGGCCCTGGGGAGCATGAAGGAACCAGGTGTGTGTGGGGGGGGTGTGATCCTGTGGATGGGCCGTGACAGGGGTGTCAGGTTGCCAGCTGTTGGGGCCTGGCGGTGGAACAGAGCTAGCAGGATGGATGTGGCAAGCTTCCTAGAGACTGGCCCCCAGAGCAGGCATGCTCTTTCATGAACAACACTGCCTTTTGTCAACACTGGGGATGATTAGAGAGAAGAGAGCCCAAATCCCAAGCAGAAGAGGATCAGGTAGACTGCCCCATGTCCTACTAGATATGCACAAGAAGAAGGCCACCCCAACCCCCAAACCCTTCAAGTGCTGGTAGCAACGGTCCTGGGCAAGGACTATGCAGATGGTGCGCCACATGGTTGCCTTTTGTCCCTCCAGATCTATTCCACCCTTCTCCACCGGTTCCATGCCCTAGAGGTGGGCCTCAATGAACTCCATCAAAGGGCTCCTATGCCCTCTGCCTTCCAGTCAGAGATGGGGGGCTGTGAGGAGAGAGTATTTATTTCCCCAAAACACCTCCTTAAGGGCTGGCTGGCTGCATCTCTGGACCAAAAGCCACAGCTCCTGTCAAGAGGCCCTTTTCACAGAATTTTCTCTCTCAAGTTTCCAGTAATTGCTTCTTCCTTCTGCTCCTTCTGGCCTGTGGTTTCCTGGTACCCCTGCTAGGCCTTTGTAAATAGTCTCTTTATTAAACTCTTCTCAATTTACCCAATCTGAGGGTGCCATCTGTTTTCTTCAGGACTTGGAATGATACAAATGGCTTGTCTGACAGGACCTATTGATGGAGAGTCCAAGTATCCATTATTGGTCTAGGCAGAGATGGGACAGCCTACATATAACCAGAAGTTACTACAGGTACCTGGAATGAAGCTAGGTACAGGCCTTTTAGGGGTGGGACTGTGGCTTACTGGCTTTGCCAGCATGGTGACAGGGCTGATCTTTAAGTAGGGGGCCCTTTAAGCACAGGTCCCTCTCTTTCTTCAGTTCAGGAACACAGTTTTAGCTTTAGTGATTTTTCCTCTCAGATAGTGATGTTCCTGAGAGGTTGTACTCTGGATGATTTTCTTAAGATAAAAACCATCATCTAGGCCTTGAGAGAAAGAAAGAGCCCCAGAAAGAGGCAGAAGTTGAGGACATGAGGATTTGGAACAGCACTGAAGGAAGAATATGGTTTTAAAAGAGAAAAGGCCAAGGCTCCAGAGACCTCTACCATCCCACAACTTCAATATGGAAGTTCTTTTTTTTTTTTTTTTTGGTACCAGGGATTGAACTCAGGGGCACTTGGCCACTGAGCCACATCCTCAGCCCATTTTTTTTTAAATATATTTTTATTTATATTTATTTATTTATTTATTTATTTATTTATTTTGGTTCCAGGGATTGAACTCAGCAGCACTCAACCACTGGGCCACATCCCCAACCCTTTTTTGTATTTTATTAGAGACAGGGTCTCACTGAGTTGCTAAGTGCCTCGCCATTGCTGAGGCTGGCTTTGAACTCGTAATCCTCCTGCCTCAGCCTCCCAAGTGCTGGGATTACAGGTGTGTGCCACTGTGCCCGGCTTTTATTTGCTTATTTTTATGTGCTGCCAAGGATCTGAACCCAGTGCCTCACACATATTAGGCAAGCGCTCTACCACTGAGCCACAACCCTGGCCCCTCAGCCCATTTTTATATTTTATTTATTTTATTTTATTTTATTTATTTTGTGGTACCGGAGATTGAACTCAGGGGCACTCGACCACTGGGCCACATCCCCAGCCCTTTTTTGTATTTTATTTAGAGACAGGGTCTCACTGAGTTGCTAAGTGCCTCGCCATTGCTGAGGCTGGCTTTGAACTCGCGATTCTCCTGTCTCAGCCTCCCAAAGTGCTGGGATTACAGGCGTGCGCCACCGCGCCCGGCTTTTATATTTTATTTAGAGACAGGGTCTCACTGAGTGGCTTAGGGCCTCGTTAAATTGCTGAGGCTGGCTTTGAACTCACAATCCTCCTGCCTCAGCCTCCTAAACTGTTGGGATTACAGGCATGTATCACCATGGCCCGCTAAATTTGAAGCTCTTGGCCAAGAGGAGTTGCTAATCTAGCTAAAGAGAAACAGGAGGAATGAAGGGCCCAAGCCACTGTGCAAGAAAGCGTCTACCTCTCGCCAGGTGGAACATACAGGCCAGTTACCTGCAATTTCTTTCTTTTTCTTTTTTTTTTTTTTTGTGGTACTGGGGATTGAACTCAGGGGCACTCGACCACTGGGCCATATCCCCAGCCCTTTTTTGCATTTTATTTGGAGACAGGGTCTCACTGAGTTGCTAAGTGCCTCACCATTGCTGAGGCTGGCTTTGAACTCGCGATCCTCCTGCCTCAGCCTCCCAAAGTGCTGGGATTACAGGCGTGTGCCACCACGCCCGGCAGTTACCTGCAATTTCTGCATTATAGAAATGTGCTGATAGCTAGAAGATTAGGTCTATATGGCCTTGTACCATTTTTTGAAAGCCAAAGTGCACTATGATCACAACTACATCCCACTATGAACTTGATAAAGACTGGAAGACACATGAGAATGTTGTATTAGGATATTGAGGTTAGAGAAAACTTTTTATGCAATTGTTAATCACATGAAATTTTTCTTATGATACAGATAAATGAAAGGGAAAACATAAAGCAAGCATACATATGGAATTGGGCAAGATACTTTATCAGCTTCCTTTCTCTCTTTATAAAAAGAGGATAAATGTTCTCTTCCATTCTAGCCTATTCTAGGATGTGTGTGTGTGTGTGTGTGTGTAGGGCTGGGGACTGAACCCAGGGCCTTGTACATGCAAGGCAAGCACTCTACCAACTAAGCTATAGTCCCAGCCCCTATTCTAGGTTTTATAAAATGTGATCCTAAACTCTTAAAGTGAGTTATATAAATGTGGATAAAGAGGGCTGGGGTTGTGGCTCAGTGGTAGAACTCTCGCCTAGCACGTGCACAGCCCAGGGTTCGATCCTCAACACCACCTAAAAATAAAGGCATTGTGTACAACTAGATAAATAAATAAATATTTTTAAAAATGTGGATAAGGAGAAGAGAGAAAAAGACCAAGGTTTTGATTATTTTAACATTCCTTTAAAACTCAAGACATAGGATTGGTTTTGTCCTTACTGAGGATTGTCAAAACTGAAGTTTTCCTTTCCCATTCCTTCCTCCGAGCCCTTGAAGAGCCCCTCCTTGACATCACATAATGCTGATGGAAAATTCAATCACAGTGCCCTGCCCCCTCCTTGATCACCATTTGGTTGTCACATGATCAAAGCAGAACCTGAAATAATAAGATGCTCAAGGATGGTGCTGTACTCTGTCTTCCCTACATCTGTGATAAAAATTGTGGGATGTCTTTAACTTTCCTATGTTCATATATGAATACATGACCAGAGTAACTCCCCATCACGTACAACCACAAGAATGGGAATTGTTACTCCATGTATTTATTATATGTCAAAATATACTCCACTGTTATATATCTAAAAATAACAAATTTTTTTGAAAGTTAAAATATCAAATCTGAAAAAAAAAAATTACTCATCATACCAGGAACTAGGAAACTCAAACTGAATTTAAAAAGACAATCTGTAGATGCCAACACTGAGATGAAACACATGTTGAAATGATCTGACAAAGGTTTTAAATCAGCCATCATAAAAATAATTCAGTGGACAAATTAAAAACACATTTGACACAAACAAAAAATAGGCACTCTCTATAAAGGAAATGGAAGCTAAAAGGAAAACCAAAGAGATATTTTACACTGAAAAAAATATAACCAAAATAGAAGTGGATGGACTCAATAACAGAATGGAGGAGATGGAGAAAGAATCAATGAACTGGAAAATAGAACAATGGAAATTACCCAACTTGAACAACAGGACAAAGGTAAACTGAAAAATTAAATAAATGGAACATCAGGGTAGGACTTTAACAAAAGATCTAGCATTTATATAACTGGAATCCCAAAAGGAGAAGATAAAGGAAGTGGGTCTAAGAAAATATTTCAAGAAATGATGGCTTAGCTGGGTATAGTAGTACATACCTATAATCCCAGCAACTCAGAAGGCTGAGGCAGGAGGATTGCAAGTTTGAGGTCAGCCTCAGCAATTTAGCAAGACCCTGTCACCAAATTAAAAAAAAAGAAAGAAAGAAAAGGGAGAGAAAAAAGGCAAAAGATAACAAAACAAGCCGGGCGTGGTGGCGCACGCCTATAATCCCAGCACCTGGGAGGCTGAGGCAGGAGGATCGCGAGTTCAAAGCCAGCCTCAGCAATGGCGAGGCACTTAGCAATTCAGTGAGACCCTCTCTAAATAAAATACAAAAAAGGGCTGAGGATGTGGCCCAGTGGTCGAGTGCCCCTGAGTTCAATCCTCGGTACCATAAAAAAAAAAATAAAAAAAAAAAGATAAAAAAACAAAAAACACGAATAGTGTCCAAAAATGTCCTAAATATGGAAAAAGACTAAGCCTATAGATTTAAGAGGTTAAATGAGCCCCAAAAGGGTAAGCCAAAGAGATTCAAACTAAGACACATACAATCAAACTTCTGAAAACTAAAGACAAAGAACAAAATCTTGTAAGCAGTAGGAGAAAAATGACACCTTACACCAGGGGCAAAACATTTGAATAATAGAATTTCTCCTCAGCAAACAGACTAGCTGGAAGTGGCGCAGTATCTTTCAAGCACTAAAAGAAAAGAACAGTGAACCCAGATTCCTGTACCCAGTGAAAATATCCTTCGGGAATTAAAAGGAAATCAAGACATTCTCAACTGTAGGAAAATCAAGAGAATTTGTTTCCTATGGATCCACCTAAATAACGGCTAAAGGAAGTTCACCAAACAGAAAGGAGATGATAAAGGAAGGAACCTTGGAACAATAGGAAGGAAGAGAGAACACGAAAAGGAAACGATACGAGTGAATATGATAGAGTTTTCTTTTCCTCTTGGGATTTGTAAAGTATGCTTGACAGTTGAAGCAAAAATTATAACAGTGTCTGATATGCTTTGAAATGACTCTAGAGGAAATATTCAAGACAATTATGTTATAAATGGAGGATGGCAAGTAGACATAAATAGAGGCAAGATTTTTGCACTTCACTCAAACTAGTAAAGAGACCACACAAGTAGACTAGGATAGTTATGTATGTACGAGTCCTAGAGAAGCCAATAAGAAAATAGTACAAAGAGCAGGATGCGGTAGCCCACGCCTGTAATCCCAGCAGCTCAGGAGGCTGAGGCAGGAGAATTGCAAGTTCAAAGCCAGCCTCAGCAATGCTGAGGCCCTAAGCAACTCAGTGAGACCCTGTCTCTAAATAAAATACAAAAAAGGGCTGGGGATGTGGCTCAGTGGTCAAGTGCCCCTGAGTTCAATCCCTGGTACTCCCCCACCAAAATGGTTAAAATGGTAAATGCTATGTATATTTAAACACAATAAAAATGGGCAGAAACATACATAGGGTTTATATGGCGAAAACTACAAAATCAATTATATAAAGAAAATAAAGCCTTTTCAACAAATGGAGCTGAGGCAATGGGACAGCCTTAGGCAGAAAATGAACCTCAACCTAAGTCTGAGTGATAAAAAATTAACTCAAATTGATCACCAACTTATAAAAGTAAGATGTGAAACTATAAAACTTTAAGAAAAAAAAAAGAGCCATAAGCGATCTTTGGTGTTTAGGAGCAGGCAAAGAGATCTTAGACTTAACATCAAAATCAAAGCCTAAGGGGAAAATTGATAAATTGAATCTCATCTAAATTAGAAACTTTTGCTCTGGGAAAGATTCTGCTAAGAAGATGAAAAGATAAACTGTGGCCATTTGCAGCGGTGTACCCCTGTAATCCCAGGAACAATGGAGGCTGAGGCAGGAGGATCACAAGTGTGAGGTCAGCCTCAGCAATTTAGCAAGACCCTGTTTCAAATTAAAAAATATAAAGGATTAGGGAGCCGGGCTCAGTGGCATAAGCCTGTAATCCCAGCAGCTCTGGAGGCAGAGGCAGCAGATTTCGAGGTCAAAGCCAACCTCAGCAACTTAGCGAGGCCCTAAGAAAGACCCTGTCTCTAAATAAGATATTAAAAAGGCCGGGGATGTAGCTCAGTGGTTAAGCACCCCTGGGTTCAAGCCCTGGTACCAAAAAAAAAAAAAAAACCAAAAAAAACCCAAAAAAAAAACAAAAAACAAAACAAAACCAAAAAAAACACTCGTTTCTTTCTTGTCTTTCTTTGGTGGTACTTGGGATTGGACCCAGGGCCTGTCTCTGAGTAATCCCCAGTGCCAAAAAGAAGACAAGCTGCAAACTAGGAGAAAATATTTGACAAAGGTCAGGAATCTAAAATATATATATTAAAAAAAAAGTTCTCAAAACTCACTAGTAAAAAATAAATCCATTTAGAAAATGGACAAAAACATGAAAGAAACATTTGATTCAAGAGGCTATATAGGTGGCAACTAAGCCCATGTAAAGAAGTCCAACATTCCTCAGTCTTTAGGGAAATGTAAGTTAAAACCACCCATCAGAATGGCTGAAATAAAAAATAGTGACAACATTAAATGCTGAGGAGGATGCAGAGAAACTGGATCACTCATACCTTACAGATGAGAATGTAACATGATACAATCACCCTGGAAAACAGTTTGGCAGTTTCTTTACAAACTAAATATATACTTGCCATATGACTGAGCACTTGAACTCTTGGGCATTTATACATGATAAATGAAAACTTATGTCCACACAAAAACCTGTACATATATGTTTATAACAGCTTTGTTCATAATAGCCACCAACTGAAAACAACTCAAATGTCATTTAACAGGTGAATATTAAACTGTGGCACTTCCATAGCATGAGATAATAGTGATAAAAATGAATGAGGGCTGGGGTGGGGCTCAATGGTAGAGCACTTGCCTAGGATGTGTGAAGCCCTGGGTCCAATCCCAAGTACCATCAAAGAAAGACAAGAAAGAAACAAGGTTTTTTGGTTTTTGGTTTTTTGTACCAGGGATGAACCCAGGGGTACTTAACCACTGAGCCACATTCCCAGCCCTTTTGTATATTTTACTCAGAGGCAGGATCTCACTAAATTGCTTAGGGCCTCACTAAATTGCTGAGGCTGACTTTGAACTCCATATCCTCCTGCCTCAGCCTCCTGAGCTGCTGGGATTACAGGCGTGTGCCACCAATAGGAATGAGCTATTGATGCATGTGACAACCTGGGTGAATCTCCAGATAATTAAGTTGAGTGAATAAAGCTAATCTCAAAAGACTATATGAGTCCATTTCTACAAATTCTTTGTTTTTGTTTTTGTTTTCGGTACCAGAGATTGAACTCAGGGGCACTCGACCACTGAGCCACATCCCCAGCCCTTTTTTGTATTTTATTAGAGACAGGGTCTCACTACGTTGCTTAGCGCCTTACCATTGCTGAGGCTGGCTTTGAACTCACCATCCTCATGCCTCAGCCTCCCAAGTGCTGGGATTATAGGTGTGCGCTACCACGCCCGGCTTCTACAAATTTTTTGAAAAACATCATAGAAATGAAGTGGTTGCCAGGTGTCAAGGGGTGGTGGGACAAAAGTAGGTGTGGCCACAAAGGGTCAATGTCAGGGACCCTTGTGATGATGGAAATGTTCTGTATGTAACTTAATTTTATTTTTAGTGTCAATATCCTGCTTGTGATAATGTACTGAAGTTGTATAAGATATTCCTGCCGAGGAAAGGACACAGGGGAATCTATACTTTTTCTTACAACTGCCTGTGAATCTAGATTTATTTATTTATTTATTTATTTGTTTTGTACCAGTGATTGAACTCAGGGGTGCTGAACCACTAAGCCACCTCCCCAGACCTTTTTTAAATTTTAGAGACAGTGTCTCACTGAGTTGCTTAGGGCCTTGCTAAATTGCTGAGGCTGGTTTTGAACTTGTGATCCTCCTGCCTCAGCCTCCCAACCTGCTGGGATTACAGGCATGTGCTACCGTGCTAGGCTGGAATTATCTTCAAATAAAATGTGTAATTTAAAAAGACATCAAATGGAGGGGATCTTAAAGAGTACAAAGCCTGCAAGACTAAAAGGAAAGGTATCTGATGGTGTGATTTAGGGCATGGTGACAAATTAGTAGCAGAGGTATTTACACATGCTCTTTGCCACTTTTTTTTTTTTTTTTTTTTTTTTTTTTTTTTTGGGTACTGGGGATTGAACTCAGGGGCACTCGACCACTGTTGCCACCTTCTTTTTTTTTTTTTTAATATTTATTTATTTGCTTTAGTTGTACACAATCAATGCATTTATGTTTATGTGGTGCTGGGGATCGAACCCGGGCCGCGTACATGCTAGGCGAACGCTCTACCGCTGAGCCACAACCCCAGGCCCTGCTACCTTCTTTAAAGTCAGTCCTGGCACCTAATATAGAGTGATGTCAGTGTTTACATATAGTTGGTTTAGAGAAGATTCTTTCCCTATTATCCTCTGTCAAATTTGTAGTCACTAGTCAAGACAAGATAGTTGTTTGATTCTTAGACCATTGCATAAAGGACTTCAAAATCTTATTTGGTGCACTGTGTTTAGGTAATTTAACTACAGTGTCTTGCATATGAAAAAATGAACACAGTTTTAATCTGTATCAAAGGGGAATTTGCAGCTAAAATTATCTCAATCCCGTCTAGGTAAATTTTTGAAATATCTTGATTTTGGTGGTGAGATAACACCCATGGGCTCAGACATGGTTACAGAATAATGGTCTCCTGGTGACTCATAAAATACTTCTTTTGGGGTTAAAATAAAATCTCTAGCATTACAAGTAGGTTTGTAAAAAACTAAAGAGATGAGCTTTGTCAAGTCAAAAGGTTTTTGTTTTGTTTGGGGGCAGGTTTATGGAAAAGTGAGGGCTAGCGAGGTGGAGAGGGACAGCAGACACTGAAACACTTGAAGCCTGTATCTTTCTTTTTTCTTTTTTTTTCTTCTTTTTTTTTTTTTTTTTTTTTTCTTTTTTTTTTTTTTTTTTTGTGGTACCGGGGATTGAACTCAGGGGCACTCGACCACTGGGTCACATCCCCAGACCTTTTTTTGTATTTTATTTAGAGACAGGGTCTCACTGAGTTGCTAAGTGCCTCGCCATTGCTGAGGCTGGCTTTGAACTCGTGATCCTCCTGCCTCAGCCTCCCAAGTGCTGGGATTACAGGTGTGCGTCACCGCGCCCGGCTTTCTTTTCTTTTTTTAAAAAATATTTATTTATTTGCTTTAGTTGTACACAATCCGTTTTTACCTGGTGCTGAGGATCGAGCCTGGGCCGTGCGCGTGCTAGGTGAGCGCTCTACCACTGAGCCACAACCCCAGCCCCCGCCTGTATCTTTCTTTGATAACTCTATGAAACTTAGGAAATAAATTGTGTGTGTGTGTGTGTGTGTGTGTGTGTGTGTGTGTGTGTGTGTTGCTGGGGTGGAACCCAGGTCCTCATGCATGCTAGGCTAGTACTGTACCACTGAACTACACCCCTCGTCCAGAAAATGTATCTTAAGATGGGAAGGAATTGTACTATTAATTTGGTCATCCCAATTCTAAAAGATGACTGAGTGAGAAACAAAAGATCCAGGGGAGGGCTGGGGATGTCGCTCAGTTGGTAGAGTGCTTACCTCACATGCACAAAGCCCTGGGTTCAATCCCCAGCACCACAAACAACAACAACAAAAGAAAGGGCTCATTCCCTGATTTAATTAGCACAATAACAGGAGGATATCCAGAGGTGATTTGAAAATCAAATGATCCAGGAGAAATACATTTTAAAGACATGATCAGGAAGAGACTGGAATTGATGACACATTGTAGACCCCAGTAAGATTGAATCCTCAGAGGCAGACAAGAAAGAAGAGGTGCCAGGAGGTGAATGATGTGGTCGCTGGTCATAGGCGGTCATAGGCTTATTGTTTGTCCCTTGTCATCTGCAGGTTCTGAATCCTACCCCAGAAGGGCTGACCCACCTTCATGGCTAAGGTAGGGACACCTAATGTCTGGGTTAGGCTGCTTAAAGTCACCTGTTAAAATGATTTGGTCTTAGAAGAGTATGGTCACTCTCAGACATTGCCAGGTAGAGTATAATCTGGCACAAGCTCCACAGAAGTTAATTTAGCAATATCTATCTAAAATATCTAAAAATGTATGATCTTTGACCCAGTTATTGCACTTCTAGGAATTTAACCCACAGATATATTAGCAGATGTAAGAAACAAACTCTACTATATGACGTTATCCATTTAATCACTCACCTACTCATTCATTGATTCAATATATGTGTATGGTTACTAATAATGATTGGAGCCAGGTGTAATCGATGATGCACCCCTATGATCCCAGCAACTCAGGAGGCTGAGGCAGGAGGATTGCAAATTTGAGGCCAGCCTCCACAACTGAATGAGACACAGTCTCCAAATAAAAAGTAAAAAGGAATGGGAATGTAGGTCAGTGGTAAAGTGCCCCTGGGTTTAATTCCCACTACCACAAAAAAAGAAGGAAAACAAAAAACAAAACAAAACAAAAAGATCCAAAGTGACCTACATGTCACTTAAATACATTACTGTACAATGGAATCGCATGCAACCAGAACAAAGAAGCTCTGTATGTATCAATTTGGGAAGACCCCCAATAAATTTTAAGGGACAAAAAAATCGTCCTAGCCGGGCGCAGTGGCGCACGCCTGTAATCCCAGCACTTGGGAGGCTGAGGCAGGAGGATCGTGAGTTCAAAGCCAGCCTCAGCAATGGTGAGGCACTTAGCAACTCAATGAGACCCTGTCTCTAAATAAAATACAAAAAAGGACTGGGGATGTGGCTCAGTGGTCGAGTGCCCCTGAGTTCAATCCCTGGTACAAAAAAAAAAAAAAAAAAAAAAAAAAAAAAAAAATCATCCTATAAGAAAAGAGTATAATTTGCATTAAAAAGAGGGGATTGAGGATGTCTATTCATATTTATTTCTACCTGCTTTTAAAAATATCTGAAAGCAAGGCTGGGGCTGTTGCTCAGTGGTAGACTGCTTGCCTTGCACGTGTGAGGCGCTGAGTTCGATCCTCAGCACCACATAAAAATAAATAAATAAATAAATAAATAAAGATATTGTGTCCATCTACAACAAAAAGAAATATCTTTTAAAAAATCTGAGCCGGGCGCGGTGGTGCACACCTGTAATCCCAGCACTTTGGGAGGCTGAGGCATGAGGATGGTGAGTTCAAAGCCAGCCTCAGCAATGGCAAGGCACTTAGCAACTCAGTGAAACCCTGTCTCTAATAAAATACAAAAAAGGGCTGGGGATGTGGCCCAGTGGTCGAGTGCCCCTGAGTTCAATCCCTGGTACCACAAAAAAAAAAAAAAAAAAAAAAATCTGAAAGGGGGCTGGGGTTGTGGCTCAGTGGTAGAGCGCTTACCTAACACATGTGAAGCACTGGGTTCGATCCTCAGCAATACATAAAACTAACTAAATAAAGTTATCTAAAAATAAAAAACACCTGAAAGATGACAGTGGCTGCCTGTCGGGGTAGGGCAGGGACTGTAGGGTAATCATTATTGGGAGACCTTTTACTGTGTAGATACAGACAGGTGATACTTTTTATTTATATATTTTAATGTATTTATACTTATACTGGGTATAGTTTTATTTCTGTGTCATTTTGAACTCTCAGCCAGGTAAAATGCCAACTGAATGTACTTTATAATTAAAACATTTAATTCTTTTTTTTAACTTTTTATTTATTTATTTATTTTGGTACTGGTGATTGAACTCAGGGGCACTTGACCACTGGGCCACACCCCCAGCCCTTTTTTGTATTTTATTAGAGACAGGGTCTTATTGAGTTGCTAAGTGCCTCGCCATTGCTGAGGCTGGCTTTGAACTCTCGATCCTCCTGCCTCAGCCTTAATTAAAACATTTTAAAAGAGGCTCTAGCTCAATAGAGTTAAGAAACCACATGATCTTTGTAGCACAGCCTTCTCAGCGGCTTTTACCATGTGAGACCAAGGTGGCCTGGAGAGGAGGCCCTTTCTCACCCCCTATCGCCCCCACCTTCTCCTGTTTGAATTTTGCAGCCCAAGCCCCACCCTCTCCGGGAACTACCAATTACCTTTCCCACCCCAGCTTCCTGGGGGAGCACCTAAGGGCTGCTTTCTCAGAGGCCACCAAAGATCTCCAGCTGCACCCCCAGAGCTGCTGCTGGCAGCTGAGATTCCCTGGAGGATCTTGCTAACCGCCAGGCCCCAACCATCTGGGAAAACATGAGTTCAGATAACCCAACCCAGTCCTGTCCCGCAGGTCTGAATCCCTTGAAGCAGGGCTAGGATTGAGTGGGCAGTAGCAGCGCTAGTTGTTGACACATGGGGCCCAGTCTCCCTGATACCTGTCCTCTACCAGTTGCTGAATACTTTGAGTATCACCTCTGTCCTTGCTTGCTGTCCCTCTCACTTCTACCTCTCCCACTCCCTCCTTCCCTGGGCTTTCTCCCCAGATCAGGCCTGTTCGTTGCAGATGGCCTTCCGGTGTCAGTCAGGGACCCAGCAAGGAACAGATGGCATACTCCAATTGGGTAATTGGAGAAGAGTTTAATAAAGGACTACTCATAAAAGTATGGGCTAGGTATAGGGAAACCACCTGGGACAGGGTGTGCCCTGGGGCAAGGGGAGGGTCCAGTCACAGAGAGGCCCCAGGTGGGGAAAATGCACTGAGACTTGTGATTGGTTACTAGAGGCAGACAGTTCACTGTGACTCATCAGTGAGAGAACTTAGGAAATTAAAATGCCCAACCTCAATCAACTTTTACCCTTGCGTCTCCATTTCCAAACCCAGCACAGGGCTCAAGAACTCATCCACAGAGGTCAGCCCCCGGGCACAAAGCATCATGGTAGGGCATGGTGGATCCAGAGGGAAGAGGAATCTATGTAACACCCATCCCACAACATTTATCTTTATCATGGAAAGTTTTCAAACATAAAAATTCAGATAGACTAGTAGAGTGAACTCCAAATACCTACTATACAGCTCCAACAATTATCAGCTTACAGCCAATCACATTTTATCTGTATTCCCACTCACCCCCGCTTTATTATTTTGCAGCAAATGCCCGTCGTGATACCATGTCATCTGTCAATAATTCGTATGCATCTCTAAAAGATGTACCAAAGAAACAATGAAATAATGTCGGGCGCGGGTTGTGGCTCAGCGGCAGAGCACTTGCCTCGCACGTGTGCGGCCCGGGTCGATCCTCAGCACCACATAAACATAAATGCATTGCATTGTGTACAACTAAAGTAAATAAATAAATAATAATAATAAAAAAGAAATAAGAATGTCACCATTTTTCAAGCCCTGATGAAGTAATGGATCTCAGCAATGATCACCAATGGCTACTAAAGCCATTAAGTAAAAGCTTGAAGGAAAAGCCGGGCTTGGTGGCGCGTGCCTGTAATCCCAGCACTTGGGAGGCTGAGGCAGGAGGATCGCGAGTTCAAAGCCAACCTCAGCAATGGCGAGGCTCTAAGCAACTTGGTGAGACCCTGTTTCTAATAAAATACAGAAAAGGGCTGGGGATGTGGCTCAGTGGTCGAGTGCCCCTGAGTTCAATCCCCAGTACCAAAAAAAAAAAAAAAAAAACTTGAAGGAAACGGATGAATCAGGCTGACACCACCTGATCTCACTAACCAATTTTAGCATCTCTGCAGTCAAGACAACACATTATCACCTTTTGATGTACTGTAGTGGAAAGAAGAGAGCACTGCCTATTAAAGATCTTTCCCCATAAAAACTTTAATCTAGCCAGGCACGGTGGTACAGCCTATAATCCCAGTGGCTCAGGAGGCTAAGGCGGGAGGATCACAAATTTGAGGCCAGTCTCAGCAATTTAGGGAAGCCCTAAGCAACTCAGTGAGACTCTTTCTCTAAATAAGATACAAAAAAGGGCTGGGGATTAAAAGTAATAGTGGTATAGTGTTTATGTTATTTTCAGTGTCCTTATTAGGTAGAGGTGTTTACTGAAACACTTATGGATAAAACAATATGGTCTTAGTTTTGCTTTAAATTACTTCAACAGGGGCTGGGGTTGTGGCTCAGCGGTAGAGCGCTCACCTAGCACGTGTGTAGCCTGGGTTCCATCCTCAGCACCACGTAAACATAAATGCATTGTGTACAACTAAAACAAATAAATAAATATTTTAACAAACTACTTCCACAAAAAAATATATTGGGGATGTGGCTCAGTGAGACCCTGTCTCTAAATAAGAAACAAAATAGGGCTGGGGATGTGGCTCAGTGGTCGAGTACCCCTGAGTTTAATCTCCGGTATCCCCCCCCAAAATACATATATACTGGGAGATGGATAAATGAACCAAGATTAGCAAATGTTGCTAATTGTTGAAGCCTCAGCAATTTAGGGAAGCCCTAAGCAAAAAAGGGCTGGGGATGTGGCTCAGTGGGGGTTCATTATCCCAGCACTTCTACTTTATATATATGTTTTAAAATTGCCATAATCAAAAGTTTTTGAAAATAAATATTCCTTGAAGATGAGGAAAGACCAAAGAACTGTCACAAATTTGAGTAGACTAAGGTGATATGGACTAAATGCAATGTTGCATCCTGGGTCAGAGCTTGAAAGGGTCAAGGAGGAAATCCAAATAAAGTCTATAATTTAGTTAAAAGTATTGTATCAGCCAGGTGCCTGCAATCCCAGTGGCTCAGGAGGCTGAGGCAGGAGGATCACCAGTCCAAAGCCAGCCTCAGCAACTTAGTGAGGCCTCAACTGATTTAGCAAGACCCTGTCTCTAAATAAAATATAAAAAGGCCTGGGGATGTGGCTCAATGGTTGAGCACCCCTGGATTCAACCCCTGGTACCAAAAAAAAAAAAAAAAAAAAAAAAAAAAAAATCAAGGCAATCAATAATATCAACAGGCTAGTGAAGAAAAACCACAAGATAATATCAAACAATACAGAAAATCATGTGGCAAAAATCAACATCCATCCATGATAAAACAAAAAAGCTCTCAAGCAGACCATCAGCACAAAGAAACTTTCTCAAGCTAATAAAAGGCATGTACAAAAACCAAAAACCAAAAAACTTACAGCAAACATCATTGTTAATGATGAGAGAGTGAATGCTTTCCTTTTAAAATTGCAAACAGGGGGCTGGGGTTGTGGCTCAGCGGTAGACTGCTCGCCTAGCACATACATGTTGTAAAGCATGAAATAAAACTGTCCTATTCACAGACAACATATTGGTCTATGGAAAAAATTCCAGGAAATTCACACACAAAAAATCTAGAGCTAATAAGGGAGTTCAACAAGGTCGCAGGATACAAGGTCAACACACAATATTTCTATGTACTGTACCAACAATTTGGTAATCGAGTTCACATATACTGGCAATTTGGAAAGCAAATTTTAAAAAGAATATTGTTTACGTAATTTCAAAAGATGAAATATCTTAGCCAGGCATGGTGGCGCACGCCTGTGATTCCAGCACTTGGGAGGCTGAGGCAGGAGGATTGTGAGTTCAAAGCCAGCCTCAGCAATGGCGAGGCACTTAGTAACTCAGTGAGACCCTGTCTCTAAATAAAATACCAAAAAGGGCTGGGGATGTGGCCCAGTGGTCGAGTGCCCCTGAGTTCAATCCCTGGTACCAAAAAAAAAGAAAAAAAGATGAAATATCTCAGTATAAATTTAACAAATTATGTATAGGATCAGTATACTAAAAACTATAAAAACCTGAGATATTTAACACCAAAACCATTTCATTTACTCCACAATTATGCCCATGGGTGTCCTTAGCCGCAGAGGAACTTTAGGGCAGTGGGGTGTCTCTGTGGACAAATTCATAACATCTTAAAATTAAAAAACAAAAGTTAAACCAGTTTCTCTTCTATAGGACTTTTCAGAGCCTTTCATATGTTAACATGTACTGTGAATCTAGTCGAGCACAAAATCCTCTTCACGAATTATGGAAAGTGTACCCCAAAGACACGTAGATGCTGTTAGCAGGGCAGTCTGGGTGATTCCATGGGTGTGGGTGTTTGTTATGAGCTGCACACTTTGGGGCTGATGGCTAAGCAGGAGGGGAGCAGCCGAGGGAGACCGAGAGGTTTCTCAGTGTGGGAATCGGCTAACTCCCTGCCCCAGGCTGGACCACCAGAGCAAAGGCCAACCAGCTCCACAGCAAGCATTCAGGGCCTCTGTGAAGTGTCTGAGGACAAGGCTGCCAGATCCCACCCTAGGCACCCCAACAAACCAGCTCTTTTCGGGGCTCAGTGGAAATGAGCGGAGGTTGACTATTTTGTGAACTGCGGGATCAGCAGCTCTTTGGGTCCTGGCCACCAGGGTGGCTTTACGGGCTTCCTCCTCAGGGCTGGCTCTGGGCTGGGGATATGGCTCAGTGGCAGAGTACTTGCCTAGCATTCGTGCAGGCGGCCCTGGGTGCCATCCCCAGCACTGCCAAAAATATAAAATATAAGCTGATGGAAATAGTCAAAGATGTAAATAAATGGAGATACATGCTGTCTTCATGAATTGGAGGACTCAACCTGTCAGTCCCCAAAAGATGATCTGTTACAATTCCAATAAAAATACAGAATCTTTTTTTTTTTTTTTTTTTGGTACCAGGGATTGAACCCAGGGGCGCTTAACCACTGAGCCACATCACCAGCCCATTCTATTTTTTATTTAGAGACAGGGTCTCACTGAGTTGCTGAAGCTGGCTTTGAACTTGTGATCCTCCTGCATCAGCCTCCTGAGCTGTTGGGATTCCAGGCATGTGCCACTGTACCTGGCTTTTTTTTTTTTTTTTAGATTTAAACAATCTGATTCTAAAGTGGAAAGGGAACAGAACTAGAGTAGCTAAAACAATTTTGAAAAAGAAGAATAACGTCAGATGAACCACAATACCTGTTTTTAAAACTTACTATATAGTTATAGTAATATTGTTACTATGTAGTAAAGTAACTGTACCTCATCAAAATTTAAAACTTTTTCTCTATGAAATAGGCTGTTCAGAGGATAAAAGGACAAGTTATAGCCACTAGAAACTATTTGCAAACCACATATCTGATAAAGCATTCCTATCTAGAACATGTAAAGAACACTCAAAGCAGTATTTTAAAAAAGAAAGAAAGAAAATGGGAAAAAAATATAATCAGGCTTTCACTCAAGAAGATATATGGAGCCAGGTGTGGTGGTGGTGCATGCCTCTAATCCCAGTGACTTGGAGGCTGAGGCAGGAGGATCACAAGTTCAAAGCCAGCCTCAGCAACTTAGTGAGGCCCTAAGCAAGTCAGCAAGACCCTGTCTCTAAATAAAATATAAAAAGGGTTGGGGATGTGGCTCAGTGGTTAAGCATCCCTGGGTTCAATCCCTGGTACCAAAAAAAAAAAAAAAAAAAAAAAAAAGATTTATGGATTGCAAATATACACTCAAAAGATGCTCAACATCATTAGCTATTAGGGAAATGCAAAACAAAATCCCTATGATTCCAAATGCTGTTAAAGATAGAGCAATTGGAATTCTCACACATTGCTGGTAAGAATGCAAGATGGTCAAGATGTTCTGGAAAACTGTGGCAGTTTCTTACAAAGTTAAGCTTATGTTGTAATAATTATACTTCTAGGTATTTACCCTGGAGCAGGTGCCCTCGAACTAAGATAAACAGGCCAAATCAAGTCAATTATCTACTTTTGTAGGACCCGCAGGTCGAGAATGTTTTTGACATTTTCAAAGAATTGTTTAAAAAAAAAAAATGTGACAGAGAGCATACATGACCCACAAAGCCTAAGTATTTACTCTCTGACCCTTTGCAGAAAAAAATGGTCAACCTCTGCCCTAGAGAAAAGGAACCTTAAGGTCACGCAAAAACCTGTACGTGAATTTTTAAATTCTTTTGCTTTTGCTCCAATCTGGAAGCAACCCAAATGCCCTTCAATTGGTGAAGGGATAAATAAGTAGTGAGTGATATACCCATAATAAAAGGAAATTTTAAGTGGAGCTTGCAGTGGTAATAATAGCAAAACAGACAAGAATGCTGGTGCTGTTCTGGGTGAAGTTATGGCTGGTTATACCTCTGTCATATTGTCACCCATCACTGTAGAGATTATACTATAGAATGTTGCCTGTACCAGCACAAGGAGATGCTGCAGGGGTTAAATGGTGAATGTCAGGGGTCCAGGGACAGATGGAGGATCTTTAGACATGCCACAAATAGTGTTCTTCTATAATATCAATGCCTCTAGAATGACATTACTAATTAAGCCATTCTGAGCTTCACTGAGAATTTGGCACAGGTTAGATGAGAGGGATGCAACTCATTCCCAGAGAGGATAAATAATGTTTTCGATTTTCATAACCAATGCCTAAAGTGTCACTGCAGCACAATAAGGAGGCTCAGCCTTCGTGGGCAGGTGCCACAGGAGTTGGGTTTCTCTCAGGTAAGCCTATAGCAGGCTTCACTAGCACAGGTACTTATGTTAATGGAGCTCTGTGGGAACGAACACTCTAGTATCACCTCCAGATGGTGGTGGTGACGAAGAATAACTCTAATCCCTCTTTGTCCAATTAAGGAGCTCTGGGCCAGATCTTGCCAACCAACATGATATTGGCTTTCTTTGCCATCCAAGGGCAGATCTCTTCACCTAGGCTCTTGGAGTCCATTTTTATTTTTATAAAAAAAATTATTTGTTCATTTTAGTTATACATGACAGTGGATTGTTTTTTGACATATCATATATACGTGGAGTATAACTTCCCATTCTTGTGGTTGAACAAGATGTGGAGTTTCACTGGTGGTGTATTCATATATGAACATAGGAAAGTGATGTCTTTTGGAGTCCATTTTTAAGTTAATTGATGCAAGAACCAAGAAAAGGAAAAACACCAATTGTACATCTCGAAATCCATCATCTACTCTTTCTAACATGCCTGAATCACTATAAGAATCAAGAGAAGAACATGCAGGTATTTTTTCTGATAACCACCTAACTACAAGGGAGGCTGGGAAATGCAGTCTGGGAATACTCCTAGGAAAAAGAGGTAAGAGGTTTGGTGAACAACTAGTCGGTCTTTACCACAAGCAAGTGGGTGGTGATGGAGGTTGAATTGGAGATAAACCACTTGAACATCTTTCTCCAGAGAGTGTTAATTAAATGATAAATATTATCCGAGGATGAATGAATGCTAAGACAGTTTGGAGGGGAAAGGTTTCTTGGTAGATAATGCATGTGACAGGGAAAAAGGAAGAATTGCAGGCTGGGTAGGATCAGCCTCAGACTGCCATGCAGATTTGGCCATGTCTCAGCCAAAAGAAAAAATGAGAGTGCTCCAGAACAAAGAGCATTTCAAGAGTTCCACATTGGGTGGCAATGGCCAGGGCCTCGTTCCCACAACATACTCAGTCCTGCCTGGGGCTACCAAGGAAGAGCATGGCTTTGGGTCAAAAGCTGAGGCAGAGTGATATCAGCAAGATGGTGGAAACAGGAAGCCCCAGACCCTCCTTTCTGTCATGGTGGGGCACACCAATTCCACAATACACATACCAATACTTTCTGTGAGAAATCCAGAAACAAACTAAGAGGCCGATGAAATCCTGGTGAGTGTGAAGCCAGTCCCATGGAAGTGAATAGGAAAATTCAGGGCACCCTCTCTCCATAGTCCCTCTCCCAGCACACTGCCACATGATTGTGAGGAAATTCCCAACTTGGGGCTTCTCCCTGTGGATAAAAAGAGATGATTGGACAGATGTCAAACATTCTGACTTTTCTGGGGCCAGGGGCTGCCTGAGGGACTGGCTTGGAACTTGCCTGTATCACAGTGCTGACAGGATTCAGCATGCCTTAGATGCCTGAGGGCTGCTGGAACAAGAAAAATCTAGACAGTGTGCTGTTGTGGCAGAGGACCCCCCTCCCCCCAACATGGCTGACAAGGGCCAAAAAAGCTCTGTGTCCTCTTTCTCAGGAGGAATTGAAAAGGTGGAGGGAGTTCAGCATTATCATTTTTCAGGCACTGCCTGAGGGACTAATATCTGTCTTGCCTGTTTCAGAGCATGAACAGGACCCAGCATACTCTAGATGCCTGAGGGCTTCTGAGAACAAAATAGAGCTGGGTGGTATGCTGCGGATCCAGAGGACCCACGGGACAGCACCCAGAGGCCTATACTGCTCAATGGCTTCTCCTTCTATGGGGAAAGAGAAGAGTCCCATGTTCCAGTTTCTAATTTGTATGCCTTTTATTTCTTTTTCTTGCCTAAATGTTCTGGCTACAACTTCTAGTACTATATTGAATAGAAGTGGTGAAAGTGAACATCTTTGCCTTGTTTTAGATCTTAGAGGAAAAGATTACAGTTTTTTACTGTTGTGTATGGGCTGTGGGCTTTTCATCTATGCCTTTTATTATGATGAGGTAATTTCCTTCTACCAAGTGTTTCTATCATGAAAATTAGAAAGGGAGGATTAAAATTATCCCTGTTTGCAGATGATATGATCTTATTTGTAGAAAACCCTAGAGTTACATTTGTACACACACACACACACCCCACACACACAGTTATAACTAATAAATGAATACAGTAAAAGTTCTGGATATAAAATCATGTTTCTGTACAATAGCAGTTAATAATATTAAAATGCAAGGATGTGGCCATTGATTTCTCTGAAGAGGAGTGGAAATGCCTGGATGCTTTTCAGCAGACTTTATATGGAGATGTGATGTTAGAGGTCTATAGAAACATGGTCTTTGTGGCACCTGTGTAGCACAGAAACCTGGGGCTACTGATCAAGGACTGGAAGCCTAGAAATGGATTCAAAGAATATGGGGCTTCAGTTACAAAGGGAACAGAAGTTCGTGAAAGCCCTCCTCCTCATCACTGGCTGTGTGTGGATTGGACAGTTATTACCTAAGAGACAGATTGGAAAGGGTTTTTTAGGAACTGGCTCCAAACTGAGCCTAGTGGGCCTTCTGTTTGAGTGACAGTAAACTGCCTCCAACCCAGAAACAAATAAAGTCAGGAAGACAGGTTAAAAACAACAAAAAAAAGTGAGCACTAAGAGTCTGGGGCTGGGGCTGGGGCTCAGTGGTAGAGCGCTTGCCTTGCATGTACAAGGCCCTGGGTTTGATCCCCAGCACACACACGTACACAAACACAAAGTAAATAAATAAAATAAAGGTGTTATGTGCATCTACAAACCAAAAGTATTTTTTTTTTAAATGAGCACTAAATATATTTGGAATAGCAGAAGGTTAAGTAACTTCTTAGTTGAACTTTAGTTCAAGCAGTACTTCAATGGACTTATAAGTATTTTTTCATCACTGAAAGGATTTTTCTTTTTTTATTATGTTTATTTTTTTATTTGTTCCTTTTAGATATTCATGACAATAGAGTGTGTTTGGCATATCATACATACATGGAATATAACTTCTCATTCTTGAGGTTGTACATGATGAGGAGTTTCACTGGTCATGTATTCATATATGACAGTAGGAAAGTTCTGTCCAATTCATTCTACTGTCTAAAAGGATTTTTCTTATCACTAAATTGTATTTGACAATTATTGCAAAAAAACAAAACAGAGAACTTAAGAGGGTAGGTCTCAGATTGTATGTATTTTTTTTTTTTTTAAACTATAATTTTAAAAAGCTAAGGCAGAACCTCAAGGCATTAACAGCTGAAGCTTTTAGCTAACTTGTTTCTTTGGAGGTCAACTCTTTTCCTGAAGACCAGGGTAGCATACCTCCATAGCTGCTGCTCAATATTTTGGGGTACAATTACTGAAATAAAGGCATAAAATGATAATGACATATCTGCAGCTGATTCATAAGATAAACTTAGTCCTTATTATAAACAACTAAGACTTTGAGAACTAGCCTGACGTCTAGAATAGAGCTGGACTGAATTCAACAAGGTGAAATCCCATAAAAATTAATGAAAGCTCTTCCATTGAGGTTCATAATACCCTATAGCTACTAATGATGAAATTGTTTTTCTTTCTAAGCAACAATCTAAACCTTTCACTTGATTATAGGACTAAAAACAATGTTAGAATATGTGCTATGGATACTTAAAAAGTCTAGGAAGATGATGGCCACATTTATAAAGGTACTGTATTTAGAACAAGAGAGGTGGAGCTGGGTATTCTCTCCTGAGCATTACTATTTATTGATGACTCCAATTATAATTGAGGATTTGTCTATTTCTCCTTCCAGTTTTATCGGTTTTTGATTCACATATTTAGCTACTCTGTTATTTGCTGCATACACACGTAGAAATTTATTTCTTCTTGATGCACTAACACTTTTATTATTATGCAATGTCATCTGTATCACTGGTAATTTTCTCTACAGTCTACTTTGTATGATAGTGTAGTCACTCCTGCTTTCTTTTGAATAATGTTTGAATTATGCAGCTCTCCTCTATTTTGACGTTCAACTTACTATATCATCATATTTGAAATGTGTTTCTTGTAGACAACGTATAATTGGGTCATGTTTTTTATCCATTCTGGCATTTTCTGTCCTTTTTTTTAATATTTATTTTTTAGTTGTAGTTGGACACAATAGCTTTATTTTATTTATTTATTTTTATGTGGTGCTGAGGATTGAACCCAGGGCTTCACACGTGCTAGGCGAGTACTCTACCGCTGAGCCACAACCCCGGACCCCATTCTCTGTTTTTTAATTGATATATTTAGGCCATTTAAATTTAATGTAATTATTGATATGTAAAAGCTTAAGTCTGCATTTTATTTTTCATTTCTCTTCATCCTCTGTTTTCCTTTTTCTTTTTCCTCCCTTTCTGTGGTTATTTGAGTAATTTTTAGAACTCCATTTTGATTTATCTTCAGTATTACTGAATGCATATTCTTATATACTTATTGGTTCTGCTAGATAATATTATATTTGTATACTATGTATGTAATGTATCATGACTTATGTAAGTATAACTTATATCTATGTAAGTATAACTTATTTTCTTAGTGTCGTCATTTCAGCAGTCTCAATGTATCCCTTTCCCATCCTAATTTATAATTGTCTTAAATATTTCCTCTACATACATTTAGAACCATGTAAGTCATAACAACACCCTAATTTTTTTTTTTTTTTTTTTTTTTTTTGGTACTGGGGATTGAACTCAGGGGCACTCGACCACTGGGTCACATCCCCAGCCCTTTTTTTGTATTTTATTAGAGACAGGGTCTCACTGAGTTGCTAAGTGCCTCGCCATTGCTGAGGCTGGCTTTGAACTCACGATCCTCCTGCCTCAGCCTCCCAAAGTGCTGGGATTACAGGCGTGCGCCACCGCGCCCCGGCTAACACCCTAATTTTTGCTTCAACTATCAAACATAATTGATGAAACTCAAGAGGAGAAGGAAGTGTTAATGTATTTACCCATAGTTTGCTCTTTCCTTCATTCTTCCTTCCTGATATTCCAAGATTCCTTCTTTTCTCCCAAGATTCCATTTTATTAGGGAACTTGTTTTAGCCATTTTTTAGTATTGCTCTCCCAGTAACAAATCCTCTTCTTTTTCCTTCATCTGAGAATGTTTAGTCTTGCCCCTTCATTCCTGGAGTAGATTTGCATTGCTTGTAAAATTCAGGGTTGACAGTTTTTTTTCCTTTAGTACTTAAAAGTTCTGTGCCACCGGGCGTGGTGGCGAATGCCTGTAATCCCAGTGGCTCTGGCTCTGGAGGCTGAGGCAGGAGGATCACGAGTTCAAGGCCAGCCTCAGCAATGGCAGGGCACTAAGCAACTCAGTGAGACCGTGTCTCTAAATAAAATACAAAATAGGGCTGGGGATGTGGCTCAGTGGTTGAGTACCCCTGAGTTCAATCCCAAGTACAACCCCTGCAAAAAAGGTGGTCTGTGCCACTTTATTCTGGCCTCCATGTTTGTTTGTTTGTTTTTCTACCAGGGGTGCTTAACCACTGAGTAATACCCTCAGCCCTTTTTTTTTTTTTTTGGGTACCGGAGATTGAACTCAGGGGTACTCGACCACTGGGCCACATCCCCAGACCTTTCTTTTTTTATATTTTATTAGAGACAGGGTCTCACTGAGTTTCTAAGTGCCTCACCATTGCTGAGGCTGGCTTTGAACTCGCGATCCTCCTGCCTCAGCCTCCCAAGTGCTGGGATTACAGGCATGTGCCACCACACCTGGCTATCCTCAGCCCTTTTTATTTTTTATTTTGTGACAGGGTCTCATTAAATTGCTTAGGACCTCGATAAATTGCTGAGGCGGGCCTCAAACTTGTGATCCTCCTCCCTCAGCCTCTTGAGTTACTGGGATTACAGGCTTGCACCACTGTGCTGGGTCTCCATGGTTTCTGATGAAAAAATAGTCATTCATGTTGTTTTCCACTATGGATAGTATATCATTTCTTTCCAGCTGCTTTCAAGAATTTTTTCTTTCTTTCTTTCTTTCTTTTTTTTTTTTTTTTTTTTTTTTTTGAAGGGAGTACCAGGGATTGAACCCAGGGGCACTCGACCACTGAGCCACATCCCCAGCCCTATTTTGTATTTTATTTAGACACAGGGTCTCACTGAGTTGCTTAGCGCCTTGCTTTTGCTGAGGCTGGTTCTGAACTCTCAATCCTCCTGCCTCAGCCTCCTGAGCCACCGAGCCTGGCTCTGCTTGCCAGTTTCTGTTTGTTTCTTTTTTTGTTTGTTTGTACGTACCAGGGTTTGAAGCCAGGGGCACTGAACCACTGAGCCACAAAACTAGCCCTGTTTTTGTATTTTATTTAGAGACAGGGACTTGCTGAGTTGCTTAGGGCCTCGCTAAATTTCTGAGGCTGGCTTTGGAATCTTGATCTTCCTGCCTCAATCTCCCGAGCTGTTGGGATTACAGGCGTGCACCACTGTGCCCAGCAATAATTTTTCCTTGTTTTTAATTCTCAAAAGCTTAACTGTGATGTGTCTTGGTATGCATTTCTTTAGATTGCTCCTATTTGAGGTTCACTCAGCTTTTGAACCTACACTTAATGTCTTGCCAAATTTAGGGACTTTTCAGTCTCACATTTTCCCCCCCTCTCCTTTTGAGACCCTGATGCCTAGATATTTTATTAGAGCCCCGTGTATTGCTGAAGCCCCTATTCTTTCCTGTTGTTGTTCAGTCTGTTTTCTCGCTATTGTTCAGATCAGTAATTTCTATTTTCTATCTTCAAGGTCATTGATTCTCTCTTCTGTCCTCTTCAGTCTGCTGTTGGTACATTCAATGTATTTTATATTTCAATTTCTATTTTTCAGTTCTGAAGTCTCTATTCAGTTATTCTTTGTATCTTGAATTTCTTTGCTGAAATTATTTGACCCCCAAATTTCATAACTCCTATTAATATTTCAAAGGCCAGCAGAGTCCATGTGACCCAAGTGGGAAGTGCTGTTTACAGGGGACTTCGGTGTTTTTCTCTCTCACAGTATATTATAGAAGGTGTTGGAAACAGATGTGCTTCTCCAGAAAATTTTGAAATCCTTAACCTAGAATATGAGGCCTTTTGTCCTCGTTTGGATTCTTCCAGAAGCTGACCAAGACAAGCATGTGAGCACAATTTGGGGGGGCAGCGGGGGAGACCATCTCGGGAAATACTAGTAGGGGATTTGAAAAATGATACAAGGAACAGAAGGAAGCTAAAAAGGGTTATTGAGCAGGTTACAGTTTTGGGCAACTGAGACTCCAGTGCACTGGAGGTCTCTGGGAGGTAGTTAGTATAAGCTCTGGGGTTGGCTAACTGAACACCCCCCCTCCTCTCCTTCCACACACTGAAGACAGGAAGCCAGGGTATTTATCCTAAACTCCCTTCCATCTTTGGCAGAAGGCCACTCCCCGGATGTTCACCCTCTGGCACTTCCTGCCTGTCCTGCCCACAGTGAAGAGAAAATGCTTACACTGAGAGGCACAGGTCGTTGCAGCAGAAGCCTTCTTCTTGTGTTGGAAGAGAGTGCCAAGGGAATATAAATGGGTCAATGTTAGGATCTGCCACATCTCTGAATTTTAAGTATGTTTTTCCTAGTCTCCTCTTGGCTCCAGTGTAGTTAAATATACAACCCTGCTAGTAAAATATTTTTGAAGATACTGAAACAAGCTATTGATTTTTTTTTAATTAAAAAAAAAATTTTTTTTTAAATTGATTTTTTTTTTTAAAAGTCCAAAAAGCCAACTGGGAACAACCAAGTTGGCTACAGTAAGATGGGCCAGGCAAAGGGGAATGAAGGGAAGGGTGGGGGATGGGAATGGGAAAGACAGTAGAAAGAATCAGACAGAACTTCCCTGTGTTCATATATGAATACGCTACCAGTGAAACTCCACATCATGCACAACCACACGAATGGGATCCTAGTTAGAATAAGTTATACTCCATGTATATAGAATATGTCAAAATACACTCTACTGTCATGTATGTCTAAAAAAGAACAAATTTAAAAAATTTTTTTTAAAAATAATAAACAATACCTTCTCTTCTTATAGACAGGTTAATCAGGAAATGAAAAGTCTTCGGACAAATATGCTTAGTCTCAACTTTTAAAAAGCTTTGCAGGTGAAACTCCCAAAATGAAAAATCTTTCCAAGGAGAATATTTACAATAAAACTGAAATATGGCTTTATTTTATTTACTAACACAAATCAATAAAATTGCATACTAATTTTTAAAAATCTTTAGTTGTAGGGCTGGCGATGTGGCTCAGCGGCAGAGCGCTCGCCTAGCACATGTGCGGCCCGGGTTCGATCCTCAGCACCACCTAAAAACGCATTGTGTACAACTAAAGCAAATAAATAAATATTTAAAAAATTTTTTTAGTTGTATATGGACTCAATGCCTTTATTTTATTTATTTGTTTGTTTGTTTATGTGGGGCTAAGGATCGAACCCAGTGCCTTATATGTGCTAGGCAAGTGCTTTACCACTGAGCTACAGCCCCAAACCCAGCATACTAATATAAAAAAAAAAAAAAATAGGCCAGGCTGAGAAGGAGTGACACCTCAAACTGCACCCTACATACAGAATGACACAGATGTTAGGGAGACTGACAAAGCTGCAGGGATACGGGGCCACAGACCCAGCTTCTGGGCTGAGAGCACTCCAATATGGCAGACAACTCATGGTGTCTGACAGCTTTGGTGAAGGACAATTGACTGTGATATAGGCAGCATTACAAGTCAAAGTTAGGTGGAAAAATAACTATGAAGATGTTTGGAGGAATCTAGGCATAAGCAAGGCATATGGAGCCAAGGGGACAGATGGACAATGGGTGACAGTCATCTGTCTCTAGTAGTTGGAGCCAAACAATGGGAAAAAGTTTATAGAATGAACTTGCCCAGACTAAATTCAGGACCCCAAGTCATAGAGGATGTCAGGAAGCAGACAGGTACCCAAGTCAGGACCTTAAATGTGGGAGACAAATCCAAGACTAAGTTCAAAAGTAGAAATGGACCTAAGAACATTTGGAGCTGGGGCCAAGTGGCAGCATACGCCTATAATCCCAGCAGCTCAGGAGGCTGAGTCAGGAGGACCGCGAATTCAAAGCCAGGCTCAGCAACTTAGCAAGGCCCTAAGCAACTCAAGAGACCCTGTCTCTAAATAAAATTTTTAAAAAAGGGCTGGGGGTGTTGCTCAGTGGTTAAGCACTCCTGGGTTCAATCCTTAGTACAAAAATAAATACATTAATTAAATAAATTAAATAATAATTAAAAAAAAAAAAAAAAGAAGAAGAAGAAGAAGAAGAACAGGCCAAGCTCTGTGACCTCCAATTAGGGAGGCAAAAAGCCCAAGGTCAAAATAACTTAAGCAGCAAGTACTCCTTGTTTCTGAGTCCCAGAATATGGGACTAGGGTTCCTGAGATACTACAGCTAAGGCTAGAATTTGCCCTAGAGCTTAGAGAAGACTGCACCAACCGATGGACATCAGGTGGCCATTAGGGTAGAGAGGAAGTTCTCTGAGACCAGCAGTCAGGCAAGGCCTATCCCCTACCATAATATTGACAGCCAGGTGGTCAGGAGTTCTTGTAAACAAACCCACCCGACCATCCCAAAGCCTTCTTCGTGGCCTTGCATATGTCTTTGCCCCACTGACACCCTTATACCTTTGGAGCATTTAAAAAACAGTGATCTTGGCGCTGGGGTGGTGGCTCAGCGGTAGGGCGCTCGCCTAGCACGTGCGCGGCCCGGGTTCGATCCTCAGCACCACGTAAAAATACACGCATTGTGTACAACTAAGAAAAAAAGAAAGCAAATAAAATAAACATTTAAAAAATAAATAAATTAAAAAAAAAAAAAAAAAAAACAGTGATCTGGATCCTGCCCAAATTGTGTGAGCCAACCATTCCTATGACAGAGAACACCCAAATCTTCTGTCTTCTGTAATCCACAGGAATAAAATTTGCAGGTAATTTCAAGGGCATCTGGGGTTTTTGGTTTGCTTGCTTTATTGTTTGGTACCAGGGATTGAACCCAGGGGCACTTACCCACTGAACCACATCCCCAGCCCTTTTTTATATTTTATTTAGAGACAGGGTCTCACTGAGTTGCTTAGGGCCTCAATACGTTGCTGAGGCTGGCCTTGAACTCAAGATCCTCCTGCCTCAGCCTCTCGAGCTGCTGGGATTACAGGCGCACCTGGCAAGGCATCTGCTTTTTAACATTTAAAATCCTCTCCCCTTGAATTCCTCTGCTGCTGTGCTTTAATGGCCTTTTCTCCCTCTCTCCCTTCAGGTCACACTGCACTAGTCTATTTTGGTCAATTTCCTGTCAAAATTGCTTCCCTTTTCTCTTTCTATACTGGCTCCTTATTCATCTTTTCCCCCCTCTTCTCATTTATTTGCTGTTTGGGGTTTTGGTTTTAGTTTTGGGGTTTTTTCACCCAAGTTTGACCTTGGCCTGCTCCCCCCCCCCACCCCGCAAGATTTAGATCTTTTCATTTATATTGACCACATCACCAGCTCTTCATTCCTGGGTGGCCCTTTCCTTTCCTTACCCTTATTTCTTTTCTTTTTTTGTTTTGGTTTTAATCCTTCATTACCCAGCATTTCCTGGCAAGTGTCCAGGGCCAACTGCATATTTCTCCTGCAGTTCTTTCCTTTCCCTCTCCCTGGCTTCCAACAGTGTGCTTCAGGGATCCGTGTTATAGCTTTGTTTATTCCAATAACAAATACTTCATTTACTATTTTGAAGAAATGGTGCTTTTCAGCTAATGGAGAACTTTTTTTTTCCCTCTCTCTTTGGAAAACACTGCATGAGAAGAATCAGATAAATCCCTCTGATACTTTTCATTGAAATAGTTTTACATTCTCATCGCAGAATTCCAAATATGTGGCATCATGCATGTTGGGAGCCAGACTTCTGACACATACCCTCAATCACCCACAGCCTCTTTGTGAGTTTTTTCGTCAAATGCGACTTCAGTTATTAAGATGTCCCAAGTGATTAGACTCACCAGCAGTCTCCTAAATCCTCAGTCATGAAACCTGAGCCTGCAGGAAGAGGCCATTTGGGGGCGATTATTTTGCAATGGTAACAGTCTGGGGCCTGAGGTCTGCAGAACTTTGTTCAGTTCTCAAAAGTCTTTTGACTGTGGGGTCCTGGGAAGCCACTAGAAATCTCTTTGTCTCTCTCCAACTGCAACGGGTAAGGAGACAGCAGTACTCCATTACAGAAGTTCTATGAATAAAACAACATTAACAAAATACTTTGAGCTTCTTGTATGTTAAACAATGTTCTGTCTGTCCCCCTTCCTACCTAGGCTCCCTGAGATACAGAAGTGTTAGGGGTGGCCAGTCTAGCCACAGAAGAGTCTTAGGCAGGATACTGTTCCTTTGTTGTTGATTTTGTTTTGTTTTTTAGTACTGGGCACTTAACCACTGAGCCACATCCCCAGCCTTTCTTTATATTTTATTTAGAGACAGGGTCTCACTGAGTTGGAAGTTGCTGAGGCTGGCTTTGAACTCACGATCCTCCTGCCTCTGCCTCTTGAGCTGCTGGGATTACAGGAGTGTGCCACCGTGCCCAGCATGGGTACTGTTCCTTGTGAACCTGTTAGGGCAAGGGCAAAGGCAGGGCCTGGGGCAAGATTGGGGCTGGTCTACAGCCCCCTGCTCCCAGGCCTGTTCCAAGCATCCAGACATATTTCCCTAGCTCCACACTATTTTGTACATCTAAGAGCTTGTTGCTCAAGCAAACAAGGGACAAATGGAACAGTGACAGAAAAGCAGCACACTATGATGGTTAAAAATATAGATTTGGGAGCCAGATGCCCTGAAATTGACAACTTGTTCTGCTGTGAGATAACTTTGTGACCTTGGGCAAGTTACTTAATGTCTCTGTGCTTCGGTTTCCTCATCTATAGACTGGGAACAATGTTATGAAGATTAAGCAGGTTTATGCTTTGTAAAGGGTCTGCTTAAAACATTGCCTGTCACATAGTGAGTGCTCTAAAGTATTTATTCAATAAGAACATTGTCCTGATCCTAAGGTTTTTAATGTTATGAAATCTTTCTTGGAAATAATTAGGTAAGAGATCACAAAGGATCATTTGAAAAGAGAGCCTTCTTGTCTCTAGAGCATAAAGGATGCAGTGAGGTGGAAAATAAAATATAAACAGAGCAAAAATAAAATTATTTAGGGAGCCACCAGGCAGATTATCAAAATGACCCTGCTGGCAAGGCTTCACATTGTGAAACAATAACTCACTGATGGTGTACTGTTTATAACCGAAAGGAAGGAAGGATGAGGGAGGGAGGGAGGCACCCAAGGAGGGAGGGCAGGGGAAGGGAAAGAAAGCAAGAGGAAAGAAAGTCCTCTGAGATTTTGCTTTCTTTTTTTAAAATACAGATCCAAGATAGTTAGTGAGTTCCTGTAGAAATTTGGGGAATGTGCCAGATTGTGTTTCTCCAATATATGTATCGCCTCCTGCATTCTCTTCTTTCAATGTGACACTGACATCTCTTCACCAAAGATGGGGTCTGCTTCCTTCTCTGAAATCTGGGCAGAGGCTGTACCAACGGAGTAAGGCGGAATGATGCCAACCTGACTTCCAAGGCTAAGTGGCAGAAAGGATACAGCTTCCACGGGGCTCTCAGGATACTCGCTCCTGGATCCGGTCACTGGGCTGTCTGGGCCATATGAGAAGGCCACGGTGATGCATAAATGTTCTGGCTGACAGCCAGCAGCAGCCACCAGATATGTGAGTGAATGGGGCTTTGCATGGCTCCAGCTCCTGCTTGCCCAGTCTCCCCAGCTGAGGCCCAGATGTGGTGGAGCAGAGACCAGCTGTCCCTGTGGGTTCTCTGAATCCCCAACCTACAGAGACCATCGGAGATAAGATAGGAAAAGGATTATTCTTTTTTTTTTTTTTTTTTTTTTTTTTTTTTAGTTGTAGTTGGACACAGTACCTTTATTTTATTTATTTTTATGTGGTGCTGAGGATCAAACCCAGCACCTCACATGTGCTAGGATCTCTACCTAGCACTCGCCTAGCACTCTACCGCTGAGCCACAACCCCAGCCCCAAGAAAAGGATTATTCTTGTTTTAAACCTCTGAGTTTTTTTGTTTGTTTGTTTGGTTGGTTGGTACCTGGGATTGAACTCAGGGGCGCTCGACTACTGAGCCACATCCCCAGCCCTATCTTGTATTTTATTTAGAGACAGGGTCTCACTGAGTTGCTTAGCACCTCGATAAGCTGCTGAGGCTGGCTTTGAACTCATGATGCTCCTGTTTCAGCCTCCTGAGCCACTGGGATTACAGGCGTGCACCACTGCGACGGGCTAAACCACTGAGTTTTTTAGTAGTTTTTTTTTGTTGTTGTTGTTGTTGTTTATTTTGTTTTGTTTTGGGTACCAGGAATTGAACCCAGAGGTGCTCAACCACTGAGCCACATCCCCAGCCCTTTTTATTTTTATATATTTTATTTTGAGACAGGGTCTTGCTAACTGGCTTAGGGCCTCACTAAATTGCTGGGGCTGCCTTTTGAACTTGTGATCCTCCTGCCTCAGCCTCCTGAGCTGCTGGGATGATAGGCGTGAGCCACATCACCCAGCTGAATCGCTTTTTAATGCAGCAATAAATAACCAATACAGGAAATCTATAAGGAAGTAAAGAGCATGGTTTCTAGGAAAAAAAGGACAACAGAATTTTCCCATGGGAAATCCTGTTTGAACCCTTGGGATCCATGCCACTATAAATTTAAATCCTTCCTAGAGTTCCTAAATCTTGTCTAATGAACTATGGTTGATCCAAGGCACCATAGGTGGAAGTGTTCAAAGTCCCTCCCAGAGATCCAGGGCTCCCTGATCCAGGATGCCACCCAAGGACTGAGCAAAGAAATTCTCAACTTGAGAGAAATTATAAAGTGACCTGGTCTCTGGAACCCATCAAAAGTACAAATGACAACATACCTAACTTTTTGGCTGGTACACTGGCTACAGGTGCATAAAAGAAATTTAAGAAAATATAATTTAAAAAACTAAAAGAAAATATCAACCAATCCTCAATTTATTCATAATTAAATATATAAACTACTCCAAATTTCATTTTAGATAAATTGAAAAGTAGAAATTTAAAAATTGAACCCAGAGGTGCTTAACCACTGAGCCACATCCCCAGCCATTTTTATACTTTATTTAGAGACAGGGTCTCACTGAGTTGCTTAGCACCTTGATAAGTTGCTGAGGCTGGCTTTCAACTCACGATCCTCGATCCTCTCTCCTCAGCCTCCCAAGCTGCTGGGATTGCAGGTGGGCATCACCATGCCCAGCACTATCTTTGACAAATAGTGCTGAACTGCCTGCCAGAAAAATTAGGTTAATTTTATATGTAATCAACACTATAGGACACTCAGACCTACTATTTTTTTTTAATTTTTTTTTTTTTTTTTTTTTTTTTTTTTAGATTTTGATGGACCTTTATTTTATTCATTTACTTATATGTGGTGCTGATGATCTTTGAACCCAGTACCTGACACATGCTAGGCAAGTACTCTACCACTGAGCCACAACCCTAGGCCCAGACCTACTTTTTTTTTTTTTTTTTTTTTTTTTGGTACCGGGGATTGAACTCAGGGGCACTGGACCACTGGGCCACATCCCCAGCCCTTTTTTGTATTTTATTAGAGATAGGGTCTCACTGAGTTGCTAAGTGCCTCGCCATTGCTGAGGCTGGCTTTGAACTCATGATCCTCCTGCCTCAGCCTCCCAAGTGCTGGGATTACAGGTGTGCGCCACCACGCTCGGCTCAGACCTATTATTTTTTAACTGGCTAATCTTACAGGCCAAATCTTGTGGATTACTCATGCAATTTGCAACTTTATATTTGAACATGTTTTTCTTCTGATTTTTGGTCATTTGTAGTTCTTCGAGAGTTGCCTATTGTTTTTTGCTTTTTTAATAATGCATAGATACTTTTTAGTTGATTTGCATAATGTATTTATATGGGAAAGATATTACCCTATCATCTATTATAGATGCTGCAATTATTTTACTTAAGTGTCCATTGTCTTTTAATAATTTAAAATTAATAATAATAAAATATGTTATGAATAATATAATTTAATATTTATATTAATATTAAAAAGAGTTTTTTTTTTTTTTTTTTTTACTCCAAATTTCCAGGCATGGTAGCACACGCCTGTAATCCCAGTGGCTCAGGAGGCTGAGGCAGAAGGATCAAAAGTTCAAAGCCAGCCTCAGAAATTTAGTGAGGGGCTCGGCAACTCAGCAAGACCCTGTCTCTAAATAAAAAATTAAAAGGGCTGGAGATGTGGCTCAGTGGTTCAGCTCCCCTGGGTTCAATCCCTGGTACAAAAGAAGAAGAAGAAAAAGGAAGAAAATATGAAAATACCTTCATATCTAATGATAAAGAAAAGCATGGGGGACTGAGGATGTAGCTCAGGGGTAGAGTGTTTGCCCAGCATGCATGAGGTTCCTGAGGTAGGGTTTAATCCCCCAGCAATGCAAAAAAGAAAAGAAAAGAAAAGCATCTGATATTAGCATATATGCAAAAAGACCTGAGGGGCTAAGAGCCTGAATGGAATGTTGGCCTCAGTGATGAGCCTTCCACATTTCTGTATTTCCCAGATGTACCAGAATGAATAAATAACTTTTATAACCCTAAAAACTATTCTATAGATTTTGTTTTTCTTTTTCTAAGTGAAAGGACATTTATGTTGCCAGAAGCAAGAAAGAGGATGGAGGGGAAATAGAATAGGCGGGAAGAAGGTGCATGGTGAATTTGAAGAAGCAATGGGCAAAACATCATGTAGCAAGCCATATGCATATGTTCACAGGTTTTATTTGTCAATAAATAAATAAAAAAAGAGAATGAGGGGCTGGGGCTCAGTGGTAGAGGGCTTGCCCTGTGAGGCTCTGCATTCGATCCTCAGCACCACATAAAAATAAATGAATAAAGATATTAAAAAAATATATTGAAAGAGAGAAGCGGGGGATGAGGACCAGACCACCAAAGACTTTGGATTCTATGTTGGGGCTGTAGTCTCTAGCTGAAGGCTTTTAGACAGTAAGTGATCTGATAAGATCTGTAGTTCAGAAAGAGAACTCTGGTTACAATGGGAGAAATAAATTAGATTTGGGAATTAAGAAGCCATTGGTGATGGTATCATTTGTTTCTTGCTACAATAATGGTACGTATAAATTATAAAACCTCAGTGATAAATAGCAGTGTTTATCACTCGTATGTCTGGGGTCACCTGGAGGCCAGCTAGGCAACCCTGCACATCTTGGATAGGCACAGTCACTTGCCTGAACATGGCTGCCTATTGGCTGATCAAGACTGGAATTGGAAGCCAGGCTTGGTGGCGCAGGCCTGTAATCCCAGCACTTGGGAGGCTGAGGCAGGAGGATCGAGAGTTCAAAGCCAGCCTCAGCAATGCCGAGGCACTTAGCAACTCAGTGAGACCCTGTCTCTAGTAAAATACAAAAAGGGCTGGGGGAGCTGTGTGAAGAAGAAGAGGCGAGAACGACCCAGGGACTGACCAAAGCTGCCCACTGCTGCATCCCCGCATCCAGCACCTGTGTCCCGCCGCCGTGGCCACCATGCCCAAGAGAAAGGCTGAAGGGGATGCTAAAGGAGATAAAGCCAAGGTGAAGGACGAACCACAGAGAAGATCCACAAGGTTGTCTGCTAATCCTGCTCCTCCAAAGCCAGAGCCCAAGCCTAAAAAGGCCCCTGCAAAGAAGGGAGAGAAGGTACCCAAAGGGAAAAAGGGAAAAGCTGGGCTGGCAGGGATGGGAATAACCCTGCAGAAAATGGAGATACCAAAACAGACCAGGCACAGAAAGCTGAAGGTGCTGGAGATGCCAAGTGAAGTGTGTGCGTTTTTGATAACTGTGTACTTCTGGTGACTGTACAGTTTGAAATACTATTTTTTATCAAGTTTTATAAAAATGCAGAATTTTGTTTTACTTTTTTTCTTTTCTTTTTTTTCCCTTTAAAGCTATGTTGTTAGCACACAGAACACTTCATTGTTGTTTTGGGGGAAGGAGCATACATCACTAGTAGGATGTCTCCAGAGCTGGATTGCTGTGGGGGAAAACGCCTTTCCCTTCTAGTTTTGAGAGACTTCCTCTTGGCTCCCAAGAGGAGGGATTCCCTGATGTTGGCACACATAGCCACCTTGGCAATCGCCTTGTGGTATGGCAAAACTCAAACTTATCTTTGTGTTGTCCTCTCCCTCTCTGCCATTGGCTGTTGTTGCCGGAAAGGGATTGCAGCCTGGAACGGCAGCGCTGCCGGAAGGAGTCCGGAGACAGGATGGAGACGAAAAAATTCTTTAATCTTTCTGTCTCTGTCTCTTGTAATTTCTAACACCACATACACACTCTCACAAGAAACCAAGGCACCTACTCTTACAAGAAACTACAATATATCTATACAATAGCGATAACCCTGTCCTTTCTCTCTCTGGTCTCATCCCATGCGCCCGAGCAGGAATGGCGCTAGCTCGATCTGCTGAGTCACCGCTCAAATCTCTCGAGATCCTGGGCCAAGTCCCGTGAGACTACGGAAGGCGGAAATGCCCAAAAATGTCTATGGCCCATAGTCAACCGCAATCTTAGCTATCTCCCCAAACAGGGCTCCTGCAATTGGCATAGACTTAACTCCCCTAAACTCAGACCTGTTGGGACCTGATTTCCAACGATTGGTTTTTACCAGTGTGGGGGGCAATCTGGACTTTCCAGTGACATCATTGAGACTAGTGTCCCTCAGAAGAGCAGCAGTTCCTTTTCTAGATTGTGGATCTTCAGAGTAATTAATAATTTTTGCCATTTTCATTTCATTTTCTGAAAGTCAGGGTCGGCTCGTGAAAAGTTGTTAAATAACATGCTAAATGTGAAATGTCAACCCTCACTCTAAACGTTCCCTACTCAGAGCATCAAATGAAGACTTCATTGGGTTTTATAGTGGCTTTCTGATTTTGGTAGTCCATCCAAGAAGGGAGTTTGAAAGTTGTTGTATACGGTTAACGATTATCTGCCCATGTCCTGCCTGAAATACCATGATTGTTTATGAAAACTATCTTTAATAAAGCTGGATACAGTTTGGTTTGGGGGAAAAAAAGGAGGTGGGGCTGGGGATGTGGCCCAATGGTTGAGTGTCCCTGAGTTCAATCCCAGGTACCACAAAGAAAAAAAAAAAAAAAAAGAAAGAAAGAAATGGAGAATCAACAGACTCAAAAGGAGAGAAATGGATAAAGATTAGGACAACTTGTCCATTCAACTGTATTGTGCAAATTTTCTGCAGCTGTCTGTTCAGCTGCTCAAGTCTGGGTTAAAGTTCAAAGGGAAAGATCTCCATGCACATATTTTCTAATTTAAAAAAAAAAGTGCTAACGTACTTGAAACTCAAATATTTTCACACATTAAAGATTCAGTGATAAATTTTAATAAAACACATAAGCAGTATAGAAGCAATTCAGCACAGATTTAAACATCATCAATGTTGAAACCGTATTAATTTTAAAACCTCAGCCCTGGTACACTTATTAAGCCTGTCTCTTCCTGCTGACTCTGGCGATAATCTCCAGGCTAAACATGAGTCATAACTTTGACACTGAGGACAGCATCTGTGAGGTGGGGTGTTTCACTTCTCACTTTGGTACATGTTTGCTTGTGCTGATGGGAAAGTAAGGATGTAAGAGGAAAGCAAATGTGTGAATTGACTTCTCCTAGTTTCATTCAAAAGGCTCTGGACTAGGACATATTTATAGATTTTTTAAAAATGATTTTTAAATGGATTTTAAATGGAGCACAGCTTCAATAGGTATTAAAATGGAATGGATGCTTAATGCCACAAAAAACTGTATGCTTAAAAATGGTTAAATTGAGCCAGGCACCGTGGTGCGTGTCTGTAATCCCAGAGGCTCTGGAGGCCGAGGCAGGAGGATGCAAGTTCAAAGCCAGCCTCAGCAAAATCGAGGCCCTAAGCAACTCAGTGAGACCCTGTCTCTAAATAATATACAAAATAGGGCTGGGGATGTGGATCAGAGGTTAAGTGCCCCTGAGTTCAATCCCTGGTACCAAAAAAAGAAAAAAAGGTTAACTTGTATGTTATGTGTATTTTACCATAATAAAATTTTTTAATTCACAGTGATATTTAAAAATTAGACACCTTAAAGGATGCTGGGGACCTGTTGCCGCCTGAAGCAATGGCCGCTTGGAGCAACGAAGCCGTGGGAAGAAGTTCAGAGGCGAACTGGAAACAAACAGCTTTTTATTCTGATAACTTTTCTCTCTTGTAGTCGCCTGAAGCGATGGCCGCTTGGAGCAAAGAAGCCGCGGGAAGAAGTTTTGAGACGAACTGGAAACAAACAGCTCTTTATTCTGACAACTTTTCTCCCTGGATCTAACTACACCCCGACACGCCGTCCACGCTCCTCTAACCTCCAAAATGGCGCAGACCTCATCCGCAATCTCGCTCAAGTCCCTCGAGATCTCCGGCCAAGTCTCGCAAGATCCCGGGCCAAGTACGGAAGGCGCCAATGCCCAAACATGTCCAAAGCCAAAGCCCGTAGTCCACCGCAATTTAAGTCATCTCCCCAAACAGGGCTCCTGCACTCTCTGGCTCTAACAACGACTAACACGCGCCACACACACCACCAAAATGGCGCTGACCCGATCAGCAATCTCAGCTAAAGTCACTCGAGATCCCGGGCCAAGTCCCGCGAGATCCTGGGCCAAGTCCCGTGAGACTACGGAAGGCGACAATGCCCAAATCTCCATGGCCCATAGTCAACCGCAATTTAAGCCATCTCCCCAAACAGGGCTCCTACAGGGACCCAATCCCTCATCTGAAGACTGATAAATAAAGGGAACAAATAAAATATATATCTTGCTTTTCTAATAGAAATCATGCCACCAGTCAGGCTGGTGGCACATGCCTATAATCCCAGTGGCTTGGGAGGCTGAGGCACAAGGACTGTAAGTTCAGCAATTTAGCAGGGCCCTAAGCAACTTAGTGACACCATATCTCAAAATAAAAAATAGAAAGGGCTGGGGATGTGGCTCAGTGATTAAGTGTTCCTGGGTTCAATCCCTAGTAAAAAGAAAAAAAAAGAAAGAAAGAAAGAAAGGAAGGAAGGAAGAAAGAAAGAAACCATGCCACTAGATGATCAATTAGTGGATTGGGGAAACATCTCTTTCTAAAATTATTCCACCTAATGAATGAAAATAAGATGATAGAATTAGATAATCACCATATCGCAACACTCAATGAATCAATTGATCTAGGCAATGAGAATCAGCAGCTGCTAATATCACAAAAAGAGACACAACCAGATATCATGGTCTCCTGATAACAGAACTCTGCACAACTCAGTCTTGCAAAAAACAAAAAATGAATCTAATCAAACCACTGGATCCAAATGATCATTGGCAAGAAAAGCAGGGGACAGAATTCATGATAAAATGTACCATGAGTGTGTGGTCAGCAAAAATCTGATTTTTCCAGAAACACTGTAGGCCCATTTGTCTGCATTCTTCAACGGGTAAATTATGAGAAAAAGAACAGGAGGGAGAGGGGAACTGTAGATTAAAAGAAATTTGAAAGTGTCGAAGGATGCACACTTGGGTGACACAAAGCCATGAAGAAGTGATTACTATGCAAATCAGGAGGGTGGACACGGAGGAGAAAAGCACTACTTCTGTTTGTGGATGGTGGTTATGAAGGTGCAACCTTATAGTAATTCACTACTCCATGCATTTGTTTGGTGTGCTTTTCTGTAAAAATGTTGTTCAGTGATGCATCCAGGAGAAACTGTGGTAGTTGGAGTCACCCAGGACTGCCAACTGGACCCAACCAGCTGGTCAGAGACAACCAAAATGAGAACTGGTGACCATCCCTAGAGACCATCTGAGGGCCAAGAATTTTGGGCAACTACATGTGACCGTGCAAAAACTGAATTGTACCATGAATTTGAGCCAAGACAGAATTTTGAATTCCTGGCAGAAATGGATGGGAAAGTAATCAGAAGTAGTTTGGAGTGAACCACGTTTTAGTTCCTGGAGGAATTTGGTTCTCTGGGCATTGTAGCTTAGACTGGCCAATTGTCAGCAAAAACTTGAAATTGGACCTTTAATACTGTGCCCTTTGAGGGGGGTTAGTGAGGAAGTACTATCTCTAGAGACCCCATTTCATTACAGAGAAATGCTGTGGCACCTTATCAGCCATGCCCAGAGCCACTGAAGCTGCGTCCAAGGCTGCAGGCAGCTGTCTTTCTACCAAGAAATCTGGATAAATGATACCCCAAAACTCAGAAGTAAGTCCCCAAGGGGAAAGCAACATAAAATATCAGAGCAGGAGAAACAGCGTGGTCTACCCAAGATGGTGTCTCACCACAACGAGATACCGATACACATCTATCAGAATCCAGAAATAAAACCGACAATACCAATTTCTGGCAAGGATGTGGAACAACATGAACTCTCATTCATTGCCAGCAGGGAACGCAAAGATGGTACAGTCACTTTGGAAGACCATTTGGCAGTTTCTTTTTAAACCTAACCATAGTCTTACCATACAATCTGGCAATCACACTACTAGGTATTAAACCAACAGATTTCAAAGTTATGCCCCCACAAAAACCTGCACACAAATGTTTAAATCAGCTTTATTTATAATTGCCCCAAACAAAAATATGTAATAAGAGTTTCAAGCCAGGCATGGTGGTGCTCACCTGTAATCCCAGTAGCTCAGGAGGCCGAGGCAGGAGGATCACAAGTTCAAAGCCAGCCTCAGCAATTTAGCGAGGCCATAAGCAACTCAGTGAGATCCCATCTCTAACTAAAAATATAAAAAATGGCTGGGAGGCTGGGGATATAGCTCAGTTGGTAGAGTGCTTGCTTCACATGCACAAGGCCCTGGGTTCAATTCCCACCACTGCCAAAAAAAAAAAAAAAGGGCTGAGGATATGGCTCAGAGGTTAAGCACCTCTGGGTTCAATTCCTAGTACCAAAACAAAACATAAATAAATGAAATAATTTTACTAAAGGGGGCAACAGGGAAGGGTGCTGACCTCAGTAATTTTGGAAGTAAATGTAAGACTGAAGGCAAAAGGAACTATACACAAACACTATGCTGTAGTTGTTAAAGTTGTTTCCCATCAGGATACACGGTAGCAGTTCGAATCCTGCTGTCCATGCATACTAGAAATGAACAATGCAACCGATGCATGGCAGATGGTGGTATCTTGCTATTGGAGTGGGAGTTACAGATAAGCAAAGGGAGAAAGCTAGAATGATCCACATGGTACTGGATGACATTCAGTATGGCACTGTCTTATTTAGCTGAATATAGATGTGGATGGATGCTTATAGAGATATTTACAGATATGCAGGTATATCTGAGAGTGCCCACAAGCAATGATAGGCCAGTAGCTACAAGCATACCTAGATCTTGGTATATAAGAGGTGGTGGGGATACAGTGCTGGCAAAGAAAGTAGTGGAAAATAGGAAGCATCCAGAATAGCCTTAGGCAAAGTGTTGTGGATACTCATCCTCATTATAGCCTGGCACGGCGGTGCATGCCTGTAATCCCAGCAACTTGAGAGGCTGAGGCAGGAGGATTACAAATTTGAGGCCAGCCTGGGCAATTTAGCGAGACTTCTGGTGACTTAGCCAGACCCTGTCTCAAAATAAAAACTATAAAGGGCTGGGGATGTGGCTCAGAGGTAAAGCACCTATGGATTCAATCCATGGTGCAAAAAAAAAAAAAAAAAAAAAAAGAAAGAAAGAAAAGATCAGCCTTATTGGTCAGAATGACCTCCATTGTCTTAAAGTAGCAGTGCTCCCAGTATGCTGTGAACAATTCCCAAAACCATGAGTATTGAGATGTCCAGATTGCAGCACAGATTGCTAGTTGCCTACTTGTTGTTCACTCTCCCTTTCTTATTACTAACAGAAACCTTATATTGTGGGGGGTGGCAATGTGCCCAACTTTAAAATAATACTTTCCCAGTTTTCCCTGCAGATATTTGTAGTCAATAAGGAAAAAGCAAACGTCACTGCCTGCAGCTTCTGCGAAAGCTATGGAAGGGGAACTGATTAATGTATGTGGTTTCACCTTCTGCCCTCGCCCTTTCCTCCTGCCTAGTGCCTGGAATATGCGTAGACATCTGAGCTGCAGTAGTCATCATGGACTCGGAAGCAGCATTGGTGATGGAGCCATGTGCTAAAATCTAAGGAAGCAGAGAGAAGGAGCCTGCATCCTAGATGCATCCGGAGTGGCCACCCACAGGAGCCCTGGATGGCTACCCCTGAGCTCCTTTTACAGGAGAAAACAAACAAACAAACAAATAAATAAGCAAATCCCTATCTGGCTTACCCACTGTAATCCCAGCAACTCAGGAGACTGAGGCAGGAGGATCACAAGTTTCAGGCTGGCGTGGACAGTTTAGTGAGAGCTTGTCTCAAAATCAATAAAAAGGGCTGGGGATATGGCTCAGTGGTAGTGCCCCTGGGTTCAATCCCCAAAGCTCAAAAATAGATAGATGATAGATAGATAGATGGATGGATGATAGATAGATGAGGAGAGAGAGAGAGAGAGGATAAAAATCAAGCCCCAAACAACAAAAGACAAATGAAACTAATTAACCTGTATATCAAATTGGGGGCTTAACAACACAGAAAGAAATCATTTCAAATAACTTTAAACATATAGTATTGACTATACATCTTTTTTTGTTGTTGTTTTGTTTTGTTTTTTTGGTACCGGGATTGAACTCAGGGGCACTCAACCACTGAGCCACATCCCCAGCCCTTTTTCGTATTTTATTAGAGACAGGGTCTCACTGAGTTGCTAAGTGCCTCGCCATTGCTGAGGCTGGCTTTGAACTCGCGATCCTCCTGCCTCAGCCTCCCAAGTGCTGGGATTACAGGCGTGCGCCACTACGCCCGGCTTATACATCTTTCTTTTTTATAATATTTATTTTTCAGTTGTAGTTGGACACAATCCCTTTATTTTATTTATTTTTATGTGGTGCTGAGTATCAAACCCAGGGCCCTGCACGTGCTAGGTGAGCGCTCTACCCCTGAGCCACAACCCCAGCCCAACTATACATCTTTTATAAGATATATCCTATGGATGAGAAAATGCACAAGAAAATCACAAAACTGGTTGTGATGATTGTACTACTGCTATTTTGAAATTTACTAATGTATATAATGTATAAAGACAGAAACACACATTTATATAGATATAGATATACACTCACACATATATTAGGATAAAGCAACTATAATAGGTAACTATATTAATGCTATTAGAATTTAATATTTTCAGCCTAAGGAAAAAGACACACCAATATAAATTCAATGAAATTATCTAAAAGCCATATAATCTTAATTTTAAATTGAATATACCAATAAAAAATTGTGAATTATTTTTATCTTTCTAAAAAGTATGAACTTCCGCCGGGCGCGGTGGCGCACGCCTGTAATCCCAGCACTTGGGAGGCTGAGGCAGGAGGATCTCGAGTTCAAAGCCAGCCTCAGCAATGGCGAGGTACTTAGTAACTCAGTGAGACCCTGTCTCTAAATAAAATACAAAAAAGGGCTGGGGATGTGGCCCAGTGGTCGAGTGCCCCTGAGTTCAATCCCTGGTACCACAAAAAAAAAAAAAAAAAAAAAAAAAAAAAGTATGAACTTCCCAGTTCTTTCCATTGAAAAAGCAATTATCAGGGCTGGGGTTGTGGCTCAGCGGTGGGAGCGCTCACTTAGCATGTACGTGGCCAGGGTTTGATCCCCAGCACCAAGTAAAAAAATAAAACGCACTGTGTACAACTAAAAGCAAAATAAATAGACATTAAAAAAAAAAAAAGAAAGCAATTATCAGCCTGGTAACAATGAGTACTCCTGGTACTTAGATTGTCATTTATCAATGTCCTTATGCACTAAAGGGAATCAGGACTCCCTGGAGAAGTATCTGATTTCAAATCTGGAGCAGGAAATGTACAAAATGTACAAGGTATTGTAGAAGAAAATAAGGAAGCCATGGCATATGATGGATGTCATGTCAAAAGGACGCAGTAGGGCTGGGGTTGTGGCTCAGCGGTAGAGTGCTCGCCTAGCACCTGTGCAGCCCAGGTTCAATCCTCAGCACCATGTAAAAATAAACGCATTGTGTACAACTAAAGCAAATAAATAAATATTAAAAAAAAAAAGGACACAGTAACCAATCTTAATGGGTTCTACTTGCTAAAGATGAGACAATTTGAAAATCAAAAATAATCATCATCTTTAGGTCAGAATCAAGTCAAGGATAGCGGTTCTCACTGCTTTTCTTCAACATTGTACTAGAGGCTCTAACCAGGGAAAATCCCTAGGAAAAAGAAATAAAAGAAATCCATATGAGAAAGGAAGAAGTAAAATGATCTATTTGCCGATAACATGATCTTGTCAATACAAAATCCTCGCAGAAATTCACTAAAAAAAACTATTAGAACCAGTTTAAAAACTGCAGCAAGGTTGCAGGATACAAGATCATTATACAAAAATTGATCATATTTTTATACATTAGCAGTAACAATTGGAAAATAAAAAGAAATCCATTGCTCATAGCATCAAAAAATAAAATACTGCCGGGCGCGGTGGCGCACGCCTGTAATCCCAGCACTTTGGGAGGCTGAGGCAGGAGGATCGCGAGTTCAAAGCCAGCCTCAGCAATGGCGAGGCACTTAGCAACTCAGGGAGACCCTGTCTCTAATAAAAACACAAAAAAGGGCTGGGGATGTTGCCCAGTGGTCGAGTGCCCCTGAGTTCAATCCCCGATACCACAAAAAAAAAAAAAAAAAATAAAAAAAATAAAATAAAATAAAATACTGAGTAATAAAATTAACAAAAGAAGTGCAAAACTTGTATGCTGGAAATTACATAATGTTCTTCAAAGAAATTAAAGATCTAAATAAATGGAAACTTATCACATGTTCATGGGTCAGAAGAGCCTACTATTGTTAAGACAACAATACCCCTCAAAGTGATCTACAGATTCAATGCAACACATATCAAAATCCTAGCTTGCTTTTTCGCAGTGATGGACTAGTGTTGCCGCCTGAAGCGATGGCCGCTTGGAGCAGCAAAGCCGCGGGAATAAGTTCAGAGGCAGACTGGAAACAAACAGGATTTTTTTTTTTTTTTTTTTTTTTTTTTTTTGGTACTGGGGATTGAACTCAGGGGCACTCGACCACTGGGCCACATCCCCAGCCCTTTTTTGTATTTTATTAGAGACAGGGTCTCACTGAGTTGCTAAGTGCTTCACCATTGCTGAGGCTGGCTTTGAACTCGCGATCCTCCTGCCTCAGCCTCCCAAAGTGCTGGGATTACAGGCGTGCGCCACTACGCCCGGCCCAAAACAGGATCTTTATTCTGTCAGTTTCTCTCTCTGGCTCTAATAACTCTAACACATACCACACACCACCAAAAAACCAACAACCAAAATGGCCCCGACCCCCTCCGTGCTGGGCCCAAGTCTCTCGAGATCCCGGGCCAAGTCTCGTGAGACTACGGAAGGCAGCAATGTCCAAAACTCCATGGCCCGAAGTCAACCACAATCATAGCCATCTCCCCAAACAGGGCTCCTACAGACTAGTTAATCTTAAAATTCATATGGAAATACAAGAGGTCCATAATAGCCAAAACAAATCTTAAAAAAGAAAACAAAATTGGAGGACTTATACCTTCTGATTTCAAAACTTAACTGTAGGCGGGCATGGTGGTGAACACCTATCATCCTGGAGACTCAGGAGGCTCAGGCAGGAGGATTGCAAGTTTGAGGCCTTTATTAGTCCCCAAGGGCTGCTGTAACAAATTGCCACAGACCGAGTGGCTTAAAGCAACAGAAATTTATTTTCTCATATTTCTAGAGGCCAGAAATCTTAAATCCAACTGTTGGTAGAGCCATCCCCCTCATTCCTTGCCTCCTCCAGCTTTTAGTTTCTTGTGGCTGCCTAACTCCAGTCTCTGCCTCTAGGTGTCTCTTATTAGGACATTTGTCATTGGGTTTAGGATCTATCCGGATAATTCAGAACCCTTCTGATCTTGAGATCCTTAATTTAATCACATTTGCAAAGAATCTTTTCCCAAGTAAGGTCACATTCACAAGGAAGTTTGAAAGATATATCTTTTGCCCAGCACAGTGGCACATGCCTGTAATCCCAGTGGCTCAGGAGGCTGAGGCAGGATAATCGTGAGTTCAAAGCCAGCTCAGTGAGACCCTGTCTCTACATAAAATACAAAATAGGGCTGGGGATGTGGCTCAGTGGTTGTGTACAGCTGAGTTCAACCCCCAGTACCAAAAAAAAAAAAAAGACACATCTTTTGAGAAGCCATCATTTAACCCATTACAAACCCAATTTTCCATCAACTGATAAATGGATAAACAAAATATGCTTCACCCATACAATGAAATATTATTTGGCAAGAAAAGGGAATGAAGTAGTGGCACATACTATAGCATTGATGAACTCTGAAAATATTATCCTAAGGGGACAGACAAAGCCATGTGTTATGTAATTCCATTTATATGAAATGTCTATAATGGGCAAATCAATAGAAACAGAAAGTAGATCAATGGTTACCAAGGGCTGTGGGGACATTAATAAAAATGGGAGTGACTACTAATGGATATAGGGGTTTTTTGTGGTATGACAAAAATGTTCTGAAATTAGATTATAATAATAGTTGCACAACCCTGTGAATATACTAAAAATTATTGAATTTTGCACTTTAAGTAATTTTATGATATGTGAATTATAACCATGAAACTGTTAAAAGATGAGAAACTAAAAATTAGTAATGAATTGAAACACATCAAAGATGCTAAAATCCATGATTTTTTTCTTTTTTCTTTGATACTAGGGATGGAACCCAGGGCCTTGTGCATATTAGGCAAGTCCTCTACCACTGAGCTACATCCCAGGCCCTTTTTATCTTTTGCTGATACCGTTGTCTTGCTCAATTACACAGGCTGGCCTGGAACTTGCTATCCTTCTACCTCAGCCTCTGCAGTAGTTGGGATTACAGGCCTGACTCAAATGATTTTCTTTTTAAAATATTTTCTTAGTTGTCAATGGACCTTTATTTTATTTATTTATATATGGTGCTGAGAATTGAACCCAGTGCCTCACACATGTTAGGAAAGAATTCTACTGCTGCACTTACTGACCCCATCTCTCAAATGATCTTTTTAAAAAGCTCTTTGGTCAGCTTTAGACAATGCTAGGGAACCAACTCATTTTTATGAAAATAGGTGAATCAAGGTAAGGAGATTATTATGGCTTGGATATGCAGTGTCCCCTGAAAGATCCTGTGTGAGACAATGCAGGAATGTTCAGTGGTGAAATGATCAGATTATAAGAGCTGTAATATGGGGCTGGGGTTGTGGCTCAGCGGTAGAGCGCTTGCCTAGCACGTGCGCGGCCCGGGTTTGATCCTCAGCACCATGTAAAAATCAATGCATTGCATTGTGTACAACTAAAGCAAATAAATAAATATTTTTTTAAAAAGGGCTGTAATATAATCAGTGGATTAAACCATTTGATGGGTTAATAATTTGAATGATTTAATGAGTGATAACTGTAGGCAAGTGGGGCATGGCTGAAGAAAGGTCATGGGGGGGGTGCTTTTGGGGATTATATTATTCCTGGCTCCTCACACTCAAGCTGTCTGCTGCTTCCTGGCTGTCATGAAGTAAGCAACTTCCTTGCCCCATGCCTTTCTGCCATGATGTTCTGCTTCATCTCAGACCCAGAGCTATGGAGTTGGCCAACTATGGACTGAACCTCTGAAACCATGAACCAAAATAAGCTTTTTCTTCTTTAAATTGTTATTGTAGGGCCTCTTTTATCACAGCAACAAAAAGCTGACTAACACAGGAACTAAACACTTGTCTACCTTTCTTACAAGTACTACACCTTGAGGTACCTAAATAGTTAAAGAAAGTTCTTTATTATAGGAAAATTCTAACTAATAAAGGCAGAAGAAATGACAGAATTAGAATCTCGCAAGTTTGCAAGCCCTAATGAAATAATGGATCTAGGCACTGCTTCCTATTACATCAAAAGTCAATGAGAACTTAAAAGTGGAGTTAACAACACCTGAGTCCAATGTTTAACGTCAATATCACTAAAAATGGAACAACCAGACATACAGGCCTCCTGATGTGATGTGATGGGAAATACACAGAACCACCCACTAAGTATTCTTGCTAATCAAAATCAAACCTGAGTTTTATCAAGCTTCTAAATCTACCTACCAGTTTATAGGAAATACAGAGTTTAAGGGAATATATTAAATGAGACAAAAGAGATGAATGAATTCAGCAAAAGGACTGACTGTGAGAAATTTTCCAGGTCAAATGCTCCAATTTTTTCCATAAATGGCAAGAATCCAAGTGAGAAGGGTAACCTATCAAATAGATTTAAGGGACTATTAACCACATGTGATAAGGGACCTTGTGTGGTTCCTAGTTTGAAGGAACCAACTGTAAAAAAACATTATGAGATGCCGGGCGTGGTGGCGCATGCCTGTAATCCCAGCACTTGGGAGGCTGATGCAGGAGGATCGTGAGTTCAAAGCCAGCCTCAGCAATGGCGAGGCACTTAGCAACTCAGTGAGACCCTGTCTCTGATAGAATACAAAAAAGGGCTGGGGATGTGGCTCAGTGGTCGAGTGCCGCTGAGTTCAACCCCCGGTACCAAAAAAAAAAAAAAAGAAAAGAAAAAAACATTATGAGATAATGTAGAGGACTTTGAACACTAACTGGATAGAATTGACATTAAGAAACTGTTATCAATATTTTTAAGTTGGGATAGTAGTGATGTTTGAAAAAAAGGTTTTTTGGTTGTCTTAGACATATATTTACATACTTTCCAATGTAAAGATATAATGTCAGGAGCTGGGGTTGTGGCTCAGCAGTAGAGCACTTGCCTAGCACGTGCGCAGCCCGGGTTCCATCCTCAGCACCATGTAAAACTAAATGCATTGTGTACAACTAAAGCAAAATAAATAAATATTTTTTAAAACAGATATAATATCTAGGATTTGTTTCAAAATGATTTTAGGGTGGGGTGAGAGAAATAGCTGTGAATATAGATGAAACAAGATAGGCTATGTGTTCATAATTATTGAAACCAGGGATGGGTGGATGGTGGTTCATATACTGCATTGCTGGTATACATGTTTGGAAGTGTTCCAGTACAAAAAAAGTTTTTCTTAAAAAAAAGATTCTTTGGAACACTGAATTGAGCCCTGAGTATGTTTTCCCATGTAAATCAATATCTTCTTTGGTGCTATAGTTACTATCCAGGATGTCTTTCAGAGAGGTCTATGTCTCAAAGGATTGGTCCCTATCCTGTGGCACTATTGGGAGGTAGTGAAATCTTTAAGAAGTGGGGCTTTATACAAGGAAGTTGGGTCATTTAGGGTATGTCCTTGAAGGGGATATTGGGATTCTGGCCCCTCCCTGTCTCTCTCTTGGCTTCCTCTACATGGCACTCCCAGCATGGTATACTGCCTCAGCACAAACCCAAAAGCATGGTCTGAGCCCTCCAAAACTGTGAGCCCAAACAAACCTTTCCTTCTACTAAGTTGTTTATCTCAGGTATTTTGTCACAGTGACAGAAAACTGACTAACCTACCTGGTTAAATGGATGGGAATTTCCTATTGCCTAATCTGATAAAAGCTGATCATTAGGTGGGCAGAAGGTGTGCCAGAAAGGCTGAGTGTTGAAATTGGGTCTCAGTTTGAAATCTGGTACCACTATTCACTCACCTTGTCAGATACTTCTGAAGATCAATACTCTCAGTGGTCAAACAGGTATAGCAATAATAGTTCTTATCTCATGAGGGCTGTTTGAGGTATTAAGTAAAATGCAGAATACAAAGCAGTCAGCATAGTGCCTCACAATGCCCTATAAATATTAAGGACAACTAATTCTTTTTTTTTTTTTTTTTTTTTTGGTACCAGGGAGTGAACCCAGGGGCACTTGGCCACTGAGCCACACTCCCAGCCCTTTCTGTATTTTATTTAGAGACAGGGTCTCACTGAGTTGCTTAGGGCCTCACTTTTGCTGAGGCTGGCTTTGAACTCCCAATCCTCTTGCCTCAGAGTTCTAAACCGCTGGGATTACAGGCGTGCACCATCACGCCTGGTGGCCATCTTTGATATACCACATTAAGTATCCTTGTCTCCTCAGCATTTGGTCCATAGATAAAGATATGGATTTCAAAGAAACACACAAAAAAAGAACTCAATATATATCTCTGGAACGGACTTGTGATGGACCACCCTGGCAGACATTCTTCCTGCTGCTCAACTGACTAAGCCCAGGCCCAGACGGTAGAAGGAGCTAGAGAGCAGCTGGGTAAGAGGAGAAACCACTAGAACAGGACTAAGTTTTCACTGCAGAGTTATCTGGCCATGAGTCAGTGGTTCTCAAAAATAATTCATGAGACCAAATTTGGTCATCTATATTTAATTATTGTCATTAATTTGACAAATTGTAATTCAATACTGCTCTTGCATTCAATTTTTTTTTTTTTTTTTTTTGGTACCAGGGATGCTCAACCACTGACCCACATCTCCAGCCCTTTTTTTGGTTGTTGTTTTTAATTTTTTTTTTTTGGGGGGGGGTACCAGGGATTGAACTCAGGGGCACTCGGCCACTGGGCCACATCCCCAGACCTATTTTGTGTTTTATTTAGAGACAGGGTCTCACTGAGTTACTTAGTACCTCACCATTGGTGAGGCAGGTTTTGAACTCACGATCCTCCTGCCTCAGCCTCCCAAGCCGCTGGGATTACAGGCATGCACCACTGTGCCCAGCTTAATTTTTTATTTTGAGACAGAGTCTCTTTAAGTTACTTAGGGCCTCGCTAAATTACTGAGGATAGCCTCAAATTTGCGATCCTCCTGCTTCAGCCTCCCATTCTGCTGGGATTACAGGAATGCACCACCATAACTAGCTCACATTCAATAATTCTTGAGGGTTGAGGAACTCTTAGTGCCATCTTTCAAGGTATTATTTCCCTAATTCTTTACTGTTTGTTTGTTTGTTTGTTGGTAGTGGGGATTGAGCCAAGAGATGCTTTACCTCAGTGCTACATACCTAGCCCTTTATTTTTAATTTTAAGACAAGTTCTTGTTACATTGCAGAAGCTGGCCTCCAACTCATAATCCTCCTCTCCTGCCTCAGCCTCCCTGGTAGCTGGGATTACAGGTGTGCACTGCCTTACCCAGCCTTGATTCTTTATTTGAATGTACAACACATTTCCTTTTCTTACCTTTTAACCAACAACTGCTGACTCTTACATTTTGTCTGACATTATCTAAAACACAATCCAGGAGAATGGCTTGTTTTTCTGTTTAATGTGCATTATGCAAGCACAAAAGCCTCTATTTTGGGTGAGAAATATTTATTTCCTAGAGTTTAAATATGCAAAGTTAGAGGCAAGCTTGGGCAATGTCTAATTAGAGCATTTACAGTAAACAAATGATTGATACAGACACCCAGATACCTCTGTAAACAAGGAAGTGGAGGAGGGGCCATGCTGAGCACTTTGTTTATTTTCCACGGAAAGAGGATGTAAACTGCTAATCACGAGCTTGCCTCAGCTTCATTTTCATACAACAGAACACCTTATGGGTTTTCTATTAAAAAAAAAAAAAAGATGGTAATCACATTTGTTCACTGAATTTCTTTGTGTAGAATTCTTAAGTGCTATTAACACAGGTCATTCAAAAAAAAAAAAAAGAAAAAAAGGCAAAACAAAACAAAAAACCAAAACAGTCTTTAAAAAAAAAATAAAGATGTTTCTAATCTTGAATTCATTTTGCTATTAAGAAGATCTCAGCTGACAGCTGTGATATAAATGCACAGAGAAGGAAATACACACTGGGTCTTTGACCATGACCTGGAAGTCGTGTCAGAAGAGTTTGGCGTTCTAGTCACTTAACAAGAAAACTAATCCTGGATTGGGGGATGAGGTGGGAGGAGATGGATGGGGGATGGGTTGGCCACATATTTTTGGACTTTTCTGAAATTGTGAGCGCATCAGAGCATATAGCTAGAGGCCTGAAATCTTCGTAATGGAGAAAGAATGATCGAAAGCATTTCTTTAGAATGAACTGTCCTTGTTCAAGTGAAGACCCTTACTGATATATTTGAGAGGATTTCAGAGTTGTTCAAGATTCTTTTGGGGGCTGGAGTCATAGCTCAGTGGTAGAGCACTTGCCTAGCATGTGTGAGGCACTGGGTTCGATTCTCAGCACCACACATAAATAAATAAAGGTCCATTGACAACTAAAAAAAAAAAAAAATTAAAAAAAAAAAGATTTTTTTTGTTGTTGTTGTTACCAGGGATTGAACTCAGGGGCACTCGACCACTGGGCCACATCCCCAGCCCTTTTTTGTATTTTATTAGAGACAGGGTCTCACTGAGTTGCTAAGTGCCTCCCCATTGTTGAACTTTGAACTCGCAATCCTCCTGCCTCAGCCTCCCAAGTGCTGGGGTTACAGGCGTGCGCCACCACGCTCAGCTAAAAGATTCTTTTTGACTTAAGTCCTTTCTGATCTGTTTCAGAGTCTGATGAATTAGATGCAGTTCCTCATGGGTATACAATCCTTCCTAACTTCTGGAACACCCTTTCTGACATGTTTGAGACCACTGTTAACTTGTTTCAGACCTATCCCTTCATATGAAAGACCCTTCCTGACATATTTAGATAGTTTCTGACTTGATCAAGGTAATTTCTGATGTATTTGAGACACTGATTTGTTTGGGGCTTCCTAATTATTTAAGATTCTTCCTGACCTGTTTGTGACTCTTCCTGGCTTGTTTGGAACCCTTCCTGACATGTTTGAGACCCTTCCTGATGTGTTTGAGACTCATCCTGAGGACTTTGACATACTTCCAGACACATTTGAGACAGTTCTCAACAATTTGAGACTCTTCCTGTCTGTTTGAGGTCCTTCCAGACATATTTCAAACTCTGCCAGACAACTTGGAGACCCATTCTTACTTGTTTGAGACTCTTCCGGACTTACTCGACACAGTTCCTGACCCATTTTGAGAACATTCTTTTTTTTTTTTTTTTGTGGTACCGGGGATTGAACTCAGGGGCACTTAATCACTGGGCCACATCCCCAGCCCTTTTTTGTATTTTATTTAGAGACAGGGTCTCACTGAGTTGCTAAGTGCCTCGCCATTGCTGAGGCTGGCTTTGAACTCGTGATCCTCCTGTCTCAAGCCTCCCAAAGTGCTGGGATTACAGGCGTGTGCCACCACGCCCGGCTTGAGAACATTCTTGATGTAGTGAGGTTATTCCCATCTGTTCGAGTCTCTTACATACATAAAGCTCATCTGGACTATTTTAGACACTTCCTAATTTGTTTGAGATGATTTCTGATATGTTTGAGATCTCACTTAACATTTCAGAACCTGACATGTTAAAGACCCTTTAGGACTTGTTTGACAGTCTTCCTAACTGTGTGAGAAACTTCTTGACATCTTTGCCACCCTTCCAAAGTTGTTTGAGACACTGCTTGATCTATTTCACAAATGTCCTGATGTATTTAAGACTCTTGCTGACATGTTAGAGTATGTTATTGACTACTGAAGCTACTTCCTCTCTGTTATGACCCTTTCCGAAAGACCTTTCTTGACTTTCTTGGCTTTTCCTGATAGAGACTTTTCCTGTCTATTTGAGATCCATCCTGAGACAATGAAAACTCTTCCTAACAACTTTAAGATCCTTCCTGCTGTATTTGAGACCATGCATGAGGCATTTCCTAACCCATCCAACTCCTTCCTGGCTTGTTAGACACCAATTCTGATTGTCTTCCTGACATGTTTGAGACATTCTTTGGGGCATTAGAGATACTGACTGATGTAACTAATCCCTTCCTGTGTATTTGAAACCCTTTAGATGGATCTGAGAGAACCTACTTGATGTATTCTAGACTTGTACAGATGACTTTCACCCTTTTCCTGACTTGTTTGAGATGCTTTCTGACCTGTTTGAGACCCTTCCCAATGTTTGAGACTCTTTCTGATGAATTTGAGATACTTTCTGAATGGTTCGACAGTCTTTATGACTATGCAACACCATTCCTGAATTGTTTTAGTCTTTCCCTGCTGTCTGTTAAATTCCTGTTGTCTGTTCGAGACCCTTCTTAATTTATCAACTATGCCTAATGAATGTGAGATTTCCCCCTAACATTTCTGAGCCCTTTTTAACTTATTTTGGTTTTTTTTCCTAATTTATTTATTTGTCTTTTGTTTGCTTGTTTGTTTCAATACTGAGGATTGAACCCAGGGGCTCTTTACCACTGAGTTACATCTTTAGCCCTTTTTATTTTTTATTTTGAGATATGGTCTAGCTGAGTTGCTGAGGCTGGTCTTGAACTTGTGATCTTCCTGTCTCAGCTTCCTGAATATCTGGGAATAGAGACATGCACCACCATGTCCAGTTCCTTTCCTGATTATTTTAGACCATTTCTGACATGTGCATGAGCCTATGTGCTTGTTGAGAGCCTTGCTAAAAGATTTGAGAACTTTTGTGATAATTTGAGACTCTTCCTTTTGTTTGAGACCCTTCCAGTTTCATCTGGATTATTCCTGACATTTTCCCAAGCACTCCTGATTTGTTGGAGACCATTCCTGTATTAATATGTTCTCTTTTACCATAACAAAATGCCTGAACCTAGTACTTTATAAAGTAAAGAGGTTTCTTCAGCTCATAGTTCTGGAGGTTCAAGGTCATGGTACCAACATCAACTCAGCTCTGATGAAGGCCTCATTGCAGATAACATCACAATGGTGAAAGCACCTGCAGGAAGGAGAAATCACGTTGCCAGACAGGAAGCCAAAGAGGCTGGGGAGTGGCCAGGTTTATTTTTAAATAACAGTTCTCACTTCAAAACTACCTCAGGGATTCCGCAAGAACTATCTTAATCCCTTCTGAGGGAAATAACAAAAGCTGGGTATCTTAAAATAACAAATGAATTATCTCACATGTCAGGAGGTCAGAAGTCTGAGTTCAAAGTGTCCACATGGTTGGATCCTTTTTTAATCTCTGAGAGAGAATTTGTTCCATGCCTCTCTTCTTGAGTCTAGTGGTTGCCTTGACATTCATTGGTTTGTGCACATATTGCTCCAATTTCTGCCTCCATGGTTACATGGCCTTCACTTCTCTGTGTTTTCACATGGCCATGTTCTAAAGATGCTAGTCATTGGCTTCAGAGCCCACCCTAAGCCAGTATGATCTCATTTTACCTAATTACATCTTCAAAGACCCTATTTCCAAATAAGGTCACATTCTGAGTTTTCAGGTGCACATGAATTTGAGGAGATGCTCTTTTTTTAAAATATTTTTTTTTAGATGTTGATGGTCCTTTATTTTATTCATTTATTTATATGTGGTGCTGAGAATCTAACCCAGGGCCTCACACATGCTAGGCAAGTGCTCTTACCATTAAGCTACAGCCCCAGCCCTGGGGAGATACTCTTTAGAACAGTATATCTACTAATGTTTTTGAGACCCTTTCTGACTGTGCCTGTCTGTTTGACACCCTTTGAGTCATATTGTAAACTCTGTCTGATGAATTTCAGATACTTTTTTACTTCTTTGCAATACTTCCTGACATTTCTGGGATTGTTTCTGCCATTTTTATTACTCTTTCCGACATATCTGTGAATCTTCTTGATTTATTCAAGAAATTTCCTAACTGTATAAGACCATTTGCGACATATGTGAGACTTTTCCTGTTCTCTTTGAGAGCATTCCTGAGGGATTTGAGAACCTCTCTTACCTATTTAATGTTCTTACTGGAACATTTAAGAGACTTCACAAAATTTATGAGAAGCTTCCATGTGTATATGAGACCTTTTCTGATTTCTTGAGTCATTTCTCGGATTGTTTGAGACCCTTCCTGACATGTTTGAGACATGTAACGTGTATTTGAGACTCTTGCTCTTTGAAACATCTTACTGACTTAGTGGTAACTCATCCATACTACTTGAAGAAGCTTCCTAACTTGTTTGAGATATTTCCTGATAAATTTGAGACACTTCCTCTCTGTTCTGGAGATTTCTTAAGGAGGAGGAGACTTTCTAAATCCTCATGCCACGTTTGAGAAACATATTTAAGACTCTTCCTGACATATTTGAGGACCTTCATGTCTAGTTTGAGACTCTTTGTGATGTATTAGACACTTTTTCTGACTTGATTTAGATCCTTCCCAACTTTTTTCAAACCTTCCCTCACATGTTTGAGATCCTTTTGGAGGTATTTAGTTTTCTTTCTCTCAGTTGGAGATACATACCAACTTGTTTAACGTTCTTCCTGACTACTTTGAGAACCTTCTAGACTTGTTTGATGAGATTCATGATGTATTTGAGAACCTTTCCCAGTGTTTGCACACTTCCTGACATTTTGCTACTTTGCCTGATGTGTTTGAGATACTTCCTAATGTATTTGAGACCCTTCCTGTGACCATTCCTGAAATGATGACATTCTCAATGATATGTGAGACACTTCCTATTTGAATCCCTTCCTGACTTAATTATAACTCCTCATAACTACTTTGAGAACCTTCTCGACTTGGTTGAGATGTTTTCTCCTATATCTGAGAGTCTGCCTTGCTGTTCTAGACACTTCTTGACAAATTTAAGATCCTTCCTGACAGGTTTGAGATCTCTCCTAACATATATGAGAACCTTATTGATGTATATAAGACTTTTCCAAGCTTGTTTGAGAGACGTTATAGCTTGTTTGAGACTCTTTGTTGTATATTTGGAACCTATTTTGACATGCCTGAGACACTTCTGAACTTGAATCCCTTTCTTAAACTCCTCCAGATTTATTTGAGATTCTTTTCTCTTTGTTTAAAACCTTTTTTTTTTTTTTTTTTTTTTTTTTTTTTGGTACTGGGGATTGAACTCAGGGGCAGTTGACCACTGGGCCACATCCCCAGCCCTTTTTAGTATTTTATTAGAGACAGGGTCTCACTGAGTTGCTAAGTGCCTCCGCATTGCTGAGGCTGGCTTTGAACTCATGATCCTCCTGCCTCAGCCTCCCAAAGTGCTGGGATTACAGGCATGCGCCACCGCGCCCAGCTTATTTAAAACCTTTACCAACAAATTTAAAGTTCTTCCTGATGAAAGAGATCCTTCCAGTCTGGTTTGAGATTTGTAATTTTTTAGACCCTTCCTGACAAGATTAAGACCCTTTCTGATTTTTTGTTCACACATCCTGATGTACACGAAGGCTTTTCTGACTTTCTTTTTTTTTTTTTTTTTTTTTTTTTAAGAAATATTTATTAGCCAGGTGTGGTGGCACACGCCTGTAATCCCAGAACTTTGGGAGGCTGAGGGAGGAGGATCATGAGTTCAAAGCCAGCCTCAGCAATGGCGAGGCACTTGGCAACTCAGTGAGACCCTGTCACTAATAATAAAAACACAAAAAAGGGCTGGGAATGTGGCCCAGTGGTTGAGTGCCCCTGAGTTCAATCCCCGGTACCACAAAAAAAAGAAAAGAAAAAAGAGATATTTATTTATTTGCTTTAGTTGTACACAATGCCTTTATTTTTATGTGGCGCTGAGGATTGAACTCGGGCCGCGCATATGCTAGGCGAGCACCCTACCACTGAGCCACAACCCCAGCCCTTTTCTGACTTTCTTGCTACTCTTCCTGTTTGAAACCTCTAATGACATGTTTAAGACCATGAGGCATTTGAGTTTTTTTTTTTTTTTTCTTTTTTTGTGGTGCTGGGGATTGAACCCAGGGCCTTGTGCATGCAGGGCAAGCACTCTACCAACTGAGGTGAATCCCCAGCCCTTGAGATATTTCCTGTATTTGACATTTTTCAGATTCTTCTTGTCTGTTTTAGACCACTCCTGATGAATCTTGAGAACTTTTGAGGACTCATCCTCACATATTTGGGACCCTTTATGACTGATGTGAGACTCTTCCTTACAAATGTGACATCTTCTCTGACTTAATTGAGCCTTTCCGTAAATTTTTCTTTAAATATTTTTTAGTTGTAGATGGACACGATATCTGTGTTTTATTTATTTATTTTTATGTGGTGCTGAGGATTGAACCCAGTGCCTCCTCACTCATGCGAGGCAAGTGCTCTACCACTGAGCCATAGCCCCAGCCCCACTTCCTTAAATTTTTTGAACACTTTTTAAAAAATAAAACCGGGAATTAAACCCAGGGGCTCATAACCTCTGAGCCACATCCCTGGCCCTTTTTATTTTGTTTTTTTTTTATTTTGAGACAGGGCCTGGCTAAGTTGCTGAGGCTGGACTTGAACTTGCAATCCTCCTACCTCAGCTTTCTGAGCCCCTGGGATTATAGGCATGCACTACCACTTTTTGACATGCCTGAAGACTCTCAGATGTATCCGAGACCCTTCCATCTTTTTACAATACCTTACGGAATCATTTACATCTCATCCTTATTACTTTGAGAATATCTTAAACTTGTTTGAGATGCTTCCCGATGTATTTGAGACCCTTCCTCTATATTCTAGAAAGTTTCTAGGAGGTTTGAGAAACTTTCTTTCATGACACCGCCTGCCAAACAAGTTCGTTCTGACTTATTTGGGAACTTGCCTAGTGTATTTACAACATATTTTAGACCTTCCCTGGCATGTTTGAGAACATTTATGTTGACATGAAGTGGTTTCTGATACACTTGATACCCTTCCTTGCTCCTCTAAAAACTTCTTAGAAGTTTGGGCACATGCTATCATGATTGAGGTTCTTTTTGACATATATGAAAATCTTCCTGTTATATTTTTATCTCTTCCAGACATGTTTGATACCCTTCATGACTTAAGATTCTTACTATATATATATATATATATATATATATGACATGTTTGAGAACTGTCTGGGGGTGATTGGTCTCTTTCTGTCTGTTTGGGGGCACTTAGTGACATATTTAAAGCTCTTGAACCCTTCTGGACTTGTTTGAAAGGATTACTAATGTAGTTACTGCTCATCCCCACCTCTTTCTTCTAGGTGGTTGCTGAGAAGATTCAGGCACTTCCTAACAGGCTTAATTCCATTCCTGGCATGTCAGAGACACTTTTTGTCATGTTTGAGAGCCTAACATATTTAAGATTCTTCCAGACACGTTTGAAAGTCTTCAGAACTTCTTTGAGACTATTTGCGACATCTTAAAGACCTTTTCTGACTTGTTTGAGATACTTCCCATCTCATTTGAGTCTCTTACTGAAATGTTTAAGGCCATTCCAGATGTATTTAAGACTGTTACTGACCTTTACTGATAAATTTAATGCTCTTTCTGTCTGCTTTGAGATCCTTCCGGGCTGGGGTTTGGCTCAGTGTTAGAGCACTTGCTTAGCATGTGTGAGGCACAGGGTTCAATTCTCAGCACCACATATAAATAAAATAAAGGTCCATTGACAACTAAAAAAATATTTTTAAAAAGATTGCGAACATATTTCAGACCCCTCCTCTCCAGAACACTTCCTATCATGTTTCTGAAATATCCTGTCATGTTTGAGATTCATCCTGATGTATTTGAGACATCATGATGATGTTGAGGGCTTTCCTAGTGTGCTTGAAAACTTTTCTGACTTTCATGACTTTTCTTGATATATTTAAGACCCTTCCTGACCTGTATGTAACCATTCCAGAAGTATTCAAGTTGCTTCCTCTCTGTTGGAGAAATATCGTGGCTTGTTAGGGATACCTCCTGACATATGTAAAACCATACCTGATTTGTTTGAGACTTTTCTGGTGTTTAAAACTGTTCCTGATATGTTGGCTATACTTTCTGATGTGTCTGAGAATCTTCTTGATGTCTTTCAGATATTTCCTAACGGTTTGAGACCATTATGACATATTTGAGACAATTCTTATCTCTTTTTAATCATTCCTAGAAGTTTTGAGAATCTTTCTTTCCTATTTGAGATTCTTCCTGACATATTTGAGACTCTTCAGCACATTTTTAAAATGCTTCTTACATACATGAGGTGTTTTCTAACTTGCTTGGGACCTTTCCTGACTTGTTTTAGAAGCTTCCAGACGTACCTGAGACTCTCAAAGGAAGCTAAGACTCTTCCTTCAGTATGGTAAACCTTAAAGATGTATTCAGTGCTCCTCCTTACTACCTTCAGAATGTTCCTAACTTGTTTGAGATGCTTCCTTAGGTATTTGAAATTCTTTCTCTGTATTGGACAGTTCCTGAGCGGTTAGAGACCCTTCCCGTCATGTTTGAGATTCTTCCTCACATTTTTTAAAACCTTCCTAGTGTATTTAAAGCCCTTCCTCATATATTTTAAAGAATCCACTATTTATTTATTTTTTTATTTATTTATTGGTACTGGGGATTGAACTCAGGGGCACTGAATCACTGGGCCACATCCCCAGGCTTTTTTGTATTTTATTAGAGACAGGGTCTCACTGAGTTGCTAAGTGCCTTGCCATTGCTGAGGCTGGCTTTTGAACTTGCGATCCTCCTGCCTCAGCCCCCCAAGTGCTGGGATTACAGGCGTGCGCCACCGCACCCAGCTAAAGAATCCACAACTTCTATGCAACTTCATGTCATATTAGGTATCTTCTTTGACTCACTTGAGACCCTACCCTGCCAAGTTTGGGACCCTTATAGAGGCATTTCAGTCTCTTTCTCTCTTTTTGAGTCCTTTATTTACACACTCAAAACACTTCCAGACTACTTAGAGACTTCCACACTTGTTTGAGAAGATTCCTGATGCATGTGAGACTCTTCCTCTCTATTTAAAACACTTCTGGACATGTTGGCTACTATTCCTGATTTAGTTGAGACTCTTCCAGACAGTTGGAGACCATTCTGTATAACATGTTGATATACAGGGCTGTATCAGAGACACTCTACTTCTGGTTGAGACTCTTACTGGTTTATTTGTAACTCTTCCTTACTACTTTGGTTTCAGAAACTTCCAGACTTGTCTGTGATGCTTCCTCACAAACTTTTCCTATCTGTTCTAGATATTTCCTGACATGCCTGAGTCCTTTCCTGTCACGTCTAAGACATCTTCTAGTGTGTCTGAGGGTTTTCTGATATATTAGAGAAACTTCCCTATGTACTTAACACTCTTCCTGACAGAAGAAGTCTCAAAATTCTCAAGAAAACATGATAGAAAGGGTTGCCAATGGAACAAGTGCCTCAAATTCAACACAAATGATCTCAACAGGCAGGAACAGTTTAAGATCCTTCAAGAATTTTTGAGTATCAGATGAGAGATATTTTCTGACTCTCTTGAGACACTTCCCTACTGGTTTGTATCCTTTACTGACAAATTATAAAGTTCTTCCTTACCACTTGGAGAACCTTCCAGAGAATTTGTGAAGTATTACACGTACTTCCTCTCTCTTTGTGGCACTTCCTGTAAGGTTTGAAACACATCCTGACATGATGAGATTCTTCCAGATGATGTTGAGGGTCTCTCTGGAGGGCATTTGAAACCCTTTCTGACTTGCAGGAGAATTAATTTGACTTGTTTGAGACCCTTCCTGACATAACTGAGACTTGTACTTGTTTGTTTGTGACTCTTCCTGACAAGCTTGAGACTTCTCAACATATCCGTGACCTTCCCCAACTACTTGAGACTATTGCTCTCAGTTTGAAGCACTTACTGACCTACTTAAAACTCTTCCTGACCACTTTGAAAACTGTTGCTGTCCTGTTTGCGATGATCTGTGAGGGTTTTGAAGTATTTGCTCTCTATTTGTGACCCTTTATGCCACACTGGGGACTCTTCTTGACAGTTTTTTAAAAATATTTATTTATTTGCTTTAGTTGTACACAATTCCTTTATTTTTATGTGGTGCTGAGGATCGAACCTGGGCCGCACACGTGCTAGACGAGTGCTCTACCGCTGAGCCATAACCCCAGCCCTCTTCTTGACAGTTTTGAGATGCCTCCTAAAATATTTGAGACTTTTCTTAATGTCACCTGTCTGCTTGGAACTATTAGAAACATTCAGAATTCTGTCTGATGAATTTGAGACCTTTCCTTACCAGTTTTATACCATTACTAACTTGTTGCCGTCTCCTTCTATCATGTTAGATGCTCATCCAGACTATTCAAGACCATTCCTGTCTGGATAAGATGACTCCTGATATATTTGGAATGCTTTCTGATATGGTTCTACCTTTCCTGATTATTTGAGATCCTTTCTGATATTTTTAGATCCTTCTTCATAGATTTGTGACCATTCCTGATTATTTGATACTTCTCCCTTAAGTTTGAGACCTTCGATGATATATTTCAAGTATTCTACTCAGTCCTTTGCAGTCCTTCCTGACATATTTTTAATTCCTCTTGACTACATTGAAGCCATTATGGACTTGAGACTTATGTATAATGTCTTTGAAACTCTTCCTGTCTCTTTGAGTGGTTATGACATGGTTGGGACCCTTCTTGATATATTTGAATCCTTTCTGTATCATTGAGATTCTCCTTGTTTGACCTACGGCCCTTCCTGTGGTAATTAAAATTCCTTACCACATGATCCAACAATTCCACTCCTAAATATATACCCAAGGAAAATGAAAACTTATGTTTACACAAAATCTTGTACTCAAATGTTCACAGTTTTATTTATAATAGGCAAAAGTAGAAACAACCCAAACATCCACTAGCTGATGAACAGATAAGTAAAATGTGATATATGCATATAATGAAATAATATTTAGGTATAAAAAGGAATGAAGCCAGGCACAGTGCCACAGGCCTGTAATCCCAGCAACTCAGGAGGCTGAGGCAGGAGGATCGCAAGTTCAAAGCCAGCCTCAGCAGAAGCGAGGCCCTAAGCAACTGAGTGAGACCCTGTCTCTAAATAAAATACAAAATAAGGCTGGGGATGTGGCTCAGTGGTCGAGTGCCCCTAAGTTCAATCCCTAGCACCCCATTCCCCCCCAAAAAAACTGTTCCTAATGACTTTCAACTTTGAGAAAAATTCTGACATATTTAAGACCTGTTCTGACTTTTCAAGACCTTTAACTTTATGTTCAAGACATGGAAACCTCTCCTGAGATATTAAAGAATATTCTCCCCTATGTGCATATATGATTATATGACCAGTATAATTCTACATCATGTACAACCAGAGGAATGAGAAATTATACTCCATTTATGTATGATGTGTCAAAATGCATTCTACTGTCATGTATAACAAATTAGAACAAATAAAAAAAAAAGAATATTCTCTAGCAGGGAACAGTGGTGTACACCTGTATTTTCAGTGACCCAGAAGGCTGAGGCAGGAGGATTGCAAGTTCGAGGCCAGCTTCAGCAACTTAGCCAGGCCCTAAGCAACTTCAAAAGACCTTGTCTCAAAATGAAAAATAAAAAAGGCTGGGGATGTAGCTTGGTGGTACAGTACCCTTGAGTTCAATCCCCACTACCTCCCCCCAAAAATACATATGTGTATATGTATATTCTTAACTATTTCAGATGCCTCCAGATTGTTATTAGAACCACTCAACATGTTTAGGCCCCTCCTGAGTTGCTGGAGAACCTTTCTGATGTGTGTAAGATATTTTCTATTTTGAGACTCTTTTTTTCTGTTTAAAAACCATCCCTGACAAGTATAATACTCTTCCTGATCAAAGGCACATGAGATACTATTTCTTATCCACTAAGAGGGCTAGAATCAGTCAGAAAACAAGTGTTGGTGGAGGTATGGAGAAATTTGAACCCTCATAGAGTGTTGATGGGTATGTAAAATGGCATAGCCACTTTAAAATACAGTCTGGCAATTCCTCAAACAATTAAACATAGTTACCGTATGATCTGACAATTCCACTCTTAAGTATAAACCCAAGAGAAGTGAAAACATATCCACACAAAATCCTATACATGAATTATTATTATTTATAACAGCCCAAAATGGAAATAATTCAAATGTTCATCAGCGGATGAATGAATAGACAAGTTAGGTGTAGCCATACAATGGTATATATATATATATTTTTTTTTCTTTTTTTCTTCTTCTTTTTTTTTTTGTGGTACCAGGGATTGAACTCAGGGGCACTCGACCACTGGGTCACATCTCCAGACCTTTTTTGTATTTTTTTATTTAGAGACAGGGTCTCACTGAGTTGCTAAGTGCCTTGCCATTGCTGAGGCTGGCTTTGAACGCGTGATCCTCCTGCCTCAGCCTCCCAAAGCGCTGGGATTACAGGCATGCGCCACCGCACCCGGCTCACAATGAATGGTATATATTTAAAAAAAATTTTTTTAACCAGAGATTGAACCCAAGGGTGCTTAACAACTGAGCCGTATCACAAGCCCTTTTTAGTTTTTATTTAGAGACAGGTTCTCACTAAGTTGCTTAGGGCCTCGCTAAGTTGCTGAGGCTGGCTGTGAACTTGTGATCCTCCTGCCTCAGCCTCCTGAGCCGCTGGAATTATAGGCTTCTGCCACAGTGTCCAGCTCATACAATGGAATATTATCTGGTCATAAAAAAGGAATAAAGTATTTCCAGGCACAGTGGCATACACCTGTAGTCCCAGCTACTCACAGAGGATAAGACAGGAGGATCACTTGAGCTAAAGAGTTTGAGGACAGCCTGGGAAATATAGTGAGACCCCCATCTCTAAATAAATAAACAGGAGTGAAGTATTGACACATACGACAACATGGGTGAACCTTGGAAACACTACACTAAGTGAAAGAAGTCAATCAAAACGACCACATATTATGTGTTTTGGTTCATAAGAAAGTTCGGAATAGGAAAATCTATAGACACAGAAAGTAGATTAGTGATTGCTTAGGGAGAGAGAGGGAAAAAAAATAAAGGGGGTGAAGCTAAAGTGTATGGAGTTTCTTTGTGAAGTAACAAAAGTGTTCTAAAATTGACTGTGCTGATGGTTGCACATAAATGTGATCATATGAAAAACCATTAAATTGTGCACTTTGGGTGGATTGTATGGTATACACATAATAACTCATAAAAGCTGTTTTTTTTTTTTTTTTTTTTTTTTTTTTTTTTTGTGGTACCAGGGATTGAACTCAGGGGCACTCAACCACTGGGTCACATCCCCAGACCTTTTTTTTTTTTTTTTTTTGTATTTTATTTAGAGACAGGGTCTCACTGAGTTGCTAAGTGCCTTGCCATTGCTGAGGCTGGTTTTGAACTCATGATCCTCCTGCCTCAGCCTCCCAAAGTGCTGGGATTACAGGTGTGCGCCACCGCGCCCGGCTCATAAAAGCTGTTTTAAAATTTTTCTAAAGACTCCTTCTGACATGGTTAGGACACTGACTTGTTTGAGACTCTTCCTAAAATATTTTCACATCATTCTGACTTTCTTGAGATCTTTTCTAATTTCTATGGAACACTTCCTGACATGTTTTAGTCCCTTCTGGCTATACCTGAAAGTTTTCCTTTCTGTTTGAGAACCTTCTTAACTTGAGTGAGACCTTTCTGGACTTGTTTTATTCCCTCTTTACATGGTTGAGAAAGTTTCTGAATTAAGTCTTTTCCTAATTATTTGAGAAACATTCCCTGTCTGGTCAAGATGCTTCCTGAAAAATAAATGCCTTTTTATGATTATTTGAGACCCTTCCTGATGGTTTTAGGCCTTGACGAACATGTTTGAGATCCTTTCTGACATGCTTTGGACCCTTCCTGATTGACTGAGACTCTTCCTGCCTTGTTTGAAATATTTCCTAATTGAAGATTTTCCTGCTGAGCATGGTAGCACACATATGTAATCCCAGAGATTCTGGTGGCTGAGGCAGGAGGATCACAAATTTGAGGCCAGCCTCAGCAATTTAGTGAGACCCTGTCTCACAATATAAAATAAAAAGGGCTGGGGATGTGGCTCCCTGGTTAAGTGCCTCTGGGTTCAATCCCTGGTACCAAAAATAAATAAATAAGTCAGTAAATAATGAAATGCTTGTCCTGATGTGTTCAATTCTCTTCCTGTTTATTTGAAATGTTCTGACTTGTCTGAGACCCTTCCTGATGATTTGATACTCTTCATACTGACTTTGAGATCCTTCCTGTCATGTTTACACCCTTCCTAACTTGTTCAAGGCTTTTTCTTACCTGCTTGAGACCCATTCCAAAATGTTCAAGTACTTTCCAAATCAGGTCAGATTCTTCCTTTGATCATTGAGATCTTTTCCTGACTTCTTGTAGTAGATATTTTTCTTGACACATTTGAGATTCTTCTGGATGCATTTGAAGCCCCAACACCACTGGACTTACAGGAGACTCTTTCTCTCTTCTGATGACTCTGCCATATTTGAGATCTTCTCTGACTTGTTGATACCATTCATGGCATGCTTGAAATACCTGACATTTTTGAGACTTTCATGGTGCATTTATGATTCTTCCCCTTTCTTTGGGACCCTTCTTGACTTGTTTGAAATTCTTCCTGATAAGTTTGAGAACTGTCTTAATTTGTTTCAGACCTTACTGACTCATTTCAAAAAGTTCTCAATGGTAAGATTTTTTTTCTTTGTTTCAAATCTGTCCTGGTGAATTTGAGACCCTTTCTAGCATATTGGAGATCCTTCCTGTTGCATTTAAAACTTTTTTTTTTTTTTTTAACTTGCTTGAGACTATTCCTGATAAGATTGAGATTCTTCTTGACATATTTGAGATGGCTGTTAACCTGTGTGAGACACCTCCTGACCTATTAGGACCATTCCTGATTGTTCAAGATTTCCCAATGATGTTGAGACATGTCCAGACATCTTATGTACAATCCTTTATGCCATGTTTCAGAACCTTCATGATTTTTTTTTTTTTTTTGCTTTCACTAGTATATTAGTGCAGAATAGTTATACATAACAGTTGGGTTAATCTTGACATAATCATACATTCAAGGAAATTAATTTGGAGGCTGGGGATATAGCTCAGTTCGTAGGGTGCTTGCCTTGCATGCACAAGGCCCTGAGTTCAATCCCCAGCACCACAAACAAACAAAAAGAAATTAATTTGCTCCATTGCAGTCCCCAGTGCCTCCTCCTTCCCTTCCCTCCTCCCTCCCCCATTCCCTTTCTCTAGTCTAGTGATCTTCCTTTCACTTATTTATGTATGTATTTTTAATTGATGCATTATAGATATACATAAAGATGGAATTTACTGTGAGATATATATATATATTTTAAATATTCATTTATTTGTTTTAGTTGTACACAATACCTTTATTCTCATGTGGTGCTGAGGATGGAACCTGGGCTGCGCACGTGCTAGGCGAGCGCTCTACCGCTGAGCCACAATCCCAGCCCCTGTGATATATTTATATAAGCAAATAATATAACTTTGTTAAATTCATTCAGCATTTTCTCCCCTTTACTTTCCCTTCCACCCCATCCTCAGTCTTCTTCTACTCCACTGATCTTCCCTCCATTTTTATCCTTCAAGAATTTTTTGATGGATACTCTTCCTGTCTGTGTGAGGCTATTCCAAAGATCACTAAAACTTTTCCTTACAACTTTGTGACCCCTTCTTATGTACTTGAATCTCTTGCCAACTGCTTAAGACCTTTATTTACATGTTTCAGACCCCACCTGGTATATTTGAGGCCTTTATTGTCTGAGTTCCTCTGTAATGTGTCTAAAACTTTTTTTTTTTTTTTTTTTTAGTATGAGGGATTGAACCCAGGGGTGCTTAGCCACTGAACCACATCCCCAGCCCTTTTAGTTTTTATTTTGAGAAAGGGTCTTTCTAAGTTGCCTTGCTTAAAGCCTCACTAAGTTGCTGAAGGTGGCCTCCTACTTGCAAACCTCCTGCCTCAACCTCCTGAGTTGCTGGGATTACAAGCATGCACCACCGCGCCAGGCCCTGACATATTTTTTACCCTCCCTTACTTATTTGGGAGGCTTTCTGACTTGTTTGATCCTCTTTCTGACATATGTAAGATTCCTCCTGACCTTTTGAAGATTCTTACCTACATACTTCAGACTTTTCCTGACCTCTTTGAGGTTCAACCTTATGTATTTGAGACTTCTGACATTTTTGAGACCCTTCCTGATATGTTTGCAACTCTTTCTGATTTTTTTAAGACCCTTCCCTATTTGTTTCTGAGTGCTAATCTGTCCCTGGTGCAGTCTTAATAGGAAATAAAAAGACCATTAGCCTCAGACTTGAAGAAGCCTTTCTTTAAGCATCTGGTCAAAACATGTCTATAAACCATGTATCAAGAATAATACAAGATGGTAGCTGGGTGCGGTGGCGCACACCTGTAATCCCAGCACTTGGGAGGCTGAGGCAGGAGGATCGCGAGTTCAAAGCCAGCCTCAGCAATGGCAAGGCACTTAGCAACTCAGTGAGACCCTGTCTCTAATAAAATACAAAAAAAAAAAAAAAAAAAGGGGGGGTAGGGATGTGACCCAGTGGTCAAGTACCCCTGAGTTCAATCCCCGGTACCACCAAAAAAAAAAGGGCTGGGGATGTGGCCCAGTGGTTGAGTGCCCCTGAGTTCAATCCCTGGTACCATAAAAAAAAAAAAAAAAAAGTAACTTTGAAATTAAGAGAGAAAAAGAAAAAAAAAGAATAATACAAGAGGGCTGGGATTGTGGCTCAGCGGTAGAGCGCTCACCTAGCACGTGCACCGCCCAGGTTCGAACCTCAGCACCATGTAAACATAAAAAATGCATTGCATTGTGTACAACTAAAGCAAATAAATAAATATTAAAAAAAAAAAAGAATAATACAAGATGGGCTGGGGTTACGGCTCAGCGGTAGAGCGCTCGTCTAGCACGTGCACCGCCCGGGTTCGATCCTCAGCACCACATAAAAATAAATGCATTGGGGCTGGGGTTGTGGCTCAGCGGCAGGCGCTCGCCTCACACGTGCGCGGCCCGGGTTTGATCCTCAGCACCATGTAAACATAAATGCATTGCATTGTGTACAACTAAAGTAAATAAATAAATATTTAAAAAAAATAAATGCATTGTGTACAACTAAAAGCAAATAAATAAATATTTTTAAAAAAAGAATAATACAAGAATATCAAGCGGTTAGGGTTATGGCTCAGTGGTAGAGTGCTTGCCTAGCGCATGCGAGGCCCTGGGTTCCATCCTCAGCACCACATAAAAATAAATAAATGAAATAATTGTGTCCATCTACAACTAAAAAAAAAATATTAAAAAAAATAAATATTACTCTGCAAACGTGTATAACAAATTAGAATAATAAAAAATTGTTTTTAAAAAGTATTAATGCCTTTCCTTTGATTTTAATCTCAAATGAAAATGGAACATGGAGACTTTTCTTGATCATTTTCTTGGTCTTTTAATCAATATGTTCTCTGCTTAGGTACCCATGTTTTTCAATGTCTTACAAGAAAGCAATTCATTTCTCTCTCTGGGATTATATAGACCAGGAGTGCTCTGTCAGAACTATTGTGACTCCTTGGTTCCTTATCTTTTATGGAACTGCTATCCTTGGAATATTTTATTCACATGGTCCAAGATGCCACATTACCACATCCTTCTTCCAACCAGGAAGAATGGGAAAGAGGAGAGGGATGCCAGATTCTGCCCTTCCAGGGATATGACCCAGAAGTTGCAGACAGGAGTTCTGCTCACATATAGTTGGTCAGCATGTAGTCACATGACCACACCTGGCTGAAAGGGCTGCTGGGTAATGTAGTCTTTATTCTGGGAAGCCATTTTACCTTCTTACATTTAGGGTTTCTGTCAGTATTTACAAAAGGACAAAAAGAATATTGGGGAACAATTAGCAATCTATCAATCCGCAGCCTCGTATTCTGAAATGTGCATGTTTTCATTGAGGTCAAGAAAAAATCCCCACCCTCTGACAAAATAAAAAGAATTCTCCCTGCCTTTTCTCTTCCTTAATTTGGTAGTTCTTATAGAAAAATGGCTTTTCATTCTGAGCAATGAAAGCCAAGAGAAAAAAGGATGTTGGAACCAAGAATATTTATTTGTAATCAAGAATGCCTTGGCTATCTAATGACCTACCTGAATTTTGTCATTGAGTAAACTGTGCAGCAAAAGCACAGAACATTTTGAGATGCAGAGTAGTATCAGATCACCATCTGGACCATAAATAATTTACACGTTTTAGATACCTGGGAATCACATGGGTCAGGAACAAATAATATACTAAATCTCAGTAAGAAAAAAAAAAAAAAGACAAACATTGTATCCGTGAATGCAATTTAGATCTAATAACAGTTCTGAGAATTGAATAAAATGCAAGAAAGGTTGCTGTTGCTTATATAAAAGTAAATGAACATTATTCTTGATTTTTTTTTTAAATATACAAAGGAAAAGCTGATCAAACTAAGCTTAACACCCCACAATCCTGTTGTGGGGAGTCAGCTAGAATTGAATTCTATAGCCAGTGCTTGTTCTTTGTGATCCCTGACCTAGTAGTGACTTTACACATTGTACCCCAAGGTTGTGTGTAATAAGCAAAGGAGACTTAAACTGGACTTAAACTGTCTCCACCCGATGGCCCACTAACCCACCCTTAAACCATCTCCACCTGAGGGCTTGAGGACGTATTAACCCTGTGCTTTATAAACCCTGCCCTTGCTATGAGCAGGCGCCATTTTCTACCACCCTGCTTTGTGCTGGACGTAGTTGGTGGCCCCGGCTGGAATAAAGCCTTCATTGGCTATTATGTGAGTGGCTTGTGAGACTTTTTTCCTGCAAATTGGGTACAATAGTGAAATATGATCACTCCTTTAACTGGCTTTGTTTTGTTTTGTTTTTGGTATCAGGGATTGAACTCAGGGGTGCTTAACCACTGAGCCACATGCCCAGCCCTTTTTTTTTGTATTTTATTTAGAGACCAGGTCTTGCTAAGTTGCTGAGGGCCTTGCTAAGTTGCTAAGGCTGGCTTATGAAATCACAATCCTCCTGCCTCAGCCTCCTGAGTCACTGAGTTGCTGAGGCCTGCACTACAACATCCGGCCCTTTAACCATTTGGGGGAGCATTTGCTGACAAAGCTGACTGAGAACACTTGAAGACAGGCAAAATATGGCAGAAAGAGTGTCTGGGGGCTGGTACTGGTTGGTGGGAGAGTGAGGGAGCACTGGGCTGCCCTAGATTCTTTGTCAGGGTCGTGTTTGGGAGCAGAGTTGAGTTGAACAATGTTAGAAAGTCACCCCAGATGCCCTTTCAGAGTGAACTCTGGAGTCTGCAGCCTAGAAATGAACTAAGTTAGGAACTGGCAAAGTAACTCAACTAATGACCTTCGCCAAGTGGCCTTGGTCAGCCTTTATAGGCCCAGCTATATGCCTGCCAGCTTCTCTCTGGACAGTGCTTTAAAGGTCCCACAAATGAAGCTTAGGTACTGTGATTTCTGGGATGGATTTTAATGGGTGGGCTGGACTTTTTTTTTCATCTCATTGAAAAATGGGTGATCATGTGAGGATTTAAAATATGTGTGCACATAAAAATGCATTTTAAATCACTTAGAATTTTTATTTTATATTTAAGTTGTTTTTAGACTTAGCTATCCATTTGTGTTTCTCACGTATCACTTTTGGATATCCATAGAAGTAGAAAACACAAACAGAATAAATTGGTGAAGGTATTCCTAAAATTTTTTCACATTCAGAACACCACTTTCCAAATAGATTTTTAAAAATTGAAATATAATATGTGTACATTAAAGTATGCAAAGTTTCCTAGTTAAAAATGTTTATTTAGTATCAGATGGTAACCACCATCTGAAGAGCATAGATGAATTGGAACATTCTCACTGTTGGTAAGAGTGAAAATTGATACAACCAAATTGAAAAATAGTTTTAGCAAGCTAGGCATGGTGGTGCATGCTTGTAATCCCCAGCAGCTCGGGAGGCTGAGGCAGGAGGATTGCAAGTTAAACGCCAGCCTCAGCAATTTAGCAAGGCCCTAAGCAACTCAGTGAGACCCTGTCTCTAAATAAAATACAAACAAGGGCTGTGGATGTGGCATGGTGGTTGAGTGTCCCTGAGTTCAATCCCTGGTACCCCCCCCACCCCAAAAAAAAGTTTTAACAGAATCTACTAATGTTGAACATATGCCTACCTTATGATCCAGCAATCCCACTCCTGAGTGTATACCCAGGAGAAATAAGTTCATATGTCCACCAAGATGCATGCATAAGAATATTTGTAACAGCATGATTCATGATGATCAACAATAGAAACAACCCAAATGTCCATCAGGAGGAGAATGGATAAATACATTGGTGGTATATTCATACAATAGAATAATACACGGCCACAAAAAAGAACAAATTACTGATAACACCCAATAACATGGGTGAATATCACAGATACTATGAGTGCAAAAAGCCAGGCACAAAAGAATGCATACTGTGCTATTCCATTTATATACAGTTCAAGAACAGGCAAAACTAATCAATTGTTATAGAGGTCAGAATAATGATTACCTCTTTGTGGAGGTATTATTAATGAAAGTAATAAATGTTTCTTGTAAAGCACTTAATGCTGCCAGGACCTCCCTTCTTCCATATATCTGCACAACTAACTCACATTCAAGCCTTTGTTCAAATGTCACCTACTCAGGGAACCCTACCCTGATCACTCTATTATAAATTGCCATCCACACCCCCTCCCTAAATTTCAATTCTTTTTATTTATTCATTTTTCACTTTTTTCCATTATGCCTTTCACCTTCTAGCATACTCTATAATTTGCTTTCTTACTATATTTATTGCTTGCCATCTGTCTCCCAATGCCAGAATGTAAGCTCCATCTCCAATTATTGGTCCACATGGGGAGTTCACAGCCCACATCCCATAACTCAGGATATCACATCAAAACCCAATTTTGTTGCCGGCCGTGGTGGCGCACGCCTGTAATCCCAGCAACTCAGGAGGCTGAGGCAGGAGGATCGCAAGTTCAAAGCCAGCCTCAGCAATGGCGTGTCGCTAAGCAACTCAGTGAGACCTTGTCTCTAAGTAAAATACAAAATAGGGCTGGGGATGTGGCTTAGTGGTCTCATGCCCCTGAGTTCAATTCCCGGTAAACACCCCCCCCCCAAAAAAAAAAAAAAAACTTGGCCTTCTGACCAATCCAACCCCCTTTTACTCCTGAATATAAAGATATTATCTCCAGGGCTGGGGTTGTGGCTCAGCGGCAGAGTGCTCGCCTCGCATGTATGCGGCCCAGGTTTGATCCTCAGTACCACGTAAACATAAATGCATTGCATTGTGTACAACTAAAGTAAATAAATAGATATTAAAAAAAAAAAAAAAAAGAAAGCCGGGCGCGGTGGCGCACGCCTGTAATCCCAGCACTTTGGGAGGCTGAGGCAGGAGGATCACAAGTTCAAAGCCAGCCTCAGCAATGGCGAGGCACTTAGCAACTCAGTGAGACCCTGTCTCCAAATAAAATACAAAAAAGGGCTGGGGATATGGCCCAGTGGGTGAGTGCCCCTGAGTTCAATCCCTGGTACAAAAAAAAAAAAAAAAAAAAAAAAAAAAAAAAAAAAGATATTATCTCCAGATGATTCTGCAATGAATTTCTCACATGTAAATCTCAGAGTCTTGTTTCCTGGGTTGCCTGCCCCTGACTTTACCATTTATTGAAACAGAGAATGCAAGAAGATGGGGTTTACTGGGAGAAAATGGGTTCCAACATGGACATGTTTGTTACCTTTGAGACAATTTTGCCATAAGAAATACCAAGCAGATAGTTGCATATTTGAGAAAAGAACCGTTTGCCCTCAAGCCACTCCCATGATATAATCAAGAAGACATGTTTTCTTTTGGAAAAAATTCGTAGTATGAGTTGTTGTAGCTGACAAAGTGCTTAGAGGAATCCAGAAGAGATCAGGAAGACCTCCTAGCAAAGAGGGCATTTTAAAAATGTAATTGTTGAAGGGGAGTATGGAGGCAGAGCTGTGTGAGCTAGATATGAAGACAAATGCTTGGAGTAAGGGCTGGGGTTGTGGCTCAGCGGCAGAGTGCTCGCCTCGCATGTATGCGGCCCAGGTTTGATCCTCAGTACCACGTAAACATAAATGCATTGCATTGTGTACAACTAAAGTAAATAAATAGATATTAAAAAAAAAAAAAAAAAAGAAGCCGGGCGCGGTGGCGCACGCCTGTAATCCCAGCACTTTGGGAGGCTGAGGCAGGAGGATCACAAGTTCAAAGCCAGCCTCAGCAATGGCGAGGCACTTAGCAACTCAGTGAGACCCTGTCTCCAAATAAAATACAAAAAAGGGCTGGGGATATGGCCCAGTGGGTGAGTGCCCCTGAGTTCAATCCCTGGGTACAAAAAAAAAAAAAAAAAAAAAAAAAAAAAAAAAAAAAAGATATTATCTCCAGATGATTCTGCAATGAATTTCTCACATGTAAATCTCAGAGTCTTGTTTCCTGGGTTGCCTGCCCCTGACTTTACCATTTATTGAAACAGAGAATGCAAGAAGATGGGGTTTACTGGGAGAAAATGGGTTCCAACATGGACATGTTTGTTACCTTTGAGACAATTTTGCCATAAGAAATACCAAGCAGATAGTTGCATATTTGAGAAAAGAACCGTTTGCCCTCAAGCCACTCCCATGATATAATCAAGAAGACATGTTTTCTTTTGGAAAAAATTCGTAGTATGAGTTGTTGTAGCTGACAAAGTGCTTAGAGGAATCCAGAAGAGATCAGGGAAGACCTCCTAGCAAAGAGGGCATTTTAAAAATGTAATTGTTGAAGGGGAGTATGGAGGCAGAGCTGTGTGAGCTAGATATGAAGACAAATGCTTGGAGTAATCAGGGGAAGCAATGGCAGTTCCTTTTGAATGGAGGCTCAGGTGTTCAAAGAGGCAGAGTGGGATAAATGGTTAGAAAGTTGATGCCTATAACCCCAGTGGCTAGGGAGGCTGAGGCAGGAGAATTACAATTTTGAGGCCAGCCTCAGCAACGTAGCAAGGCCTTAAGTAACTCAGCGAGACCCTGTCTCTAAATAAAATATTAAAAAGGGCTGGGGATGTGGCTCAGTGGTTAACCCACATTAAGTGGGTTCAATCCATTGTTCAAAAAAAAAAAAAAAAAATGTGTAGTAGTAGGGCTGAGGTTGTGGCTCAGCGGTAAAGCGCTCACCTAGCACATGCGCGGCCCGGGTTCGATCCTCAGCACCATGTACAAATAAACGCATCATGTACAACTAAAGCAAATAAATAAATATTTTTAAAAAATGTGTAGTAGTCAGGATTCTCTAGAAAAACAGATCCAATCGCAGGTAGGAAGGGCAGATAGAGTGAGACACAGAGACAGAGACAGAATAGGAAAATATTTATTTTAAGGAATCAACTCATGTGATTACGGAAGCTGGCAAGTTCAAAATGTGCAGGGTGTGCTGGCAAGCTGGAGACTCAGGGGAGCCAACGTTCCAGTTCAAGTCCAAAGGCCGTCTGCTATAGGACTGGAAAGAGCCAATGTTGCGGATGAAGTCCAAAAGTAGTCTGCTGTAGAAATTTCTTTTGCTTGAGAGAGGCTGGTCTTTTCTTGAGTCAATCCTTCAACTGATTGGATGAATCTCACCCACATCATGAGGGGCCATCTGCTTTATTCAAAATACACCAATTTATATGTTAATCTCATCCAAAAATGCTCTCACAAAAACACCTAGAATCTTTTCTTTCCTTCTTTCTTTCTTTTTTTTTTTTTTTTTTTTTTTTTTGTACCAGGGATTGAACCCAGGGGCACTTAACCACTGAGTCACATCCCCAACCTCTTTTCATTTTTATTTTGAGACAGGGTCTCACTAAATTGCTGAGGTTGGCCTTACACTTGCAATCCTCCTGCCATAACCTCCCCAGCCCCTGGGATTACAAGCATGTGCCACCAAAGCCAACCTTGAATCATTTTTGACCAAATATCTGGGCGCCCTGTGGCCCAGGAAAGTTGGCACATGAAATTAACCCTCACAGAAAGGTGAGGACAAGTTGAGGAAAAGATCTTGAATAGTAGTGTTTAGACTGCAAGAACTACCAAGGATTTGAAGGCTATGGATGGGAATTAGGGAGCCTAGAGGCAGAGATAGAATGTAGGTGATGAATGTGATCAGATAAGGAGGAATCGTGGCAGTGAGCCTGGAAGGAACGCAAAAGAGGCAAACAATTTAGAACTGACAACATTTGACAATGACCAGTCCTGGGGGATGAGGGAGAGTGTGTGCAGAATCACACTGTAGTTTCAAAGCTCGGCAAGCAGGAGGATGGGAAGCCACGGGAAGATGGAGGGCCCGGCAGGTAGCAGATGCCCACCTCCCTGAGGGTGTTCATCTTGAGCGGCTTGTTCAGGTTATTGATTTTTTGTGAAACAAACCACCCCCAATGGAGAATTCAAACAAATACAATGTTTTGCTCACAAATCTGGAGGGTGACTGCACACAGCAGTTGTCACTCAGAGTAATGACACCTTGTACTGATTTTGTGTCGGTAACAGGAAATTAATTCTTCGCGTCGAAATTATTAAACGGATGATGAAAGTCAACACTGGTCAAATTGTTCCTGCATATTACCCACAGACTTGTTTTTGAAAACTTGATTACCATTTTTATCTAATGATACTGATCAATTCTAGATCCTATTTCATTGTCCTCAAAGACAGGGACAAAATGATTTACTACTTCAGCCTCTACTGCGTCCACAAAGCATTCTGAGTCAGAGTACAAAATGTCTAATCTGCTTTAAAAATTAGAACTTGGTTGAATTATTTGTCTCTTGGTTTTTAAAATGAATTTATTTAGGGTTTTTATTTATTTATTTATTTGTTTTTGTGGTGGTGTCAAGGATGGAACCCAGGGCCTCCCACGTGCCAAGCAAGTGTTCTACTCCTGAGCTACACACCCAGCCCTATTTGTCTATTTTTTAAAAATTAAGTTTAGATCCCCCTTTGATTTTAATTTTGTTTTTAATTTTTTAATTTGTTAAACATTCTAGATCCAACTTGAAAATTGTAAACCACTTTACTGAGGCATAATTTACTAGCATGAAATTTAACCATTTAAAATGTCTAATTCAATGATTGGTAGTACATTTTCTGAGTGCTGTCACCATCACTCCAATCCCTTTTTCTTTATTTGTACCAGGGATTAAACTCAGGGGCACCTAACCACTGAGCCACATCCCCAGCCCTATTTTGTATTTTATTTAGAGACAGGGTATCACTGAGTTGCTTAGCACCTCGTTTTTTGCTGAGGTTGGCTTTGAACTTGCGATCTTCCTGCCTCAGCCTCCTGAGCTGCTGGGATTACAGGTGTGCACCACTGCGCCCAGCATCACTACGATCCCATTTTCGAACATCCTCTACAATGCCAGCCCTAAGCACCCGTAGACATGCCTCTTCTGGACAGTTCATGTTAATGAAATCATATGATATGGGTTTTTTTTTTTTTTTTTTTTAAGTACAACTTTCTTCACCGAATGTGAAATTTTCATGGTTCATCCATGTTGTACTTCATTTCTTTTTTTTTTTTTTTTTATATTTATTTATTTGCTTTAGTTGTACACAATGCGTTTATTTTTACGTGGTGCTGAGGATCGAACCCGGGCCGCACATGTGCTAGGCTCTACTGCTGAGCCACAATCCCAGCCCCTGTACTTCATTTCTTTTTTGTGGAAAAATGGTCTACTGTATGGGTAGACCATATTTTATTTATGCATTCATCACAGGATGGAAATTGGGATTGTTTCTACCCTTTGGCTATTATCAATAATGCTGCTATGAACACCTGCATTTAAGTCTCCATGTGAACCTATACTTTCATTTCTCAAGGAGTGGAATTTGTGGGTCACAATGATTAATTTGTTTAACTTTTTTTTTTTTTTTTTTTTTGTTCTTACACTGTGGATGGAACCCAGGGGTACTCTACCACTGAGCTATATCCACAAGCCCTACATTGCTGAGGCTGGCCTTGAACTTTTGATCCTCCTGCCTAAGCCTCCTGAGTGGCAGAGATTATAGGTGTGGGTCACTGTGCCAGACTGTATTTTCCAGTTTTGCACCAGACAGAGGCTGTGACATAGTCTCTGTGATTCCAGAGTTCAATAGCTCCAGGGAAAAGCTCTGATTGGTCCATCTTGGATCAGGTGCTCACTTCCAGGTCAATCAACAAGAGACAGTATCCCTGTATGTGTGTGAATATACCTGGACTTTAATATGCAGGATGTTTATTAAAGAAGTATGCTTGGAGCCAGATATGGTAGCACACAATTATAATCCCAGCAATTTGGGAGGCTGAGGCAGGAGGATCACAAGTCCGAGGCCAGCTTCAGCGATCTAGCAGCACCCTGCCTGAAAATAAAAAATCAAATGAGCTGGAGTTGCAGCTCAGAGGTAAAGTGCACCTGAGTTCAATCCCCAGTACCTCCCCCAACCCCACGCCCCGCTGGAAAATAGGATTTAGGAAACAGCAATCCTGTGTGTCTGGTTGATTATTCCTTGTACCTTTCCAAGGAACCATGATCTAGCCTTACCCAACACCTGGGAATGCGGCCCTGGGAAGGCTTTTTATGTTAATGATTGATGATTTTGTTGTGTACACAGAAAGCAACGGACCATGCTGTACCAGCTTGTCAGGAGTGCTTTGCACAAACACCAAGATTGCTAATGCACACCTAAAGGGAACCAGCTGTCCAGCCAGGCTCTTTAAAGACAGATTTCAGGAGCAGGAATGGCCATGTTTTGGGCTATATGGCTAAGGGAAAGCTGGCAGCTTCCCTCTCTGAAGCCTGCGTTCTACCATCAACATAGGGTTCACTTGTCTTTCTCTCATTGAACCCAGGGAATCTTCTGTAGTCCTTTGATCTCAGGGAACCAGACCATAAAATAACAGATGTTAATCTGGGAACATCAAGATCTCTGTTTTGGCAATCAACATTTTCTACCACAAGACCTCTGAGCACGTCCAAGCCCTCCAGAACCATCTTGATTCTGTGTCAATGCTACAGATGAATTTAAAAAAAAAATTTTTTTAGTACCAGGGGTTGAAATCAGGGGCATTTGGCCACTGGGCCACATCCCCAGCCCTATTTTGTGTTTTATTTAGAGACAGGGTCTCACTGAGTTGCTTAGTGCCTTGCTTTTGGTGAGGCTGGCTTTGAACTTGCAATCCTCCTGCCTCAGCCTCCTGAGGCGCTGGGATTATAGGCATGCCCCACCACACCAGGTTTAAAGATGAATTTTGTTTTGTCTTATTTTTTGGAACTGGGGGTCGAACCCAGGGCTTTGCGAATGCAAGGCAGACACTTTGCCACTGAGCTACATCCCAGCCCTAAAGATGAATTTTTAACCTAGGACCTCCTTGAACTTCTTTGCAATTACTTAAAGTGTACTCAAGAAAGGGTAGTCTACATTACTGAAAATACGTGCTAAGTATCAGGACAATGGTTTCCAAAAGTTGGCTGATATGCTTCACAGCAAAGACATAGAGGAAAAAATATTCATGAAAAGGGACAAGTAGCTGGGTGTGGTGGCGCACACCTGTAATCCCAGCGGTTTGGGAGCCTGAGGTAGGAAGATGGCAAGTTTGAGGCCAGACTCAGCAATTTAACAAGGCCCTAAGAAACTTTGCACGACCCTATCTCAAAAAATAAAAAGGATGGAGCCAGGTGTGGTGATGCACCCCTGTAATCCCAGCACTTGGGAGGCTGAGGCAGGAGGATCGCGAGTTCAAAGCCAGCCTCAGCAATGAGGAGGCACTTAGCAACTCAGTGAGACCCTGTCTCTAATAAAATATAAAAAAGGGCTGGGGATGTGGCCCAGTGGTCGAGTGGCACTGAGTTCAATCCCTGGTACCAAAAAATAAATAAATAAAAAATAAAAAGGACGGGGATGTAGCTTGAATTTAACTGATTTAAATGACACAATAAGGTTGTGTCAAGCTAGGCTAAGCTGCAGTAGCAAATAAACCCCAAAACCTCACTGGCTAAAGCAACAAAGCTTTTTTTGTTGTTGTTGTTGTTTTTGTAATGGTTTTGTGTGTGAACCCAGCATGCACTACCACTGAGCTACACCTGCAGCGCTCTCTCTCTCTCTCTCTCTCTCTCTCTCTCTATATATATATATATATATATATATATATATATAAATCGTGGATAAACCTTTATTTTATTTATTTATATCCGGTGCTGAGAATCGAACCCAGTGTCTCACCCATGCCAGTCAAGTGTGCTACACTGAGTCACAGCCACAGCACCCTGCAGCCCTTTTTATTTTTCATTTTGAGACAGGGTCTTACTAAGTTGCTTAGGTCCTCACTAAATTGCTGAGGCTGGCCTCACACTTTTGATCCTCCTGACTCAGCCTCCTCAATTGCTAGGATTATAGGCACAAACCAGACTAATGCAGTTTCCCTGTGCATGTCACTGTGATCGTCTCGGGTTTAAGCAGTTTCATTTTAAGACCTGGTTCTGCGAAATGTTTCATAGAAAGCAGTGTACTAAATCTACTGAAAGAAGCCATGCCCACCAAAACGGAAAAGTGCTATATAGCACTTCTCTATCCTGCTAGAAATCAGGGATTGTTGCATTACAAATTTATAAATGGTTAATTTGCTCATGACTGGTTTTCAATCTATGTCCTGTCCTGGTAAGCAGTTACTGGGGAAACAAAGAAATAGAAATTACTTAGATTGACTTCATCAAACATTATCACAGTAGGAAGAAAATTAAAATCAACATCCATCTCACAGTATACAAAAAATTATTTCAAGATGAAGTACTGAAAAATTATCAGAACTACAAATACTAGGCAGTTGAAGAAGTGGGTGTACTTTGAGTCCCCTGCAAAGATGGTTAATCCTCTAAAATACCTCAAGGCCCTTCTCTTGGGGGAAGCAGTTTAACCTATAACTTGGTTCAAGGACTCAGAAGCCTAGATAATCCTAAAATTCCAGTGTAGTTAAACAACATGTTAACATAAAAATGACTTCACCTTCTATCCTCAGCATGTTTTCTTGTTTTTTTTTAATTTTTTATTTAAAAAAAATTTTAGTTGTAGATGGACACAATAACTTTATTTTATTTATTTATTTCTATGTGATGCTGAGGATGGAACCCAGTGCCTCACACGTGCTAGGCAAGTGCTCTACCACTGAGTCACAGCCCCAGCCCGACATGTTTTCTTAATAAAACATAAAAATGATAAGGAGTGAAATCTGAGTCACATGTCATTGAATTTTTAAAATATAATTATTGTTTTCTTTACATTAAAATAAATATTTGGGTGCGCGCAGTGGCGCAAGCCTGTAATCCCAGCACTTGGGAGGCTGAGGCAGGAGGATCGCGAGTTCAAAGCCAGCCTCAGCAACAGCAAGGCCCTAAGCAACTCAGTGAGACCCTGTCTCTAAATAAAATACAAAAAAGGGCTGGAGATGTGGCCCAGTGGTCGAGTGCCCCTGAGTCCAATCCCTGGTATCAAAAATAAATAAATATTTGTTACAAAAACCTAGAAAATACAGGAAGCACAAAGGAATAAAAATGATTATCCATCATTCCACCACTCAGGTCCCACCATTTCAAATATATTGATTCATATGTTTTTGTTTGTTTGTTTGGTACCAGGGATTGAACTCAGGGGCACTCGACCACTGGGCCACATCTCCAGCCCTTTTTTGTATTTTATTAGAGACAGGGTCTCACTGAGTTGCTAAGTGCCTCGCTGTTGCTGAGGTTGGCTTTGAACTCGCAATCCTCCTGCCTCAGCCTCCCAAGTGCTGGGATTACAGGCGTGCGCCACCGCGCCCGGCTGATTCATATGTTTTACTTATCTCTTTGCTTTACAATTCTTTCTTTTTTTTTCATTTGTTGTTGTTGGTGGTGGTGGTGATGGTGGTACTGGGGATTGAATCCCCTGGGGTACTTTACCACTGAGCTACATCTCCAGTCCTTTTTAATTTTTATTTTGAGACAAGGTCTTGCTAAATTGCTTAGGGCCTTGATAAATTGCTGAGGCTGGCCTCAAAATTGCCAACCTCCTTCCTCAGCCTCCATAGTCTCTGAGATTACAGGCGTGCGCCACTGTGCCTGGCTGCTCCACAATCCTTTTTCATCCTCTTAGTCTACCTTATACAAGACACAAGTGTTCCCCAAATAGAAGGTATCATCAAAGTTCCTCCAGGTACCTTCTTCAGTGCAAAACACAGCCACCTCTGTTATGAAGCTTGCTTATTCTTGGCCTGCTAAAGCCTGGCCTTTCCACATGTGCACGTACTAGAGCGCTTGCTTCAGATCAACTCCAGGAGGAGGGGTTCCTAGGTCATGAGCTGAACTTCCAACATCACACTCTGGAGAGGTCAACACTAAGCCCTCTGCCATGGGTGGAGCTCCATTGCAGTGTATTCTGGGATTTTAAGCAAATAATGACGATAACGGAGATGATGATAATGAAGTCCCCCTCACTCTTTAACTAGAAAACAAACATCTCGGCATAGGCATGGAAACTTCTGGGTTATCATGCCACGGATGAGGGTCCATGGACTGGGCTGACTTTGGGGAGAAAAAAAGCTCTTGTGGGGGCTGTGGCTGTGGCTCAGCGGTAGCACACTTGGCTGGCATGGGTGAGGCACTGGGTTCGATTCTCAGCACCGCGTATAAATAAATATCAACAAGCAAAAAAAAAAAAAATTTAAATGATCTTCTGGCATCTTGCATACCTGAAATTATGTTCCCACCAACACCTTAAATTTTGTTTCCATGATGACTAGACATATTTACTCAGTAATTCATTCAGTGCAAAATTGCTTTTGAGTATGTATTTTGTACATAAATTCTAAACATTTGCCATGCTGAAGAATATTCCTTGAAATAAAGCAATTTACAACAACCAATACATTTTGCAGTTTACAAGGTGTTTGTATCCTGTTGAACCCTGCAAAAGCCAACTGAGCACCATTTTGCCTGTTTTTCAGGTGAGGAAACGAGACACTGGGAAAGGAATTTACCTGAGGATACACATCACCTATGAGTCAGAGTCAGGACTAAAGCTTGTGACTTACTTAGGCATCCTAAGAAGGACGTGGTAGACGTGCATTCTGCATTGTGAGCTGAAGGACAGTAGGAGGAAGGAACTATTTTGAAATGGCTTTGCTGTCAGGCGTGGTGGCACACACCTGTAATCCCAGCACTTTGGGAGGCTGAGGCAGGAGGATGGAAAGTTCAAAGCCAGCCTCAGCAATGGCGAGGCACTTAGCAACTCAGTGAGACCCTGTGTCTCTAATAAAATACAAAAAAGGGCTGGGGATGTGGCCCAGTGGTCAAGTGCCCCTGAGTTCAATCCCCAGTACCAAAAATAAAAAAAGCTTTTGCTCAGTTTGTGATGTCATTTCAGCTGTCACAGTGGTGGAGGGGCCCTGTGCCAGGGCAGCTGGCTTAAGTCTGGGAACTCTGCTTCCTACAACCCCCTCTCTTGCATGATTCCGGGTTAGAGTTGGCCAAAAGAGAAGCTTGTGGGAGAACTGGGAGGCGGTTTCCCATCAGATGGAGTGACTGACAGAAACAGAGGTGCCCTCAGCTCCCTGCTTCTCCCGCTCTCCTGGGCTCCACTCCCAGCTCACATTTCCTACTGTTGGATGTGCTCACCAGCAGCTGCCTTGGGCCCACCACCCGGAGCTTGGCTGTCACTCTGCACAGATGGGAGCTACACAGAGGCCACAGCTTCCCATAAACCTCCCCACCAACTCCCCCTTCCTGGCGGCTGGATGTGCTAGGCTTCTGGAATTTTCCTGCAAGCTCTGATTTGTCCAACTGCACCCGTGCTTCCAGCAGTGGCTAGTGACTTTGATCCTTTGTCTCCTCTCTTCTGGACATCCACTTCCCCTGCTCTTCCCAAGTCGGTGAAGTTTTGATTCCTAGAATACTTATAGTGAATTTGCTTCCCTATCGAAAAATCCCAACTAACATGATACTTATAGATTCTGAGTGACTTTAAAATTAAAAATAGCATAGGAAAAGAATTGTTCTGGATTATAAGGCAGAATCCCACCTGATAGCAGGGCTTTGTGGCTTATGCCTGTAATCCCAGCAACTCTGGAGGCTGAGGCAGGAGGATTGCAAGTTTGAGGTTAGCCTCAGCAACTTAGTGAAACTCTGTCTCAAAATAAAAAATAAAAAGGGCTGGGGATGTGGATCAGTGGTTAAGCACCTCTGGGTTCAATCCCCAGTACCAAAAAAAGAACGAGAGAGAGATTAAAAAAAAAAAAAAAAAAAAGAAGCCGGGCGCGGTGGCGCACGCCTGTAATCCCAGCACTTTGGGAGGCTGAGGCAGGAGGATCGCGAGTTCAAAGCCAGCCTCAGCAATGGCGAGGCACTTAGTAACTCAGTGAGACCCTGTCTCTAATAAAAAAAATACAAAAAAGGGCTGGGGATGTGGCCCAGTGGTCGAGTGCCCCTGAGTTCAATCCCCGGTACCAAGAAAAAAAAAAAAAGAATCCCACCTGGTATTTAAAATCTATATATTCCATATGCTTGATTTCGCTAAGTTGCTGAGGCTGGCCTCAAACTTGCAATTCTCCTGTCTCATCAGGTTCTGTGAGAAGTAAGCAAGAGGGATTATTAAATGAACAGGATGAATAGTATACCTTACATGCAAACCAAATTGGGAAAGGAGATGAGAAAGGAATAACTGAATATATATAGCATTCTTTTATCTTGTTTTTGTAAGATTAAAGAGATGGAAAAGGGGGAGGAATTGATAGTGAGACATTTTTGTAGTCTCTGGAAATTTTCAATTGAGTTATACTATGGATTTCTTAGGACTCAGCCAAAGAAAATAATCAGCCAAGTCTCTATCCTCTAACTAACTATTCTCCATGAATCAAAAGAGAAGGAAGTGATTCTTACCTAGGAAATCCAGTTCTTTAAACACAAAGTATAAAATTACATTGTGAACAGGAGCAAGGATCTGTAAACATTATAAAATCCAACAGGCTAATATCCAGCCGGATACTGCTGAAGAGTATAGTCAAGGCTTTAACATTAAGTCAACAAATATGTCAAAGATCCTTTCCATTATCCTCAATGTAGCTGCCTCTCTTTAACAGAGAAAGGAAGGTTTTGTTTTTCTTTTAAGTACTGGGGATTGAACCCAGGGGTGCTTAATCATTGAGCCACCGCCCCAGCCCCTTTTATTTTATTTTGAGACACAATCTCACTAAGTTGCTGAGGCTGGCCTCAAATTTGTGATCCTCCCTCCTCAGTCTCCAGAGTTTCTGGGATTACAGATGTGCACCACTACGCCCAGCAAAAGGAAGCTTTAAAGCAGTTTCCAGAGAAGATTTTTGGCATTTAACATTTTTCATAGGACACGGAAAATGGAAAATGTCTGTCTCATTGCTCTTTCAAAATCAAACTTTGTCGTCTACCTCTTCCATCCCCACTCAATAAGTATTTTCACCCAGTGTATTTAAAACATGCCTACCTCAGGCGGCTGGTCACTTTATCAAATAAAAGGTGGCTGACTTTTTCAATTTCCTTTCCTTACTCTGGATTAATAAGCCTGGCTCACAAAGCAGTAAAATTTTATTTCCAACAAGCAAATATAAATTGCCTTCTCCTTGGCTGCATTTTAAAAATCTTCTCACTCTCATTTGTGTACAGAGCATCTACTGATCCCTGCAGCTCTAATACTGACAGGAAATGCCCAAGAATCAGTCCTCAGCTCAGGATTTTGTCCTCTGAAACCAGCCATGCAAACCCGCATGGGGCCACTATGCAAACCTACAGACTCAAAGAAGAGAACTTCAGGCTGCGGATGTGGCTTGGTGGTTGAGTGCTCAACTAGTGCGCCCAAAGGGCTGAGTTCAATCCCTGGTACTGAATATTTTTAAAAAGGGAGATGTGCAGCCCAGTTCGATCCTCAGCACCACATAAAAATAAAAAAAGCATTGTATACAACTAAAAGACAAATAAATATTTAAAAAAGAAAAAAAGGGAGAATCAAAGAAGACACCTTCTTGGACCCCAGGGACACAAACTCTTGGGTCTGCATGTGATTTCATCCAACTTCCAATTTTGGGGGTTTACTGATGCAGCCTTAGATCACTACAGCTGCTGTAACCAATTGTCACAAATTTGGTTGTTTAAGAAAACAGAAATTTAGGGCTGGGTTTGTGGCTCAGTGGTAGAGCACTGGGTTTGATTGTCAGCACCACATATAAATAAATGAACAAAATAAAGGTCCATCAACGTCTAAAAAAATATTAAAGAAAAAAGAAATTTAAACTAGGAGTCATGGTGCATGCCTATAATCCCCAAGACTCAGGAGGCTCAGATAGGAGGATTGAATGTTCAAGGCCAGCCTCAGCAATTGAGCAAGACCTGTCTCAAAATAAAAAATAAAAAGGGCTAGGGACATTGGCTGAGAAAGCACCTGTGGGTTCAATTCCCAGTACTGGCAAAAAGAAGAAGAAAGCATAAATTCAAGATGGTGCTATCTTACCCACCTGGAATCCCAGCTACTGGGGAGACTGAGACAGGAGGATTTGCAAATTAGAGTCCAGCCTCATCAATTTAGTAAGACCCATCTCAAAAACCAAAAAAGGGGCTGGGGTTGTGGCTCAGCGGCAAAGCGCTCGCCTTGCACGTGCGCGGCCCAGGTTCGATCCTCAGCACCACGTAAACATAAATGCATTGCATTGTGTACAACTAAAATAAATAAATAAATATTAAAAAAAAAAAAAAAGGCTGGGGATGGAACTCAGTGGTAAAGTGCCCCTAAGCTCCATTTCCAAGATCGCAAAAACAAAAGAAAAAATAAATCTATTCTTTTATTCTCTCACACTTCTTGATGCAGGACATTTAATCAAAGTCCAATGAGTTATACTCCTTCTAACTTCTGGTGGTTGCCAGGAATCCTTCTGCATCTATTGTGCTATCTCAAAGTCTTTCTGACCTCTGTGGGTTTGTGTCTTCTCTTCTGTCTCAAATCTCTCTCTTCCTTCCTCTCATAAGGATCTTTGCCTTTGGAATAGCAGACCTATTCAGATAATCCAGGGTGATCTCATCTTTTTTTTTTTTTTTTTTTTTTTTTTTTTTTTGTACCAGGGATTGAACTCAGGGGCACTCGACCACTGGGCCACATCCCCAGCCCTTTTTTGTATTTTATTAGAGACAGGGTCTCACTGAGTTGCTAAGTGCCTCGCCATTGCTGAGGCTGGCTTTGAACTCGCGATCCTCCTGCCTCAGCCTCCCAAGTGCTGGGATTACAGGTGTGTGCCACCACACCCAGCCTTTAGCGAATTTTTTATCGTCTAGTTTTTGTTTTCATTTGTTTTGTTTTGCAGTATTGGTGATCAAACCCAGGTTTCATGCATGTTAGGCGAGCACTCTACCACTGCGCTACAGCACTAACTCAAAGTTTGTTTTTAAAATTTTGCTCTATTGACTGGTGTGGTGGCCTGTGCCTGTAATCCCAGCACTTGGGAGGCTGAGGCAGGAGGTTCGCAAGTTCAAAGCCAGCCTCAGCAATGCCAAAGGAAAAAATTAAAAAAATATGGATTCATTTATTCATTCATTTAAAGAGAAACATTGCTTAAAACAACATGAACTTACAAGAGGCTACCTATGAATTTTGATACATTTATATGGTATCTCATTCTGGAAATAAAGATGTAGTATTTTACCACTACGGATTAATGGAGAATATTCAAAACACATTTTTGTTTGTTTGTTTGTTTTTAACCAGGGATTGAACTCAGGGGCACTTAACCACTGAGCCACATCCCCAGCTCTTTTTAATTTAGAGACAGGGTCTCAATGAGTTGCGTAGGGCCTCACTAAGTTACTGAGGCTGACCTTGAACTCAGTGATCCTCCTGCCTCAGCCTCCAGAGCTGCTGGAATTATAGATATGCACCTCTGCATGCGGCAAAAGCTGTGTTTTTTTTATAGCTTTCCACTCTCAGAATTTTTTTTTCCAGTTTCATCCATGTTGTAGCATATGTCAGTACTTCATTCTTTTTTATGCCTAAATAATATTCCACTACATGGGTATAGCATATTTTCTTTATCTGTTCACCTGTTGATGGTTAGATTTATTTTTTAGCATTCCTTATTGCAGAGCTTCATCCATTTATTTTACAAATATTTACTGAGTGATGATTATATGCTAGGCATGGTTCAAGGAGCTGGGGGTACATCACTGGATGAAATTGATCAAGAGTCCCCACCCTCATGAAATTTACATTCTGGTTGAAGATACAGATTATAAAGAAGATAAATAACTAAAATATGTTGTATGGTAAATAGATGCACTAAAGAGAAAAAATTCACCTGGTGCAGTGGCACATACCTATAATCCCAGCAGCTTGGGAGGCTGAAGCAGGAGAATCATGAGTTCAAGGCCAGCCTCAGCAACGTAGTGAGACCCTGTTTCAAAATAAAATATAAAAAGGAAGAGGGGTTAAATAGTAACTGGAAAGGGGCCACAAAAGGAACTTTTTAGGAATCACTGGACATTTCTGCTTCCAGGTATATAGGTGCTTATTATGTGGGCATGCTCAGTTTGTGAAAATTCAGTGAGCTGGACATTTAAGATTTGTGCACTTTTCTGTACATGTATTATGCTTTTGAATGAAAAGTGGTTTTTAACCCAGTATGTTTCCTTTCTTTTAGAAGGCAGTTTAGGGGATGAGAGTATAGCTCTGTGATAAAGTACTTGCTTAGCATATATGAAGTACGGGGCTCCATTCCCATCAAAACACACACACACACACACACACACACACACACACATACACACACGGCAGTTTATTGCTAGTGTTGGTATCAAATCTAACAAAATGAATTGTATCAAACAAGTGGTTTGGCATCCTTAGGGATCCACTGAATCCCTGACCTGTTTTTAAAGGGTTGTAGGATGTCACCAGAGCACAGTGTTGGTTTCAGCACTCTACCATTGGCTTATGTCCTTTGGGTTTCTGGATCATTCCAGCTCTCTCTGACTGTCAGCAGACAGTCAGTTACAATGTCTACGTTGTTGATTTCAGCTTGTTACCTTATTTCTTTTAAAGCACATTTCTGCCAATATCTTGAGCCCAGTTTGATTCTTTTTAAAGTGCTGACCTTAACAAGAACAAGCCTTTTATTTTTAGGGAGGCAATAGCTGTGGAATAACAGGACTGGAGGAGGACAGCAACAGGATGTAATGAAAGATAATTATGTTTAGAGGGGAAGGGGCCGCCCTTGGGTATCAATTAAAGGAAAAGGTTGAGAGTTTCTCCTCATGTTCTGTCGAGTATAACTCAACTAAATCAGAAGCAGACTCTCGTAGACAGTCGATAACTGTTAAATTGAACTGGTTTGGGGAAAAAAATAGATGATAAAAGAAATTGGCCTTAAGTGGGACTCACAGGCCCCACTCACTAATCCCACACTTCAGAGTTTATTCTAGCTCAATTCTGTGGCCGAGGGTACAAACTAGCTTTATCCACACACACTGTGAAGAAACTCTTCCTTCACTGTGTGAATTGTTATTGTGCCTCCTTCATAATTGAGTTTGGGATATAAAGGTAATGATGATATATACTTGTCGCCGCCTGAAGCGCTTGGAGCAACGGAGCCGCGGGAAAAACTTCAGACGCGAACTGGAGACAAACAGCTTTTTATTCTGATAACTTTTCTCTCTGGTTCTAACAACGACTAACACACGCCAAACACACCACTAAAATGGCGCTGACCCGATCAGCAATTTCGGCCAAGTCACTCGAGATCCCGCAACAAGTCCCGTGAGACTACGGGAGGCGACAATGCCCAAATCTCCACGGCTCATAGTCAACCGCAATTCAAGCCAATCCCCAAACAGGGCTCCTGCATATACTGACTGAGAGGCTGCTGAACAACAAATAAACAAATATTCTTTGAGAATATTTGAGCGAAGTATATCAGTCAGCTTTCTGCCACTGTGACAAAATACCTGAGATAATCAATTTAAGATGAAAAGGTTTATTTTGGTTCGTGATTTCAAAGGTTTTGTTTGTTTGTTTGTTTTTTGTATGTGTGTGTGCATGTGTTTTTTTTTTTTTTGTGGGGGGGGTACTGGGAATTAAACTCAGGGGCACTTGACCACTGAGCCACACCCCCAGCCCTATTTTGTATTTTATTTAGAGACAGGGTCTCACTGAGTTGCTTAGGGCTCCACCATTGCTGAGGCTGGCTTTGAGCTCACGATCCTCCTGCCTCAGCCTCCTGAGCTGCTGGGATTACAAGAGTTCTCCACTGTGCCCGGATGTTTGTGTGTAAGCTGCCTGTCATGGCCAGCCACAATGCCGTGGGAGGAAAACTCTCGGAGGCAGAGTAAAGATACTACTACTTTTACTTCTACTTTCTTAGAGAGAGCTTAGAGAGAGAAAGAAAGATTTTTCTTCTTCTTAGAAAGAGCTTAGAGAGAAAGATTAGAGATAGCTTTTTCTTCTTCATCTTCTTAGAGCTTAGAGAGAAAGATAGAGCTTTTCTTCTTAGAGCTTAGAGAGAAAGAGAGAGAGCTTGAAAGAGAGAGATTTCTTCTTTAGAGAGAGAGAGAGAGAGCTTAGCTTTTAGAGCTTCTTTCTTTTTTCTTCTTTCTTCTTTCTTCCTCGGGAGCCTCTGCCTGACTCTGACCAGCAATTACTTCTTCTATCTGGTTTCTCTTCTGTAACCGCTCTGCCTACGTTCTGGCCGCTCTGATTCTTTTCTTCTCCGACCTGAACTCTTCTTCTGACTGACCGAGCAACTGCACGACTGACTGAATGAATTCTCCTTCGTTCTCTTAACTACGACCGCTTTCACCCGGTTATATACCTTTAGCTTTGCGGGTGCCTCACGTGCATTTACAGGTGCGTCACATACATACTTATTATCAGGTGGAACTTATGGCTTCCAGCTGACTGCAATAGCCATCTCCCTAATTGGGGCTCCTTCATTTGTGTGCTTTGTTTTGTTTTGTTTTGTTTTTGTTCTTTTAAGACATACATGGCAGGATAAAGGTTTTATTTCAGGGTCACTTGGCCTTGTTATTTCATGCACGGTACATCATGGCAAGAACACATGGTGGAGGAAGACTCCACTTCACTGTGACAAGGAAACAGAGAAAGGGCTCTTGGTCCCAATATTCCCTTCAAGAGCATGCCCCCAGGAAACACACTTCCTCCCTCTTGCTAAAGGTTCTGTCACCTCACAAAAGCACCAGAGGCTAGGAACAAAGTCTTTGACACATGGTTTTTGGAGGACACTCCAGATCCAAATTATAACTAGGAGGACTTTGTCTTAGAAAAGTCAGACTAAGCAGGGCACTGCGGCACATGCTTGTAATCCCAGTGGCTTGGGAGGCTAAGGCAGGAGGATCACAAGTTTAAAGCCAGCCTCAGCAACGGTGAGGCCCTAAGCAACTCAGTGAGACCCTGTCTCCAAATAAAATACAAAATAGGGCTGGGGATGTGGCTCAGTGGTCGAGTGTCCCTGAATTGAATTGCCAGTACTCTCCCCACCAAAAAAAAAAAGGGAAAAGTCAGACTAAAGGGGACGCTTATTAATACAAATAAGAAAGAAGTTAGCTAAGATCAAGAAGATGTGTGTAGAATTTAGTTAAGAGATCACAGAGATAGTTATCTTCCTTGGAGATGTTTGCATGTACAACTCAGACAAACTGCTAGCTCCAGGGACGAGGCTGCCAAAAGTTTAATTCTGGCCTGAAGCCAGCACGAAAAAGAGTGTAATGTCTCTAACCAGCAGTTCTAAAAGCTAGGCAGGTAGCCTGAGGGGAAAACAGATCAGAAAAGAAATCGTCTGACATGCATGATAGGTTACGTCAAACTGTATTTAGGGACTAGGCAAAGTTCCTATAACTCACAGACCAACTACATACGACTTATATATCAGACTTTCTCACCTTTGGCATGACATGTATGTCATATATATGAATGGGACTCTGGGGTCGCAGCCTAAAGAGGACATGGTTCTTTAATTTCTCAGGTCCTATGGTAGAAAAAAACAGAAGGCCACCATAAGGTGTCTTTGCCTAAAACACACATGCCTAAAAGTATTCCTTCCTCACGTTCTCAGTGATAGTTGGGTGCCATTTTGATCATCGGTATTGCATTTTGACCCAAAAGCCCAGGCCTTGGAGAAGGAAGGTGCCCACCAAGAAAGGGATCATTCTGGAAGCTCCACCTCTGCCAGTTAGGATCAGTGCAGTACCCTGAGGCCATCATCATTCCTAGGTCCAAAATCAAGCACACAGAATAGTAACTGGAACCCAGAATAGAAAAGTCCCATTCAGAGGGCTGCCTCAAGAAGAACTATGACCTTTTTTTTTTTTTTTTTTTTGGTACCGGGGATTGAACTCAGGGGCACTTGACCACTGGGCCACATCCCCAGCCCTTTTTTGTATATATTTAGAGACAGGGTCTCACTGAGTTGCTAAGTGCCTCGCCATTGCTGAGGCTGGCTTTGAACTCACCATCCTCCTGCCTCAGCCTCCCAAGTGCTGGGATTACAGGCGTGTGCCACCGCGCCCGGCTCGAGCTATGACCTTATGTTAAGGGACACAGACATACTGAAGTGAGAAAAGCCAGGAAAACAGATCCCTGGGAGAAAGCTAAGGAAATAGACCCCCAGTTCACTCTGATTTCTTTCTGGGACTCACTCTTGGTCAAGCCCCAGCAGAAGCCAGAGGGACAAAGAGCAGGGTAGAGTAGAATGGAGAGTAGATCTGAAGAGGCGACAGAAGTGATGTCACCACCTGAGTGACCAAGTTTGTCCTCATCATTTGAACCTTTTTTTTTTTTAATATTTATTTTTTAGTTGTAGTTGGACACAATACCTTTATTTTATTTATTTATTTTTATGTGGTGCTGACGATCCAACCCAGGGCCTCCCGCGTGCTCGGTGAGCGCTCTACCACTGAGCTGCAACCCCAGCCCTCATTTGAACGTTTTAATGCCACCTCACAAGTCTTGGGGGTATGTGGTATTTTCCCTGTTTTTGATGTGGAAAAAAATGGTGGCCAAGAGAGGTTAAATAACTTAATCATACTCCCTCAATGAACAAGTAGGAGGGCCATGATGTGATCCAAGTTCACTGCTGGCAGAATTTGCTTTCTTAACCACCATCCCAGATGGCCTCCCCAACACAGCAGAGCCTTCATTTGACTGACGTAGTCAAGGAGTTTCCTGGCCCTGGGGATTCTTCTAGCCCACTGAGGGCAAGAGAATTCTGTGTGGCTAATGGCTTCCGTAAGGGTCTGTCTTCTTCTATGCTCACATTAAATTTTTTTTCTACCTATTAACTGATGGAAGAGAAAACCCTGGTGGCCAAATTTGTGTGATTTTCTGACAACTTGAAAAGAGGAAGAAAATAAACATGCAGGCTCACATTTATTTATACAGTCCTGGGGAATGTGTTTTATACCTATCTTATTATTTAAATACCAATCAGCCTGGGGCTGTGGCCGTGGCTTGGTGGTAGAGCACTTGCCTCACACGTGTGAGGCATTGGGTTCAAATCTCAGCACCACATAAAAATAAATAAAATAAAATAAAATAAAATAAAGGTATTATTTTTATCTACAACTTAAACATATTTTTAAAAAATAAATAAATAAATAGTGATTCAGGAGGCTGAGGCAGGAGGATTGCGAGTTCAAAGCCACTCTCAGCAAAAGTGAGGAGGTGCTAAGCAGCTCAGTGAGACCCTGTCTCCAAATAAAATACAAAATAGGGCTGGGATGTGGCTCAGTGGTCAAGTGCCTCTGAGTTCAATCCCAGTACCCCAAAATAAATAAGTAAATGCCCATCAACCTACAAGTAAAGGATATTGCTTATTTTTGGGGGGGGTACCGGGAATTGAACTCAGGGTTACTCGACCACTGGGCCACATCCCCAGCCCTTTTTTGTATTTTATTAGAGACAGGATCTCACTGAGTTGCTCAGTGCCTCCCCATTGCTGAGGCTGGCTTTGAACTCGCGATCCTCCTGCCTCAGCCTCCCAAGTGCTGGGATTACAGGCGTGTGCCACCGTGCCCAGCAAGGCTATTGCTTTTTATTTTTCCCCCTTTATGGTGCTGGGGATGGAACTCAGGACCTTGCACATGCTAGGCAAATGCTCTACCACCCAGTTTCTCTGCTACACTGAGGAATTAGACACTTGAAGATTTTATTTTTCAAAGTCACACTAGTTGCTAGGGAAACTGAATTTCCAAGTTCAAGCCCTCAGACCCCAGTACCTATTTAAAGCCTGTACTTAAAGTGACTCTAGGCCAGATGTGGTGGTGCACACCTGTAATCCCAGTAACTTGGGAAACTGAGACAGGAAGATCGCAAGTTTGAGACCAACCTTAGCAATTAGTGAGACCCTGAACACCTTGGCAAGACTATCTTACAAGCTGGGCACAGTTTGCACATGCACGTAATCCCAGTGGCTTGGGAGGCTGAGGCAGGAAGATCAGGAATTCAAAGCCAGCCTCAGCAAAGGCCAGGCACTAAGCAACTCAGTAAGATCCTGTCTTTAATAAAATATTTAAAAAGGGCTGGGGATGTGGCCCAGTAGTTAAGTACCCCTGGGTTCAATCCTCAGTATCAAAAAGTAAAAATCAATGAAGCAACCCTAGAGCCAGACTCAGTGGTCCACACCCATAGTCATAGCTATGCTGGAGGCAGAAGCACCAGGGTAGCTCAAGTAGAAGTTCAAGGCCAGCCTGGGCAACATAGAGAAACACTGCTTTAAAAAAGAAAGATACAAAATGACTCTAATATATTCTTCATTTCTGAAATTCAGAAAATGAAAATAGAGCTATCTCACTTCCAGAAGACACAGTATCCACTACAGCAAGACAGGGAGGATGGAGGGAATCTGGCAGGAACACCTAGGCATCCTCGCTGAGAACACACTGACCACCAGCCACCGTATGTAGAGTTGCAACTTAGAAAACAAAGCTCACCACAATAATGCTTTGTTTCTGTTCCATAGTTTGCCCTTGAGTGTTTCAAACTGTTTATTATAAAACAGTCCAAAGACAAACCCTAGCGCGCCCCTCACTCAGCCACAGTGGCTTTTAACATTCGTCATTGTTTCTGTCGCTTTTGAGATCCTGATGGAAATCATGACCCCCCATCTCACCATTCCGCCGTGATGATGCCAAGACCTGACATTACGCACACTTTCTCAGGTGGGCGGACTCTGAGGTGCATCTGTGCATCACCTGGGACACGTGGATCTCAGGCTAGGGGACCCGGATTCAGGGGACCCCACTCCCATCCAATCCATCTGCAAGGTCTGCCCACCTTCCCAATAGACCTCCAGGAGGTTCATTTACCTCCTTTGCTATTGCCACTGTCAGATCCTGCTGGGCTCCAGCAGGAGCCTCATCACCGGTCCCCTGCTCCAGTCTCGCCCACCAGACAATCCACTCTCCACACAACAACCAGAAAACACAAATCAGACCATTGCGGTGACCTGCTTGAAACCCTCCAAAGCATTCCCAGTGCTTTCTCAATGAAACCTGAAGCCCTTGCCCTGGCGCACAGGGTCCTGCACTACCCTACACCTCTGTCCTTGTCCTACATTCCCCTCATCTGCACTCACTACTCTCCAGTGACCTTAGCTTTCCAATGATTGCAGCAAACTGAGCTGTTTCCTGCCTTTTCGGACTTCCTGTTTCCTAGGCCTGTAAGGCAAGTTCTTCCCCCATTTTCAAACATGGCTGGCTCCCTTGACTGTCAACTTAAATGTCAACTCTTCCTTACCACCCTAGTTGGAATAGTCCCCACCCTCACTCCAACATATACTCTGATTTTCCATCACAGGATTCAATTGACTTTCTTCAAAGCAACTCCTATAGGTGGAATTAATTTTATGGTTCACTTGATTATTAACTGTCCTCTAAATAGGATGGAGGCTCAGGAGAGCAGCACTGACTGTTTAACACTAAGACCCTCCCACACCTAGAGCAGTGCCTTTCTCAAAGTAGGCACACGATAACCATGTTTGTTTGCTGTTAAACTTGTGTCCTGTCAAGATTAGTGTCAAGTATGATTTCTTGGATAATGGAAACTAGTGAAGAATCTGAAGATAGAGGAGGGACAAAGGTAGTGGAATTCATTAGAAAAGGAATGAAGACAGCTGGGCAAAGTGGGGCACACCTGTAATCCCTGCAACTCAGGAGGCTGAGGCAGGAGGATTGCAAGTTCGAGGCCAGCCTCAAAAACTTAGCAAGGGCCTAAGCAATGTAGCAAGCTCCATCTCAAAATAAAAAAATAAAAAGGACTGGGGATGTAGCTCAGTGACAGAGCACCCTTGGGCTCAACCCCCAGTACCAAAAAATAAAGAAAAAGAAAAAGAATAAAGACAACAAAACTCACTATTATATATAACTATAGTGCACCAATAAAGAAAGAAAAGGAAGAGCAGATTCATGGACTTTGAGCCCCTTTCCATTCATTCATTTAACAAACATGTATTAAGTGCTTACTATGAACCAGAATTATGCTGTCTTGGGAAATATACAAGAATTAGAAGACAGTATTGAACTCAAGGAGAGAAGAAACATGTAAACAGACACTATAACACAGCATGGTATGTAGCAAACTAAAGATCTGTCTGAGCTGGGCTTGGTGATGCACGTCTATATTCCCAGCGTCTTGGGAGGCTGAGGCAGGAGGATCACAAGTTCAAAGCCAGCCTCAACAACTTAGCAAGGCCCTAAGCAACTCAGTGAGACCCTGTCTCTAAATAAAAATAAATAAATAAATAAAAAGGGCTGGGGATGTGGCTCACTTTTTAAGCACCCCTGGGTTCAATCACCAGTATCAGAAAAAAAAAAAAGATCTGTATGAAAGAGGGAGTGATGGGTTCTCCCTGGGATCTGCAGGAAAGGATTTGAGCTTTGATTTGAAAAATAAGTAACAATTCATCAAACAGAAAATCAGGGCAAAATATTCCAAACAACGGGAACAGAAATCCATAGGTCACTCCTCTCTCTCAATGTCCCTCTCTTTCTCTCTTGCCATTTTTTCACTGGAGAAATGGAGTTATTCATTTTGTGGAATGACCTCTTATGCTGGATTTTGTTTATTGCACTGAGTGTCTTTAGCAGATTCTTCTTGCCCCTGAATTTCATGTAAACTAGTAGTTGAATCTAGAAACTTCATCAGGTTTGATTTTTTTCCTGCAAGAACACTTCATAGGTAATGTTATAAACCTCTATCAAAAGGTAAAGAATATGTTCTCCTCTCTCTCTCTCTCTCTTTTCTTTTTTGGTCACATGATGGTCGTTGATCATTTTTTTTTTTTTTTTTTTTTGTACTGAGGATTGAACCTTTGGGTGCTTTACCTCTGTGCCACATCCCCAGCCCTTTTAATTTTTACTTTGAGACAGGGTCTCACTAGGTTGCTTAGGGCCTTGCTAAGTTGCCCAGGCTGGCTTTGAACTTGAGATCCTCCTGCCTCAACCTCCCGAGCTGCTAGGATTACAGGCATGGGTACTTTGAATGTATCTCTTACCCATCCACAATTTCATAATATCATGCATGTAGTCATTTCAACAATATTGGTTCACTGAGTTATGTAGGTATTCCACTTGTTGACACATTTCATTATATAATATCTTAAAAATTGCTTTTGTTAATATCACCACAGATCTCATCAGAAAAGTCTTTAAATATTGAGAAGATACTAAACTCACACTGGCAAATGCAAGTTTTCCAAAATTTCAATTTTCACTTGAAAGCTTGAATATTATCATTGGCAACATACACTGTCAAATTATTTTCCTTGAAGTGACAGGCTCACTTCTTAATTTTGGAGAAAATGTCTGCCAAATACCCATATCTGAATAACCATAGTTTGCCTGTTGATGGCTATTTCAAGTGAAAATTGTGTTCCACAAGAAAAGCATCTAGTTTAGCCCTCATCTCAGACAACTGCACTGTAACTTTTCCTGCAGATAACCATCAAACCTCAGAGTGCAGAGGAAGTGCTGTATACATATTTCCTATTTCCTTAAATACAATATTAAAAGACATGTGCTCAAGGGTTGAGACTTAATAAAATCCTGCAGTCCCAGCTACTCAGGAAGCTGAGGCTGGCAGATCACTTGAGCCCAGGAGTTATAGACCAGCATGGGCAACATAGTGAGACTGACTCCACTAAAAAAAAAAAAAAAAAAAAAAGAATCCCAGCAGGAAGCTGAGGCACAAGAATCGCAAGTTCAAAGACAGCCTCAGCAATAGCAAGGTGCTAAGCAACTCAGCAAGACCCTGTCTCTAAATAAAATACAAAATAGGGCTGGGGGTGTGGCTCAGTGGTTTAGTGACCCTGAGATCAATCCCCGTACCCTCCCCCGCCAAAAGAAAATAGTTTGACCTCATGAACCCCTGATAGAATCCAGGGACAAACACTTTAATTGCGAGTCTAATTTGATCATTCTTCCTTCTTCTTCCTCCCTCTCCCCCTCCCCCTTCTTCTTTCCTCCTCCTCCTCTTCTGTGATGGGGATTGAATCTAGAGGTGCTTTACCAGTGACATGTGTTCCCAGATTTTTTCACTTTTCACTTTAAAACAAGGTCTTCCCAAGTTGCTGAGGCTGGCCTTGACCTTGTAATCCTCCTGCCGCAGCCTTCCAGGTTGCTAGGATTACAGGCGTGTGCCACTGCATCCCACTCTTTCTTCATTTTTTTTAAAATATGTTTTTAGTTGTAAATGGACATAATACCTTTATTTTAGTTTTTATGTGGTGCTGAGGATCGCACCCAATGCTCACAAGTGTGAGGCGAGTGCTCTACCACTGAGCCACAACCCCAGCCCTCCTTCTCCATTTTTAAACTGGAATACTTCCATAGAGAGAAAATTTCCCTCATTCACTGTGTGGTTATTCTGAGGTCAGTTTGGACAAGAAAAGCAACTAACTTTTTATTGTTTTTCCCTATTTACCAAGTTGGTTTTTTTTTTCAAGAGGTTCTCTAACATCCTCTAAAAGGTGATCAATAAGAATTTGTGTTGTTGTTGTTGGTTGATTTCATTATGAATTTAAGGCTTTTGACATCTCTACAGTTATTTCTATTGATTCTTAATGTGTCCCCCTCCCCCCCAAAAAAGTGTCCCATCATTTGCTTATGCAAGTCTCTTCACATTGGCTACATAGTCCCTCTCACATAACCCCAGAAATCTCTGGCAGCTTTCTTGCCTCCCTGTATGACAAGATGTTCCATGATCTTTCTGTACTTTTCCTGACTCAGACCTGGAAACAACCATTTCTCTAAAGAGCTCTATTTTCTTTCAGTAGGAAATGATATTCAAAGACCATAATCTGGGTGCCAGGAATACTGTGCTAGTTATTGATGTATTGTCTCTCAGATCTAAATTCATCCTTTAAGACTGCTTTGTGAAAATGAAATCTGGGCCCTTTAATTGTTTTTTTTTTTTTCCCCCTTTAACAACTGGCACTGAATCTCTGTCAGAAGAAGGCTCTGACCAGACATTGCAGGAAGAAAGGGTTTTGCTTCCTTTTTCCGGTGTACTTCTTCAGTGGCTTCCTGCAGCAAAGTCGGGCGCCAGGCTCCTGACAGATTCTCAGTGCCCAGTCCCACAGGGTACAGTGGCCAGCAGGACACAGTACTGAACAACATTTCCAAACATCCCAGAAGGTGGATTTCCACCATGTTCCAGAGGGCAGATTTTCCAGAATTTTCCAATGAATAGTTTCTCTCAAGTCCCACCAGTAAAGTACCACAACATCTTTTCTGCAATTCAGCCAGTGACCTCTCCAACAGAGTAGATTTTAGTCTTGGAGGTAGCAGGGACACTCTTCATCGAGTGTTCCACCTCAGCCTTATGGGTAGTGATTGCACCTTATATCTGCTATTTCTATATTTAGAGTTTCCTTGATTTCTCACTAACCAATACCTCCTTATCTAACTCACTTTTATAGTTAATAGCTCTCTCTATTAAACTTTCTCCGTTCAAATTACTATGTGGTTTCTCTTCGTTGGACCCAGACTGACTTCAATGCTCACTGCTGTTGACTTGGTCATTTTTTCCTATGAATTTCCATTGGATGGGAATAAATATTATTTTAAGGAGAAAATGCTTCATAAGTTATTCTTTTTTTGTTTTGTTTTTTTTTTTTTTTTTTTTGGTACTGGGGATTGAACTCAGGGGCACTTGACCACTGGGCCACATCCCCAGCCCTTTTTTGTATTTTATTGAGAGATAGGGTCTCACTGAGTTACTAAGTGCCTCGCCATTGCTGAGGCTGGCTTTGAACTCACGATCCTCCTGCCTCAGCCTCCCAAGTGCTGTGATTACAGGCGTGTGCCACTGCGCCCGCCCGGCTCAAAAGTTATTCTTGTAGTACATATTCACAGGATTGAAGAGTTTATATTTTTCTGTCATGTTGAAAATCTTGGTTCCTAATGACATTCACATAATTAATTATAAGCTTTATATGTATAAGGATAAAAATCCATATTTGTACCACATTATATTGTATATATAATATACATTCTCAGAAAAATAGAAACAATATTTCTATAGTTTGACTTTTTTTGTTTCTTTTTACCCTTAGATTATATCCCTTTAGAAAGTTAGAGTTAAATTGCTACCTTTTAAATTTCACTTGAATTAAATTTTCCATGTGGTTAAGCCAGCAACTCATTACACAAATCTATTCATTTCATTCCACTTTTTATTTTTAGATATTGCATTTAAATTTTTATTTAATTTTGCTTTATAATTATATAAAATATTGATATGGGTCTTAAATCTATAATTTAAAGTTTCTTTTTAAAAAATCTAGGTTCTGTCTATTTCCTCCATTCTACTTTATTTTATGGTCCATTCTTATATTTTCTTTGAAAAATATTAGCAGGGTGCAGTGGTGCACCCCTGTAATCCCAGCTGCTCAGGAGGCTGAGGCAGGAGGATCACGGGTTCAAAGCCAGGCCTTAAGCAACTCAGCAGAACCTTGTCTCTATATAAAATATAAAAAGGGAGCCGGGCGCGGTGGCGCACGCCTGTAATCCCAGCACTTTGGGAGGCTGAGGCAGGAGGATTGCGAGTTCAATGCCAGCCTCAGCAATGGCGAGGCACTTAGCAACTCAGTGAGACCCTGTCTCTAAATAAAATACAAAAAAGGGCTGGGGATGTGGCCCAGTGGTCGAGTGCCCCTGAGTTCAATCCCCGGTACCACCAAAAAAATAAATAAATAAATAAAAATAAATAAAAAGGGGCTGGGAACTTGGCTCAGTGGTTAAGTGCCCTGGGTTCAATCCCTGGTACTAAATAAATAGACACAAGTAAGTAATATTAGTATATTTGGAGTGTACATAAATTTGTAACCTTCTACTTTTTTTTTTTTTGCTTACCATTCCATCCTGGAGAGTACTTCATAGCAAACCATGGAAATATTCTTTATTCCCTTTAGACTTAAATAGTGCCTCATGGTGTAGATGTATCAAAATTTATTCAACTAAGCCCTCAACAGGCAGTGGGGTTATTTCTAGTCTTTTTCTACTATAATTAATGCTGCAATAAATAGATTTGCACTTTCATCTTTTTATAATGTACCCTTGGGATAGATTCCTAAAAGTAGGAATGCCAAGAGAGAAGCCTGTGAAACTTCTGGAGTTTTGCTAACCCAGTAGGAAAGAAAAGGTATCTCCAAGTAGTTTGAATTTGCATTTCTCTTACTGGGAGCAACCTAGGTTCCTTCCATATGGTAGAGAGCCATTTGCATTTCTTTCTCTTAAATTTATTTCTCATATCTTTAGCCCATTTTCTGGAATTATTAGTCATCTCCTCTATTTTTAAAAGCTTTCCATGTCTTGGGAATAGTAACCATTTGTGACACAAAGTTGGAAATATTTTTCCCATCTTGTCATTTATTTTTTTTATTCTGTCTAAGGTGTTTTGGCATGCTTTTACATGCAAAGGGTTATTTTAGAGCAACCAACTTTACCTATTGCTTTTCCTTATTGCTTTTGCACTTTGAATCATAGTTGTAAAAGTTTTGTCTTCTCCCAGGTTATAGAGCAGGTAGCCTTGCTACCTATGAGGGGTCATCAGATGTCAGATGAACAGCATAGGTATCTCGGGTATCTTGTATATCCTAATAAAAATGTAGAATCTATCTGTAGAATACAGACTTACTGAATCTGCATATTAACAAATCCCCTCCCTGTAATTAATTTTCACTTTCAAATTTAAGAAGGGGCTGGAGGTGGAGCTCAGTGGTAGAGCACTTGCCTTGCCTAGCATGCATGAGGTCCTGGGTTCCACCCCCAGTACCAATGATTTTTGTTTTCAATTTGAAAAGCGCTGTTCTAAGGAATTTCATGCATGTTTTCCTCTGGAATTGGGGAGGTGGAATAATGGTTTATAACTGGAAGTCATGGGTGAGTTCTTATGCACAGCTATTGAAGAAAACTGGGAAAAAATGAGGACAACCCCAGCTTAGGGTGTAGATGAAGATCGGCTAGACAACTGATATTATTAAGTAGAGGTCTTTAAAAGTCTACCGTTGGCAGTGCTGGGATTATGTGGTTGACATATTGAACCATCAACTTTAGGAAACATCTGTGGACAAATTACTAGTGAAAAATGGGCTTTGGTTATTTTCCAAATGAATAGCACTATCTCCTGCTGTTAGGCTTTTCGAGAGATTTTCGTGACCATGGACTTTGCAGAGGAAAAAAATAAACCTCTTTAAGGCTTGCTGCAGTGAACAAGCAAATTCTATTCCTCTCCCACAAGCTGCAAAGATGGTCATGTGACCTGCACTAAATAAATGGGTGGGTAAAAGATTCCATAGAAAGATTCCTGTCATGCCTTTGCATCTAGCACCATATAGCTGTTTGTCAGTAATTTTCATTTCTGCCAGAATGTGTTATTCAATCTCCTTTGCCAATAGGGTATGTAGAACTTAATAAGAAAAAGCATACTGGAGAAGGGAATCTTGACTCAGCTGTTTATAACAGCTTTTTGCATTTTTCATTGTCTTGGAATGCAAAGAGATTTTGCAAGAATGATTAAAGCAGGAATCAGCCATGATAATATGGTGCTGTCGTTCATTTTTAATACATGGGCTTGGATTCAAGAGCCACTGGGAGTTCCGAACACCTATTAGAGAGCAAAATAACTGCTTTGAAGTGCAGAACTGGGGCCTGTGGTCATAAGAAACATACTGGCATAAATTTGATAAATGATTTCTTTCTCCAGTTCACTTTTGAATTTTCTAGTATTTCTGAAGCAAAGTCCTTGAATTCAGTATGTCGTTTTCAATCTCGATTTCAGATTTGTAGATTTAAAAATATGCGTGGGGGCTGGGGGCATAGCTCCGTGGTAAAGAGTGTGCTTATCATGTCCGGGACCTTGTGTTCAGTCCCCAGCAGGGAAAAAAAAAATCAATCAATCAAAAATACATGTGAGGGGCTGAGATTGTGGCTCAGTGGTAGAGCACTCACCTAGCATGTGCGTGGCCCGGGTTTGATCCTCAGCACCACATAAAAATAAAGGCATTGTTACATAACTAAAACAAATAAATAAATATTTTTTAAAAAATACATGTGGGAAAACACTTTGTAAACTAGAAAGCAGCATATTTATTTTGATTAACGGCATAGAGTTATAGTTTACATTTTAGCTTTATAGAAGGCAGGAAACATAATATTCTAGAATGTAAAGATTATTTTAAAAGCTTCTATAAATAAAGAAATGGCTTCCCACAGCTTCATGAAAAACATGATCTGCCTGGCTTCATCCTTACCTGGCAACCTACGCTTATAGGATCCATTTCCATAAGGTATTTTTCTGTTGTCACCACATTAGCTTTTTTACACAGATAAGAAACACAGTGAAAATTTCAGTTGCTAGGTGTTCTCATAAGCTGTTTGTGGAGTGTAAATTGGCATAACCCTGGAGGTTAATTTTGCAAAATTTATCAAAATTATAAATACATAAATCCTTGGACCCATCATTTGCTCTCCTATCAAGTAATCCTACAAAATATTTACACATGTGTGAAATAAAATATGTACAAGGCTATTTTGGACACTAAAGGTTAAAAACAATCTAAATGTCCTTCATCAGGAGACGAGTTATATAAATTATGGTACATTCATGGAATACCCATAACTGTGAAGGAAAAAAATAAGGAAGTCCTTTGTGTAGCAGTATGGAAATATATCCAAGATAAACTGTTAATGGAAAAAAGCAAAGAGTAGAACAATATAGTATACTGTCATTTATTTCTTTATTTATTTGTGGTGCTGGGGATGGAACCCAGGGCTTCATGCATGCCAGGTGACTGCTCTGCTACCAAGCTACACCCCAAGTTTCTATGCTGTCATTTAGGGAAAAGGGGGACATTATATATATCCATGCAGACACAAAAGAGAAATACACACACACACACATAAAGGAAAAATATGTGATATATATGTATAAAAAAGCGAATAATATTGCAGTGAGAAGGCAAACTAGAAGTCTGGAGAGACAGGGTTGAGGAGGCTTCAACTATACACTCTTATACACTCTGAATTTAGAACAATGCAAATGCATTACTTATTCAAAAATTTTAAATGTTCTAAATGTTAATATATACAACTGTACTTATCATCTATTTCCTTTTAAAGCAGTTGCCCAAAATTTGGGGCAAAAGATTATATCGCTACTCTTCTGTTCCTGAAAACTTCTCCAGCAGCGTCACTTTTTGGGGTTATGTGTGACTCTGACTATAGGCTACCTCTTCCCGCAGTTCCAACACTTAGATTCACATACAGGTTCAGCTTAACTGCAGCCCTAGAACCAAACAAGTTGTCTGGATAAGAAGGTTGTTAGAGACCCCTAGAGCCATGCTGGAACCCAAGATGGCCCAATGCAGGGGGAAGGGGGGTGGCTGGGGTTGTGGCTCAATGGTAGAGCACTCGCCTAACATACAAAACCCTGGGTTCCATCCCCAGCACTGCAAAAACATAAATAAAAATTGTAAAAATGAAAAATACATATATATGTATGTGTGTGTGTGTGTGTGTGTGTGTGTGTGTCTGTGTGTGTGTGTGTGTGTGTGTGTGAGAGAGAGAGAGAGAGAGAGAGAGAGAGAAGGAAGGAGGGAGGGAATAGATCAGCTATACTCACCCTCTCAAGAGATTAGCAGAAGCATGAGGACATGGCCATGGCTTAGAATAGTGTCAGATTTTGGTGTTCATCAGGACACAGCTTGTGAGAGCACCGATTCACTAGATCTGGGGTGAGACTGAGAATTTGCAATTGTAAAAAGTGCTCAGCTTGGGGGTTGGGGTTGTGGCTCAGAGGTAGAGCACTCGCCTAGCACGTGCGCGGCCCAGGTTCGATTCTCAGCACCACGTAAAAAACAACAACAACAAAAATGCATTGTGTACAACTAAGGCAAATAAATATAAAAAAAAAAAAAAGTGCTCAGCTTGTGCTAATACTGCTGATCCAACAGGTTGGGGATATACCTCAGTTGGTAGAATGCTTGCCTTACATGGACAAGGCCCTGGGTTCAATCCCCAGCACCACAAACAAAAAGAAGTGCTGCTGGTCTGAGATATAGAGATTAAGATGAAAAACACAACTTAAAGGGACAAATCATATATGTATTAGGTGGTAGAAACAGATTTTGAACACAGTACTTTGATTCTAGGCCCACATTATTGTATTCTTTTCAGTAAAAGCAAATGAAAAAATTTCAATATAAATAAACTTAAAATCTAAAGAAAACAAGATCGTCTTCAAATAATCATTGTGTTTAGCCTGTTGTTTTTTGCAACATCTGCTTTGGCAGCAGCCTGAGATTCTCTACTAAGAGCTAATGTTATTAGTCATTAAATGGGTTTCCTCAATAATTTTATTTTCAATATATAAATATATTTATTGAGCATCTGATATGGTAATCAGGTATGGTAATACTAAAAAATATGAACAATGCACTTCAGAAAAGCTTCTACTCTATGTAGCAAAATTATAAATAATTTAAAATTTTTATAGTTCAGGTTTTAATAGCTTAATGCAAAGCTATAATTTCATTGACAATGATTCTATTAAACTTAAAATGTTCCTTGGTTTCTTTTCCATGTTTTTCATAGGGGAGTCTTTTATGCATTTGAAAAATTGGGACTAAGAAATGCAAATAAGTCAGCAATTGTCCTTACTCTTTAAATGATGTGTCTAGCTGGGTACTTACTCTATCAATTATGTGATTAAAAATAGTAGACTATAATGCCTTCCCCTAAAATGTGTCAAAGTTTAATTATAATGCACCAATAAAAAAAATGTGTCAAAGCCACAGCACTATTATACAGGCAAAGCAAAAAATCTCCAAAATATCACTGAATTTTGTTAATCTGTTGACTGAAGGAGTCATCTATGCAGATAACATGAAAAAATTTATCGTGTATGTTTTAGGACAATCCTTTATCTATTAACATGTAAGGTATTTTATAATATGTAATTCCAACTGACTTTCTTATTTTTGAAGCAAAGAAATGGACAATACTTAATCTGCCTCTGCCACAAAGCTTTTTCTTTAACTAACTAAAAAAGGCTTAAGAAAATCTTTAAAAGCCAGCAAGGCCGGGCGCAGTGGCGCACGCCTGTAGTCCCAGAACTTGGGAGGCTGAGGCAGGAGGATCGGGAGTTCAAAGCCAGCCTCAGCAATGGCAAGGCACTTAGCAACTCAGTGAGACCCTGTCTCTAATAAAATACAAAAAAGGGCTGGGGATGTGGCCCAGTGGCCGAGTGCCCCTGAGTTCAATCCCCAGTACCAAAAAAAAAAAAAAAAAAAAAAAAAAAAAGCCAGCAAGTAGCTGGGTATGGTGGCACATGCCTGTAATCCCAATGGCTCTGGAGGCTGAGGCAGGAGGGTATCGAGTTCAAAGCCAGCCTTAGCAATTTAGAAAGGCCTTAATCAATTTAGCGAGACCCTGTCTTAAAATAAAAAATCGAAAGGGCTGGGGATGTGGCTCAGTGGTTAAGTGCCTCTGAGTTCAATCCCCGGTACCAAAAAAGAAAAAGAAAAACCAAGGCCAGCACGTTTAGAAGGTTTTGGGAAATGTTTTGTTGTTGTTGTTGTTGTTGTTGTTGTTGTTGGTTTTTGTTGGGGGAGTGGTACTGGGGATTGAACCCAGGGCCTTGTGCATGCTAGGTTGGGAAATGTTTTTGACACACCAGTTAGCTGAAGTTAAGCTTTTTGTACATAACAGCTCTCTTCCATTCCAATAGCCCAGGCAGGAATAACACATGTAACAAGTTTGTTCATCAGTGAAATGGATATTCTGAAATAGTCAAGGTAATATTTTCCATAAACTGATCCAATGTGATTGATGTTAATCATCTGTTTGTATACTTATTTTCATTGTAATATATAATTTGGTCTTGGAGTGCTTAAAATATTAGATCTAAATGAAACTGAGAAACAAACAATGACTTATTATTGGATATGTCATTAAATAGATAATATAGAATATTTGCAGAATGTCACCCTCACCAGTGTTCAGGGCACCGATCTACAAGATAAAATTTGTCAGCAGGGCTGGGATTGTGGCTCAGTGGTAAAGCGCTCGCCTAGCACGTGCGCAGCCCGGGTTCGATCCTCTGCACCACGTACAAATAAACCCATTTAAACCCCTTGTGTACAACTAAAGCAAATAAATAAATATTTAAAAAAAAAAATTTGTCAGCCAATACCACAATACAGTAGGCAGAATTCTAGGAGTTCCAGAAATCTGCATTAGGTGTTACTTGCATAAAATGAAACTCTACATGGTCCAGCAAAGAAAATTTTCTGCAGAAGGAACTACCAGGAAGTTGTATTCAAACAATTCCAACTTTGTGCATGATCAAGAATCTTCTAGGGAGCTGGGGTTGTGGCTCAGCGGTAGAGCGCTCGCCTAGCACGTGCGCAGCCCGGGTTCGATTCTCAGCACCACGTAAAAATAAAGGCATTTTGTACAACTAAAACAAATAAATAAATATTAAAAAAAAAAGAATCTTCTAGTTCTACCAGCTTGAGTAGAGAAATCTCTTGAATAGATGGAATGATCAGTAGAGACCCCCAAAATGTCACACATTAAGAGCATGACTAACCTATTCTTAAAGGAAAGGCTACTCTAAATCTACCCTTAAATTCTTTCTTTTTCTTTTGTTTATTTGCAGTGCTGGGGCTCAAACCCAGGACCTCATGCATAGCAGATAAGCATTCTACCACTGAACCACATTCCCAGCCCTACTCTTAAAATTCTTTTTTATTTTCTTCTGAATTTTTATTTTGAGACAGGATATTGCTAAGTTGCTTAAGGCCCACGCTAAATTGCTGAGGCTGGCCTCAAATTTGCAATCTTCTTGTCTCAGCCTCCCAAGTCTCTGAGATTACAGGTGTGTTACAGTGCCCGTCCTTACCCTTAAAATTTTTAAAAGCAAGTCTTGAAGGGACCAAGCTGATCTGTAAGTAGCATAAACTGCCTGCTAGAACAAAGTCCAACAGCATTTAAAGTAGTATAACAAGTTCTAGGACTCATTAGTATAAAGTTCATATACCTGGCAACCAATCAGAAATGACCTAGCCTGCAAAGAAACAGAAAATATGACCTATAACCATGAGAAAAATTAGTCAATAGAAATAGACACAGGAATTACAGAATGATGGAGTTAGCAGACAAGGACAATAAAACAGGTTTGTAAATATCCTCAGTATGGCAAAGTAAGATTAGGAAGTATAGTAAAAGAAAACATCAACAGAATGAAGACAGAAATGGATTGTATACCAAACAACAACAAAAACAAAATAACAACAACAAAATGGAAACTGAGAAATGAAAAACATAATATCTGAATTTCTAATTTCACTGTTTGAGATTAACAGCAGAATAGACACAGAGGGAAGATCAGAAGTCTTTTTTTTTTTGGGTGGGGTGGGGTGGGGGCGTGTACCGAGGATCAAACTCAGGGGCACTCGACCACTGAACCACATCTCTGGCCCTATTTTGTATTTTATTTAGAGATAGGGTCTCATTGAGTTGCTTGGTGCTTCGCAGTTGCTGAGGCTGGCTTTGAACGCAGGATCCTCCTGCCTCAGCTTCCTGAGGTGCTAGGATTATAGGTGTGCACCACCACACCACCCTACTAAAATTGGAGATCTTAATATAGCAACAGAAACTATTCAAAATGAAGCACCAAGAGAAAAAGAGCTAAGAACCAATACATAGAACCTCAATGACCTACAGGACAATATCAAGCATTTTACATAAGTGCATTGGAATCCCAAGAAAGGAGAAAGAAGGGAGACACGATAGTATTTGGAAAAAAAAAAATAGTGACCATAAACCCACAGATCCAAAGAAAGCAAGGAGTCCCCAACACAAGGAAAACTACATCAAGACACGTTAAATTCAAATTGCTCAAAAGGGCCGGAGATATGGCTCAGTGGCACAGTGCTTGCCTAGCATGTCTGAAGCCCTGGGTCCCCCCACCACACTGCCAAAAAATGAAATAAAAAGCCAGATGTGATTACGCAAGCCTGTAATCCCAGCAACCCAGGAGGCTAAGGCAGGAGCATCAGAAGTTCAAGGCCAGCCTCAGCAATTTAGCCAGACCCTGTCTCAACATAGAAAGGATTGGGGTCAATTCCCAGAACCCAAACAAACAAACAAAAACAAGAAATAAAGAAAAAAAGAAAAGGAAAGAAAGAAAGGAAAAAGAAAAAGGAAGCCAGTGATAAATAGAAAATCTTAAAGCAGCCAGAAAAGCAGGGTGTGGTGGGTGATCTCAGTGACTCAGAGGGAGGGGGTGGACAGGGCAGGGGTAGGGGCTGGGTTAAGGAAAGAGGGTTGCAAGTTCAAAGCCAACCTCAGCAATTTAATGAGAATCTGGCTCAAAATTAAAAAAAAAAAAATCAAAAGGGCGGGGCATGTGGATCAGTGGTTAAGCGCCCCTGGGTTCAATGTCTGGTATGAAAAAAATAAAATAAAATAAAGGTGTGGGGTTGGTGGTGTGGCTAGTAGTAAGAGCACTTGCCTCACATGTGCCAGGCCCTGGGTTAGATCCCCAGCACTGAAGGTTGAAACAGAAAGTTTTCAGAGAAACAAAACCTGGGTGGATTTGGCAGCAGCACACCTGCATTACAAGAAACGTTAAAAGTTCTTCCGGCAGAGAAACATGATACTAGAAAGAAACTTGGATCTACACAAAGGAATGAAGAGTGCTGAAATGGTAAACATGTAGTTAAATAGAAGACATCTTTCTAATTTTCCAATTGTTTTACAGGAGAATTGTTTCAAACAAAAATAATAATGTTTATATGTTTCTAACATATGTAGAAGTAAAATGTTTGGTAAATTAACACAAAGGTCAGGAGGAGAGAAAAGGAAGTACAAGGTCGATGGGCTCTTACACAATATGTGAAGTGATATCATATTATTTGAAAACAAACTGTAAGTTAAAGAAGGGTTTTGTAAACCCGGAGAAACCACCTCAAACCAAACAAAGAGGTATAGAGTATAAGCCAAGAATTGAGATAAAATGGAAACCAACATCCTCTATCCAAAAGAGGACAGAAAAGAGGAAGGGGAGCACAAACTCGATGGACAAATTATCAAGCAAAAACATTTGTTAAATTTAAAGCTGATCATACATTAAATGTAAATGGTCTAAATGATCCAAATAAAAGGCAGAAATTAGGTGTGTTTTTTTTTTTCAAACAAAACTCAACTACATGTTGTCTATATATGAAGCAAATAAATGCTGACAGAATTGAAAGAATAGATTAAAAAGAGTTGTTGGAGATTTCAATATAATTCTCATAGTAATTGATAAAACAAGCAGACAGAAAATCAATAGGAGTAAAGACTACATAAACAGCACAATCATTCAACTTGACCTAATTGACATTTAAAAAATAATCTACAAGACTGCAGAATACACATTTTGTTTTTCCAGATGCACATGGAATATTCACCAAACAGGCCGTATGCTGGGCCATAAAAAAGTCTAAATAAATTTAAAGAAGATCTTAGGCATACAGAGCATTCATCTTGAGGACAACAGAATTAAATTACAAATCAATAAGCAAAACATCTGGAAAATGCCCAAATATTTGGAAGTTAAAAAGTACACTTCTAAGTAACCCTTAGGCCAAGGAAGAAATCACAAAGGAATTAATACAGTATTTTTAGTAGGATGAAAATGAAAATACGACAAATTAAAATCTGTGAGTCGCAGCCAGAGTCGTGCTTAGACCTTGGAGGAAAATTGTGTGCCATTAAATACTTGCACTAGAGAAGAAATATCTAAAACCAATGATCTAAGCTTCCACCATAAGAAGCTAGGAAAGAATAAAAGGGGTGGGGGAGGGAGAGGGAGGGAGTGAAGAGAATGAACACATTAAGCCTAATTTAATTAGAAGGAAAGAGAAAGAAAAGAGCTGAAATCAATATAATAGAAAAGGACAAACAATAAAAAGATCAATGAAACCAAAAGCTGGTTCTTTGAAAATGTCGATAAAATTGATAAGCCTGTAGCTAGACTGATCAAGTAGGAAAGAGAAAGGATGCAAATTATCAATATCAGGAATAAAAGAGGACACATCATGCAGATCATAGAGACAATATATGTGTATGCATGTGCGGGCATTTGCTACATACATGTGTATAGCAATGCACAAGACAAATAAATAATAACTACATTCATAAGAACAGGATGAATAATTATGAATCTGGTTTTAAAGCAACCCACACACAAGCCCACAGTTATGCAAAAAACCAACCAGTAAATCTTTTTTAAGACTTTCCCCAATTCAGGTTATTACCTCTCTGAGATTGCATTTCCCACAAAATTCCAGCACATAACATCAAAAATATGCAAAGCTCTGGAGAGCTGCCACTGTGAGTCATCATGACGCAGTCTGGGTAGAGCTGGCAAAGACTGCCTTTTAGTTTTATGAAAAATGGTATGTTTATTTCAGAAACACAGGGTTGGTGAGCAATTGGAAAATAAAGATTATTCACTATATTAACCAAATAAAGGAACAAAATTATAAGTATCTCAAAGGCATTAAAACATCTGACATGACACTCATTCACGATAACAATTCTTAGAAAGCTCCAAATTGAATTGAGGCGGGATTCCTTCAAATGACACCTACGTGGAACATCATACACAATGATAAAATATTGAAAGCTTTGAAATCAAAACAAGGCAAGATTGTCCACCCTATTTAATCATCATTGTGATGCAGCTCCTACCCAGTACAATAAGGAAAGGAAGAATAAATCAGAATGCATGGTGTCTAGCAAGGAAGAAATGGTTGTAGATGCGGAAATTTATGAACATGGAAGGGCAGCAAGGTGCAGGATAAAATGTCAGTATCCAAACTCAGCTGCATTTTATATGACATCAAAAAATAATTAGGAAATAAAATTCTTTTTTACTAATTTATTTATTTATTTGATACTGGAGATTAAACCCAGAGGGGCTTTAACACTGAGCCACATCCCCAGCCCTTTTTCACTTTTTATTTTGAGATAGGGTCTTGCTAAGTTGCTGAGGCTGCCCTCAAACTTGCTATGCTCCTGCCTAAACCTCACCAATCGCTGGGATTACGGGTCTGTGCCACCATGCCTGGTTTAGGAAATAAAATTCTAAGAGAAATCGTTTATAATAGCATCAAATCCACCAAAGACTTAAAAATAAATCTACCAGGGACTGGGGTTGTGGCTCAGTGGTAGAGCACTTGCCTAGCATGTGTGAAGCACAGGGTTCAATTCTCAGCACTGCATATAAATAAATAAAATAAAGGCCAATTGACAACTAAAAAAGTATTTTAAAAATAAATAAATAAATCTACCATAATTGTGCAAGAACTCTACAGGGAAAGCTATAAGATACAATTAATATTATCAGTAGAGAGCTATAGCTCAGTGGTAGAGCACTTTCCTGGCACGTGGGAGGCACTGGGTTAGGTCCTCAGCACCACCCAAAAATAAATAAATAAAGTAAGGTATTGTGTCCATCTACAACTAAAAATATAAGAAGAAAATAAATGTAAAGAAACCTTAGCTTGGAAGACTTTGTATTACAAAATTACAAATTTTCCACACTCCTCCTTAACTTGATCAGTTATATACTATGTCTATAAGAGGGGATTGGCTAGCTTATTCTTTTTTCTGAATATAGATTTTCATATTGGAATTTACTAGTGCCGTTAAAATGCTTTACTTTTAAATCGGAATAATGAATGGCATGCTATGCACAAATATCATCCAGCCATCTTTTTTCTTTCTTAAAAGTATAAAAATTATATAGCCAAGTACATGGCAGTAATCCCAGCAACTTGGGAGACTCAGACAGGAGAATCCAAAGTTTGAGACCAGCCTCAGCAATTTAGTGAGGCCCTATGGAACCTAGCCAGACTGTCTCAAAATAAAAAATCCAAAGGGCTGGGGATGTAGCTCAGTGGTAAAATGCCCCTGGATTCAATCCCCAGTACCAAATAATAAAAATAATAATAATAATAAACAACTAGAATGGAAAGTCTTCAGAGGTTTTCTTCCGGGAGAAGAATTGGACATCAGGATTGGAAGGACCAAAAATAGAGCCAGCAGGTCCTAGGAGGTGGTCTACTCCAAGACTGGAGGGCTCCTACCTAGAAGAATACAGAACTCCTTCTCCCAATAACATGAAAGGGGATTTGAATGACTCCAGAGCTCAGTATTAATTTTCTTCCAAATTGCTCAAAGACTGAAGATGTCTGTTAAAACAGGTCTTCATAGCTGGTAGGGAGAATTTGCCAAGGTTGTATGATTTGGAACACAAACATTGCTTAAGCATTCAGAGCACAGCTCCAAATGCATTGAGTTTGCTTCTACCCCTTGCCAAAGTTGCATCAGGCCCTTTTCAAAGCCATTTTAATTCAATTTTACCAACAGTATTGGTCACACACACAGTGGTGCTTTTGGTTTTTGTAATCAGAATGTAAAAGTACCATCTTGCCCAAGGAGGGATTCCTTACATAAATGCAGAAGTCAACTGAGCCCATGACTTCTGGTGGGATGGCAGACTAGTATAAACAGAACCATTGTGAAACAATTGACTACAGCAATTGGAGAATAGCCTGGAAGTTTCCTCTTTTTATCCCCATCCCCAATGCATCCCAAGGTAGTAGGATGGACCATGCTCCCGTGGACAAAAGGATCCAGGTAACTCTGACTTCATCATACTCTCATTGCCCCCAGAATAACCTTTCCCCTGCCTTCCTTGTGTGTTGCTAGAACATTTTTTGGAATTCCATGTTGATTTAGCTATAGAATTATTTGGATAGATCTTTTATTTTTCCTTTAGTTTATAAGAGATGGGGTTTCCTCCTGTCACCTGAGCTAGTTCCAAACTCAAGTGATCCTCCTACCTCAGACTTCAGAATAGTTGAGACTACAGGTGCACACTACTGTGCCCCTTGGCTGGATGTACCTCTTTCATGGCATTTTTAATTGTTGTTCTAAGTATTACATTTTATATATATTTATATTTAAAATATATATTATTATTATTATTATTATTATTTTTTTTTTTTTTTTGGTACTGGGGATTGAACCCAGGGTCGCTTAACCACTGAGCCACATCCCTAGTCCTATTTTGTATTTTGTTTAGAGACAGGGTCTCACTAAGTTACTGATGCTGGCTTTGAATTTGCGATCCTCCTGCCTCAGACTCCCCAGTCCTGCAATTATAGGCCTGTGCCACCGTGCCCAGCTAATTATAATCATTTTTATATAACTTAGTCTACTGGTGTCAACATTTTACCAGAATGAGCAAAGAATAGAAATCTTACCTTTATTTATAATTCTTAACCATCCCACCATCCCCATTTATAATGTAGTTGTCTTAAATATTTCCTTTATATACATTGCAAGCTACGTAAGCCAATGTCACAACTGTTGTTTCAACTCTTGAACACAATTTAGAAACCACCAAGAACAGAACAGAAGGCTATTGTGTTTACCCATATTTTTGCTCTGTCATTTGTTATTCCTTCTTGATAGGCCAAGATGTCTTCTTTTATAATTTTCTATTTACATGGAGAACTTCCTTATCCATTCATTAGGGTACATCTGCTGGCAACAAATTCTTTTAGCCTTTTGTCATTAGAGAATATCTCAATTTCCCCTTTGTTTCTGAAGGATATTTTCGCTAGCTATACTATTCTGCATTGAAAGTTCCTTTTGGCACCTGAGAAATACAGCCTCTCCATGGTTTCTTTCTTTCTTTCTTTTTCTTTTTTTTCTTTCCTTCTTTTTCTTTTTCTTTCTTTCTTTTTTTTTTTTTTAGTACTGGGGACCTAACCCAGGGGCGCCTTCCACTGAGCAACATTCCCAGCCCTTTTGATTTTCTTTTTACTTTGTGACAGAGTCTTACTATAAGTTGCTGAGGGTCTCACTAAGTTACTGAGGCTGGCTTTGAACTTGTGATCCTTCTGTTTTGGACTCCTGGGTTGCAACCTTCATGGTTTCTAATGAGAAATCCCTTGTCATTTGAACTTTTTCCCTCCGCGGGTGACATGTTGCTTTTCTCTATCTTCTTTCAAATAGTTTTTTTCTTTGTCTGAATTTTTAGAATTTTGATAATAATGAATCTTCCCTTGGATCTCTTTGGGTTTATCCTGTTTGGGGTTTTTCTCAGCTTCTTGAATCTGTAGGTTTGTGTCTTTTGCCAAATTTTGGAAATGTTTAACCATTATTTCTTTAAATGCTACTTCAGCACTACCTTTTCCCTCTTCTCCTTCTGAAACTCCTGTGATCCAAATATTAGATTTCTTTTTCTTGTAGTCTCACCTGTCCCTGAATCTCTGTTCTATTTGTCCCCCAGTCTATTTTCTCTCTATTGTTCAGTTTGAGTAAATTCTATTTTACCCTCAAATTTGCAATCTTGCCTCAATCCTTTATATTTTGCTATTGAGTTTTCATTATAATTTTTAGTTCAAAAATTGCCATTTAATTTTTCTTTCTATCTTCTATTTCTTTGCTGAAACTTTCTATTTTTTTAAATTTGTTTCAAGGAAGCTTGTTTGTCATTGTTTGCTCAGCATTTTTATGACAGCTGTTTAAAAATCCTTGTCAGATAATTCTAACAATTCTGTCATCATGGCTAATTGTCAGTTCTCATTCAAGTTGAAAGCTTCCTGTTCTTGGTATAAAGAGAGTTTTTTTTTTTTTTTTAATGGTACCGGGGATTAAACCCAGGAGTGACTAACCACTGAGCAACATCCCCAGCCCTTTTTATTTTTTAATTAGAGACAGGGTCTTGCTAAGTTGTTGAGGCTGACTTTGAACTTGCAATCCTCCTGCCTCAGCCTCCTGGGCCCCTGAGATCACTGGTGTGTAGCACTGGACCTGGCTGATTTTTTGTTGTTGTTTAGACCAGGATACTCTGGTCATGATGCTGTAAGATCCCACATATTACTTAAATCTTGTGTTTTAGCAGATCTCTCCTGAGGCTGCTCAGGCAGGGGAAGTGTGAACATTGCTTTGCTCACCAGATGAGGGTCAAAGTCCATGCTCTCCACTCAGCCCTCAGTTTTTGTTGTGTGTGTGTGTGTGTGTGTGTGTGTGAGAGAGAGAGAGAGAGAGAGAGAGAGAGAGAGAGAGAGAGGCAGGGATAGGAGTTCTGGCTTCCCACTGAGCTTCCACTGATACCACCCTGTCTGGGAGTGTTGCTAGTGCTTCATTATTGCCTTCACTGATGCCATGCTGGGGGGTGGGGGGGTGATCACATTAACACTGAGGGGTGGTGAAAGTTCAGGCTCTCCACTAGGTCCCTGGCATCAGCCCTGGGGAGGGGGAGGGGGAGGGGCCCCCTGTTACTGCCTAGTGGAGGTGAAAGGCCAGACGCCCCTCATGGTTTCCATTGACAGTGAGTAGGGGGCTCCTTACTACCCAGCAGGGACATGAATCCAGCCTTCCCACCCAACCTTCTCAGATACCTCCTGGGTAGGCAGAAGGAGTGATCTGGGGCATCTCCCTATAGTCCATCAATGGTGGAAGTCTAGGCTCTGCACTTGGCCTTTCCTGGTGGGTGGGGCCTTTTTTCTTTTTTTTTCTTGTAGTGTTTGGCTGGAGTGCAGCAATTATTGTCTGAAAGTTTTCTATCTTGCTAAGCTATCCTTTCCTGGTCTTCTGCTAGAAAGATCAGATTTTTTTTTTTTTTTTTTTTTTTTTTTTCCCTGTCTGTGCCTGTTGACGTTTCCAGGTTGCTGACTTTTCCAACATTCAGTCTGGAAGATATGAGACAAAAAGAAAACTCTGAGAATTCACAGCCATGTTGCTGCTCAGGTCCTGAGGCCCTGAAAAAGGTCTGCCTTTTTCTCTCCATCTTATTTTACATATAAGAATTAAAGGTTTTAGCTTTAATTAGGAGGAATTGGGGAAAGTGCATTTTCTCCATCCAAAGGCTGCTTTTTGCCAGACAAGACAGTATTACTCTATTGCTCTGTATTTGTGTTTGGTGGGCCTTTTTCCACTGTAAGGAATCTGTGTTTGAATGAGGAACAGTCTTAGCAAATGAATTATTGGGTTTTTAAAAAATAAACTTGAAAAAATAAGCCTCTGCCAAAATTTTTCTCTCTCTGCTGTCAAGATTATGTAAGAGAGCAAAGCCACTGTTTTGGAGGGGGGTGGGTAATGAACCCAAGGCTGGGGATTTTCTTTGCATGTTTTTATTGAGGTGTGATTGATACACAAAAAATTGCACATATTTAAAATATATATAGCATGGTATCTATATATAATTTTAATTTGCATTTCCCTAATGATGGTAATGCCACTTAACATCTTTCCAAGTGTTTTTCTGGTATGCACATATCTGCTTTGATGAAGTATCTATTCAAATCATTTGCTCAAATTTCACTGAGTGGTTTTCTTATTATTAAGGTTTGGGTTTCTTTCTTTCTTTCTTTTTTTTCTTTCTTCCTTTCTTTCTTTTTTGTACAAGGGATTGAACCCAGGGGCACTTAACCACTGAGCCACATCCCCAGCCCTTTTTGAATTTTATTTAGAGACAGGGTCTGGCTGAATTGCTTAGGGCCTTGCTAAGTTGCTGAGGCTGGCTTTGAACTCATAATCCTCCTGCCTCAGCCTCCTGAGCTGCTGAGATTATAGGTATGTGCCACTGTGCCTGGTGTTAAATATTGAGTTTTGAGATTTTTTAAAAACATATTTTTAGATCTAAATTCCTCATTAAATTCATGCTTTGTAATTAAAAATAGAATTACCACATGATCCAGCAATTCCATTTCTTTGTGTATTTCCAAAAGTACTGAAAGCAGAGACTCAAAGAGATACTTAAGCACTTTTGCTTATAGCAGCATTATTCACAATACCCAAAAGGTAGAAGCAACCCAAGTGTCCCTAGATGGAAGTACGTGTAAACAAAATGTGGTATGTCTACACAATGGAATATTGTTTGCTTTAAAAGAGAAAGAAGTTCTAAAGCCAGGCATGCTGCCCACCTGTAATCCCAGCTACTGGGGAGGCTGAGGCAGAAGGATTACTAATTCTAGGCCAGTCTAGGCCACGTACAATGAACCTGTGTCAAGATGATAAATAACGGTGGCACACACCTGTAATCCCAGTAGCTTGGGAGGCTGAGGCAGGAGGATGCAAAGTTCAAAGCCAGCCTCAGCAATTTAGGAAGCCCTAAGCAACTCAGTGAGACAAAGGGCTGGATATATGGCTCAGTGGTCCAGTGCTCCTGAGTTCAATCCCCAGTACCAAAAACAAACAAACAAACAAAAACCTTGTTCCTTTCTTTCTTTGGTGGTGCTGGGGATCCAACCCAAGGCCTCACACATGCTAGGCAAGCGCTCTACCATTGAGCTTGTCAGAATCCCAGCCCTCATTCTTTTTTATCACTGAGAAAAAACAAAGACTATGTGATTCCACTTATATAAGATACCTAAGTTAGTGAAATTCATAGAGATGAAAGAATGGTGGTTGCCAGGTGTTAGGGGGAGAGGAGCATGGGAATTTGTTGCTGAGTGGATATAGTTTCTACTTTTACTCTCCTCCCCCATTTCCAGAGGGGGCTAGGGACACAGCTCAGTGATAAGGCACTTGCCTAGAATGAGAAAGGTCCTAATATTGGGAAAAAAAAGCAAAAAATGTTGCCCTAATAACAGGATACCATATGGAAAAATATGAATCTCAATCCCAACCTCACACCATATACAACAATTCATCTGAGATGATACCTATATATAAAACTCATATATATGTGTATATATATACATATATATATATATTTTTTCCAGTATTAGGGATTGAACGCAGAGCTCCCCACATGCTAGCCAAGCACTCCACCACTGAGCTACACCCCCAGCCCTTTTTAATTTTTTCATTTGAAGACGGAGTCTCTCTTAAATTGCTGAGGCTGGCTTCAAACATGTGATCCTCCTGCCTCAGCCTCCTGAGTAGCTGGGATTCTAGTTATGTGTCATTGTGTCCACCAAAACCTATATATGAGGTTTTGAAACCTTGAAACACTGTATTCATAATTTGAGATAGTCAAATTTTGCTTAGCAGATCACAGAAAGCAGTAACCATAAAAGAAAACATTGGTGCATGCCTGTATTCCCAGCACTTGGGAGGCTGAGGCAGGAGGATTGCGAGTTCAAAGCCAGCCTCAGCAATGGTGAGGCACTTAGCAACTCAGTGAGACCCTGTCTCTAAATAAAATACAAAAAAAAAAAAAAAGGGCTGGGGATGTGGCCCAGTGGTTGAGTGCCCCTGAGTTCAATCCCCGCTACCAAAAAAAAAAAAAAAAGAAAAGAAAACATTGATGAGAGTTCATCAAAATTAACAACTGAGCAAAAGCAAGGCACCAAGCAATTCAGTGAGACCCTGTCTCTAAATAAAATACAAAAAAGGGCTGGGGGTGTGGCTCAGTGGGTGAGTGCCTCTGAGTTGAATCCCTAGTACCCCCCCCCAAAAAACAAAAATTAACTGAAATGATTAAAGGATTAGAATGTCCCTCTTCTATCTGCTAAAGTTTTTCCATTGCCTTTAACTGAAAATAGTCAATATACCACAGTGACATATTGGAGTGACATATTCTTAACTCCTTTAATGCTGCTCAGAGGGAATGAACTACTGGTATATGCAACAACATGAAGAATCTCAATGCTAGATGGAAGACACTTCACACAAATAAATACACATTGTATGATTGCATTTAGATGAAATTCCAGAATAAGCAAACCTAATGTATAGAGCCAAGCGTAGTATGTAATGTACAATTATTTGCTATCAATTTAAAATTAAAATAAAAGGAACTGAGCCAGGCATGGTGGTGCACTCCTATAATGCCAGCAACTCAGGAGGCTGAAGCAGGAGAATCAAAAATTCAAAGCCAGCCTAAGCAATTTAGGGAAGCCCTGAGCAATTTAGTGAGACCCTGTCTCAAAATAAAAAATAAAAAGGGATGGGGATGTGGTTCAGTGGTTAAGCACCTCTGGGTTCAATTCCTGGTACCAAAGTGAATAAACAAAAACTAATGTATAGAAGAAAAAATCAGGACATTGATTGTGATAGATGGGATTCAGTAATGACTAGGAAAGAATGAGAGGAAACTTATGGGTCATGCAAGTGCTTTGTACCTTGATAAAAATTTGAATCAAAGATCATTTGTCAAAACCCATTGAATGTGCTCTTAAAATTTCTTTCTCTGGGTGTGGTGGTGCATACCTGTAATACTAGCTACTCAAGAGTGTAAGGCAAGAGGATCACAAGTTGGAGGCCAGCCTCAGCAACTCAGTGAGACCCTGTCTCAAAATAAAAGGTAAAAAGGGCTGAAAATGGAGCTCAGTGGTAGAGTTCCCGGGTTCAGTCCCTGATAAGTGCGCGCAGGGACACACACACACACACACACACACACACACTCGTGTCTTTTTTTTTAATTATTGGTAAATTTTATAGCAAAAAAAAAAACCTGTAAACAAATATTTACAATCTATATGCATTTAAAAAGATAGATTAAGGGGAGCTGGGGTGGGGCCTCAATGGTAGAGCACTTGCCTAGCATGTATGAGGCACTGGATTCGATTCTCAGCACCACATATAAATTAACAATGAAAGGTATTGTGTCCACCAACAACTAAAAAAAAAATTTTTAAAGATACGTTAATGACTGGATCAAGGGATGGGTAAATATATCTGTGATAAAATACATGTAGTAACATGTTAATGGTAAAATCTAGATGATTTTGTGAATGCTTACTGCAAAATTCAATTTTACTATATATTTTTTAAAATTAAATGAAAAATTTCATCCTAAAATGTTGAAGAAAAATTAAAAGAACCCAGAGGAATATGTTGTAAAAAGTGTCTCCACACTTAATAGTTTGGTAGAGGTTGTTCCAAATCCTTTCCCTCCTGAATTTGCATATGTGTATGGATTGAACCCAGGGGCACTTAACCACTGAGCCACATCCCCAGCCTTTTTTATTTTTTTTTATTTTGAGACAGGGTCTCGCTAAATTGCTTAGGATCTCGTTAAATTGATGAGGCTGGCTTTAAACCTCTGGTCTTCCTGCTTCACCCTCCAGAGCCACTGGGATTACAGGCCAGTGACACTGGGCATGCCTAAAAATTACCCTTTGAATAGCTTGGGTCAATTAACCTACAAAAATACTACTTTCTGGACTGGGGGATATATCTCAGTTGGTAGAGTGCTTCCCTTACAAGCATAATGCCCTGGGTTCAATCCCAGCACCACACACATACACAAAAGATTGTTTTCTAATATGCATCATAGCCTGATTCTCTAGGCTCTTGCCAATACTGGATATTAGCAATCTTTGTCCATGTTATGGGTGAAAAATGGCAACTTTTCCTGAAAGTAATATTTTATTAACGAGATAAAATTTTTCTTTTGTATGTTGCCTTTTCATATTCTTTGCCTCCTTCTATATTGAATTTGGCTTTTCCAAATTAATTCTTTATATATATAATTGGGTGCAATCCTCTGTCAGTTGTGTTCAAAATATGAAAACATCTCTAGTTTGTGGCTTATGACATGTACATACACACACACACACACACACACACACACACACACACACATATATATATATTTTTAAATCAGGGATTGAAACCAGGGGCTCTGAACCGCGGAGCCACATCCCCAGTCCTTTTTATATTTTATTTAGAGACAGGGTCTCACTGAGTTGCTTAGGTCCTTGCTAAATTGCTGAGGCTGGCTTTGAACTCAAGATCCTCCTGCCTCAGTCTCCTCACCCACTGGGATTACAGGTATATGCCACCTCTCCTGAACGATTAACATAATTTTTTAACCTAAACATATTTGAATGAACAAGCCTTTCTGTATGATTTGTACTTTTAATGTCTTTGTTAAAGAAATTATCTCCTATTACAAGATCATATTCTCTTATATTACCTCCTAAAAAGTTTCCCAGATGTTTTTTTCTATGCAGATACATTATCTGTACAATAAAAGTAGGATGATATCATGCATACTTCTTTATAATCTGTTGTTGTGTCATGTAGCAATATATTTTGGACATCTTTTCATTTGAACAAATGTTTCAGTAGCGTTGTGGGTGGGGTTTCCCAGGAAACAGACTATGAGACAGAGATTTGCCCAGGAAGCTTATCAGGGAGTACTTTCAGGATCAACAAGGATGGGGGAAGGGAATGAAATAGGATTAGATAGAGGGGAAGTTAGACAGCCCTGAGTAGCAACAGAAATAACGACTTCAACTGGGTAATTTAGAAGGCCTGGCAACGTCATCCTGAACTGACAAAAGAAGGCTGGGCGTTTATACTCCCTTGTTGTTAGTTGTGTGCTGTCTCTGGGAAGAGGTGTGGGTGTCATTGGACAAAGCAGCTGACTTCAAGTGAGTACAATTCCCAGAGCTAGTGGGCAGTTGAAGGCTGTTGTCACCAGTAGCCCTCCTGCTACCAGGGAGTCCTAAAGGGGAGGAAGGGGTGTCTGAGCAGCCCACCACAGAATCCACCATATTTAGGGGCACTGTTGGCCCCAAAGAGCGTAAAACATGACCTGTCCTTGCTTAATAAATAAGGGTTAGCCTCACCAAGTCTGTGGTGGGGGATTGACTGCTGGCATCAATGGTATTTTTTCCTTTTCGGAGGAAAAGAACTTTTTGAGAAGTCTCCAGTAGACGTATTACATTTCATTGTCCATAACTAAAATGTGTGGGTGTTGCTGAGAATGTGGGATAAGGGTTGTCCTGATTTTATGCCTGGAACGTTGCTGCTCTGAACAATACTCGTAGTATAGAAGAGGTGCGTAAGGGATTTTAGTCATGCCACTAACAGAGTCTGCCACAAAATAGATTTTTTTGGGGGGGTGGGTGGGTACTAGGGATCGAACCCAGGGGCACTCGAACTCTGGCCACATCCCCAGCCCTATTTTGTATTTTATTAGAGACAGGGTCTCACTGAGTTGCTTAGTGCCTCGCCTTTGCTGAGGCTGGCTTTGAACTTGTAATCCTCCTGCCTTAGCCCCCCAAGCCAGTGGGATTACAGGTGTGCGCCTCCAAAATAGATTTCTATGAAATTATTTCTAATAATTGCATATGGATTTTGCTAAAGCAGTCTCTATAATTGCTAGACATTTGGTTGTTTCCAATGTTTTTATATTATCCTTTGTATTACAATAAACACCCTGACAATTTTTCTCTGACCATATCCTCCATTATTTCTTCAAGACAAAATGCTGCCGGGTGCGGTGGCGAACACCTGTAATCCCAGCACTTGGGAGGCTGAGGCAGGAGGATCACGAGTTCAAAGCCAGCCTCAGCAATGGTGAGGCACTTAGCAACTCAGTGAGACCCTGTCTCTAATAAAATACAAAAAAGAGCTGGGGATGTGGCCCAGTAGTGGAGTGTCCCTGAGTTCAATCCTCGGTACCAAAAAAAAAAAAAAAGACAAAATGCTAGATATATCATTGTTAGGCAGAGGGACTATCCCTTTTAAAGAATTTATTTATTTATTTATTGAGGATTAAAACCAGGGGCACTTTACCACTGAGCCACATCCCAGTCCTTTATATTTTATTTTTTTATTTATTTATTTATTTTATTTTGAGACAGGGTGTCGCAAAGTTACTTAGGGCCTTGCTAAATTGCTGAGACTGGCTTTGCTAAGTTGCTGAGGCTGGCTTTGCACTTGCCGTCCTTCTGCCTCAACCTCCCTAGTCGCTGGGATTACAGGCATGAACCACTGCACCCAGCCCTTTTAAAGAAATTTGATGTAGATTACCAAAGCAACCTTTGATATATCTTGAAAAGGCGCTACGAATTTATGCTTTTCCTGAGCAGTGAACAAAGAGGCCTATCTTCCCTTCATCTTTACCACATTGGACTTTTAAAATTCTCGTTAATTTTCATCAGTTTTATATTCTTAACAAGACTAACTTATTTTAATTTTCTTTTCTTTCTTTTTCTTTTCTTTTTCTTTTTTTTTTTTTTTGCGGGGTTGGGGATGGAATTCAGAGCCTTGTGCATACCAGGCAAGTGCTCTACCACTGAGTTACATCCCCAAACCTTAATTTTTGGATTGATTTTATTGGCCATGTTTGCTTCTTTTCCCCCCTCTCTTTTTCATTGTGGTCTAAAATATATGCTTTGAACTGTTTTATCTTTTAGAACACAGCTTTTGGGATAGTCTGTGTTTTCCTCTTGTGCTGTCAGGGTTAATTATAGCAGGCCCGAGTTATTTTGCTGGTCAAAGCATGAAATGTACTAATTAACAATGTTTCCTTTTAACCAGGCCCAAGGAATTTCAGGACATTTTTGTCTCAGTTTGTTACACTTGTTCATTGATAACAATAAGATTGATGATATGCAGGTGGTCTTGGTGTTACACACACCCCCAACTCCCCCTTCCCCACGGGGAGCACTGCTATTGAATCTTGCCACATTTAAGGAAACAGGTAGGTACCTAAATACAAATACTGAAATACACGTTCACAATTAGTATTCACAGTGGCAGCTGCGGATCTATGCAAAAGAACTTTATTGCATGAATAATTATTTTATGGTCTATAAATTGTTCTCTGTATATCTAATAAATGTCAGAAATATTTTTAAAATATCACTCTGGAAAGTAAAAGGAGAAAAAATAATTTTGAAAATCCACTGAAGAATGATGACACGTGAAATTGGAAACATATTCCTTAGCTCTCGTAATGGTAAACATGGCAGTGTTATAGAGCTCAGGAGGCTGAGGCAGGAGGCTCTCCAGTTAAAGCCAGCCTCAGCAAGGCCCTAAGCAACTCAACAAGACCCTGTCTCAAAATAAAAAATAAAAAGGTGGGGCTGGGGATATAGCTCAGTTGGTAGAGTGCTTGCTTTGCATGCACAAGGCCCTGGGTTCAATCCCCAGCCCCACACACACAAAAAAGGAGGGGAGGGATGGGGATGGGGATGTGGCTCAGTGGTTAAGCACCCCTGGGTACAATCTGTAGTATGCTCCCCCCTCCCAATTTACTGCATACATAGTTCATGAATAATAGAACTCTTACTCCAGTTTAGATTTTCTTAGTAAAAAAGGGTTAACATCGCTCGGGATATAGCTCAGTTGATAGAGTGCTTGCCTCACATGCACAAGACCCTGGGTTCAATCCCTAGCACCAAAACAAACAAACAAACAAACAAACAAAAAAGGGTTAACAGTTATTATAATAACCCCAAACAAACAAACCATAGTGCTACAAATCTGACAAAAACAAAACAAAACAAAACTTGAATGGTTTGCTATCTCTAAATACATACATAAATTGTACCAAAAAATGCTAGAATAATTTTTATTGCATATTATATGACTCTTGTATAATCATTATAGTTTTTTGCACACATTATAGTCTTGCATAAAAGTAGAAAATATTTACTAGCTGAGAAAAAACATTGTGTAAGTCTCCATGCACTTCGGGTTAAATAAGTATATAGAAGAATAAATTAGAATAGTCAAAAATGGTATTAAACTATAGTTTTGTTTTTTGGTACCAGGGAATGAACTCAGGGGTGCTTGACCACTGGGCCACGTCCCCAGCCCTTTTTTGTATTTTATTAGAGACAGGGTCTCACTGAGTTGCTAAGTGCCTCACCATTGCTGAGGCTGGCTTTGAACTCACGATCCTCCTGCCTCAGCCTTCCAAGTGCTGGAATTACAGGCGTGCACTACTGCGCCCGGCAAACTATAGTTTTTTAAGGCTGGGGTTGTGGCTCAGTGGCAGAGGACTTTTCTTGCACCTGTGAGGCACTCAATTCGATCATCAGCACCACATAAAAATAAATTAATTAAAAATAAAGGTATTGCGTCCATCTACAAGTAAAAAATATAGCTTTTAAGATAACAAGTTATCATTGAAATACATAGTCACAAGGTAAGCTAACTTAGTGCTAAGACATGATGGGAAACTATATGACCACTACAAGAATATACTTAGATATATCTGTCAAAATAGTAAAGATTAACCCAATGCCTGGGCTGGGGTTGTGGCTCAGTGGTAGAGTACTTGCCTAGCACATGCGAGGCCCTGGGTTCGATCCTCAGCACCACATAAATAAATAAATAAAATAAAGGTATTGTGTCCAACTAGAACTAAAAAAATGAATATTTTAAAAAATTAAAAAATAAGATTAACCCAATGCAAATCAACACAGAGAAAATGAAATATCAAATGTCTACTCTCTATGGAGTAGATAGAAATGTAATGTGGTGTAATTCTTTTGTGATCTATAAACATAGCATAAAAAAGGATTGTACCTTTGACTTAGTAAATCTGTAGCTTACGTCAAATAGTTGAATTAGCCTACTTCCAGAAAAATTTTATACACAAAGATATTTATGCAGTATTATTTATAATGATGAAAATTACTTGGAGAATTAATAAAATGATGAAGCCTTTAAACCATTTTCCCCCCTATATATCCAGTACTTTATTCTCCACATTTTCCTGCACATGGCTCAAAAGTAAACCTCACGTCAATCCTTAAACCACTTTTTAAACTACAGCATGGCTATATAATAAGAGTTTAATGAAGCTTTAAATTGGGATAAGGAAGATCCCTGTATGTTGCTATTCGAATATGGCGTTAACTGAGAAAAGCAGAGCACAGAGAACTTGTATAGTAAGTCAGCTTTTGAGACTATACGTATATGTGTATTTTCTGATACTTTTCAGAATAAAACAATGGGATGATCAAGTACAAACTATAATAAAAGTGGTTTCCTAAAGGTGAAGGTGGGGTATGTGGGAAGCACAAAGATGGAAGGTGGATCTCTCTGAACGTATCTTGTATCATCCATTTTATTTTGTTTGGTTTTGTGTAAAAGATAGCCCCAAAGAATTCCCACCTCCTGGTAGGTACACCCACCCCTCTGACATTGTACCAGGGTTGGGCTGCATGAATTTAGCAGAAGCAATTGTTGTATGTAACTTCCAAGATTAGGTTCTAAGAAGCAATGTGGCTTTCTTTTTACGTTCTCTCTCTGATCTTTTCTGTAGGGGAAACTCTTTGTCCTGTTGGGGAGTTTCACATGGTGAGACTCTAAGGCCCAACAAGAGCCATGTGAGGGAGCCATCTTGGAAGCAGATCCATCAAGCCTTGAGATCACTGCTCCAGCTGACATCTGACCTGCATTTCATGAAGACCCTGAGCCCAAGCAGCCAGAGACAGACGCTGCTCCCAATTCCTGACCCTCAGAAACTGTGAGATAATATCTGTTGTTATTTTAAACTACCAAGTTCGTTGTACAACTTGATAGGTAGCAATACATCACGTTAGAACCCTAAGATTGCTTTTTAATCATTTAAAAATGGAATATAATAAAAAAAGACAACGCAGTTTTTAAACATTAAAGACAAGCTTAAACAAATGAGCCTGACTATCAAGTTGGTGACAAAACTACAAGAAAATAATTATTTTAAGTGACTTGCAAGCACAGTGTTTTTACAGTATATCCCTAGTGAGCTGGATCTTAAGGACAAAAATAACAGTAAATAAATCTTTTTTAAAAAGATTTATTTATTTACTTTAGTTGTACACAATGCAATGCATTTATGTTTACGTGGTGCTGAGGATCGAACCCGGGCCGCGCATGTGCGAGGCGAGTGCTCTGCCACTGAGCCACAACCCCCGTCTAAATAAATCTTAAATGGCATTTAGTAATCTAATTGTTAATAATAATATTGGTATTATTATCCTGAAATTTTTATCTGTGTAGTGGAATACAGCAAATAGGTTATTATGTTAATATCATTAAGAACCAAGATTTTACACACGAGAGAAGAGAGACACACAAAATCAAAGAAATTAAGTGGAAGCCCTTTAATCTTTAGATTGGAAGTAGCAGTATTTATTCATAATTTATTTTTTTTTTCTAAAAAATAGCTGTCTTTGTTGTGTGCATTGAAAAAACCTGAAAGAAATTAAATTATAACATAATAGCAATAAATACACGGCATCCAGCTCATGGTATTTAAATGTGATTTCAAACAAATATGTAGAACTCCTCAGGAAAATGGCTAATTCCAGTTCTGAGGTTGGATATCTGAAAGGAATATTGGATTTTTCTAGAAATTAAGGACTACAAGGGTCATATTAAAGAACTAAGGAGGAGCTGGGGGTGTAGTTGAGTAATAGAGCACTTGCTTAGCCTGTACCTGGCCCTGGGTTTAGTCCCCAGGCCAACAACAACAAAGACTAAGGAACCAGCTTTCTTTCTTTCTTTTTTTTTTTGGTACTGGGGATTGAACCTAGGGGTGCTTAACCACTGAGCCACATCCCCAGCCCATTTTTATATTTTATTTAGAGACAAGATCTTACTGAGTTGCTTAGGGCCTCACTAAGTTGCTGAGGCTGGCTTTGAACTCACGATCCTCCTGCCTCTGCCTCCCGAGCCATCACACCTGGCAGGAACCAATTTCTAAGCTGCTCTTACTGACTCAAGACAGGACAATTTGAGTATCGAAAACCATAATGAGGGCTGGGGTTGTGGCTTAGTAGAGTGCTTGCCTGGCATGTGTGAGGTGCTGGGTTCGATCCTCAGCACCACATGTAAATAAATAAAATGAAGGTCCATCAACAACTAATACACACACACACACACACACACACACATATGGTTGGAAGTAGCAGTATTTATTCATAATATATTCATATATATAAAACTATAGTGACTGCAAAGTACTATACACATTTGTACATCAGATATTTTTAAAGCTGCATGAGTTAAAAATGATACTAAAAAGCCACTGGTCATTTTTTGGAAGCTGCTATTGGTGAATAAAGGAAAAGAATCCAGCATTTATCTTGGCTTTCCTGTGCAAACTGTAATTGAGAACATCCAGAATTGATGGGCAAGTTGTTTATTATAAAAGGATTCAAACTCAGCAAGAATGAAAGAATTAGAAAGTCACCATTTCATGAAGAAGTAGTCTGGGTTATGGGGATGCTTTATATTTTGATCTAAGTGGTAGTTACATGGTTGTATAATATGTAAATATTCCTTAAGCTGTTCAATTGGTATTTGTGCATTTTTTTAACCAATGTTTATGAATGTTAATTTCAACAAGCTAAAGTTTTGAGTTTGATGAGAGAAAATTTCTGCATCTTATTGTAGATGAAATGTGCCTTCATAATTGACCTCAACTTAAAGATTATATATATATTTTTAAATATTTATTTATTTGCTTTAGTTGTACACAATTCGTTTATTTGTACGTGGTGCTGAGGATCAAATCCGGGCCACAACCCCAGCCCCTATATTATTTATTTATTTATTGTGGTACTGAGGGTGGAACCCAGGATTTCCCACATGCTGGGGAATTACTCTACCACTGAGCTAACACCCCCAACACTATTCCTTAATTTACAAAACTAACCATTGTAGATTCTAGTGAGTTATAATGGTGCCTTCCAGTAAGGAATTACACAGCACTCTATGAAATATCCTTGCCCAGAAGTTGAACCTGAAACCGGGCACAGTGATGCACGCCCAATGTGCGGCTCCTGAGGCTGAGGCAGGAGGATGGCAAGTTCAAAGCCGGCCTCAGCAAAAGTGAGGTGCTAGGGGCTGGTGTTGTGGCTCAGCGGTAGAGCGCTCGCCTAGCACGTGCGCAGCCCGGGTTCGAATTAGATGATATTAGTCTTAATTTTATTAGGTACGGTCATGGTATTGTGTTTCTATAGTCTGTGTCTATTAAATATATGTATTTAATATATATGTGTATTGGGGGAATGAAGCAAGAAAGGCAAAGTTGTGATAACTGTTGAAGCTGAGTGATGGATATGACTCACTAAATTATTTTGTTCATTTTTGTGTGTGCTATGAAGTTATTAAGCTTCAGCACATCCTTTCAAGACTCTATGTTGGTGGGGGTTGGACTTGGGGGTGAACCCAGGGCCCTGAGCATGGTAAGCAAGCGCTCTACCACTGAGCTGCATCACCAGCCCTTATTCTCTATTTAATTTTTTAATTTTTCTTTTTTCTTTTTTTTTTTTGGTACCAGGGATTGAGTTCAAGGACACTCGACCACTGGGCCACATCCCCAGGCCTATTTTGTATTTTATTTAGAGATAGGGTCACTGAGTTGCTTAGCACCTGGCTTTTGCTGAAGCTGGCTTTGAACTCGTGATCCTCCTGCCTCAGCCTCTCGAGACCCTGGGATTACCCTTTGCTTTACTTTGTGATTCTGGGATGGCATTTCTGCTTTGCCAGTGGCTCTCTGATAGGCTCCTGCTCTAGGGGGCACTAGAGGGAGATTGCAAGGCTAAAGGGGAAGGAAGGAACTTAAACCCCTTCCTGTCAACTTCCAGTTCCTCTCAGCTTTCTCCGGGAATATTTTCTTTTTCTCTTTCTTTCTTTCTTTCTTTGTACAGGGATTGAACTCAGGGGCACTCGACCACTGGGCCACATCCCCAGCCCTTTTTTGTATTTTATTAGAGACAGGGTCTCACTGAGTTGCTAAGTGCCTCGCCATTGCTGAGGCTGGGTTTGAACTCGTGATCCTCCTGCCTCAGCCTCCCAAGTGCTGGGATTACAGGCATGCGCCAGCATGCCCGGCTCCAGGAACATTTTCATCCTGCCCCAGCAGGGCCTTCCCTGGGTCTCCAGCTGAATCCAGGTTGCAAATTATCTAGCATTCCCAGAACCAGCCTCAGGTCCTTCCTTCAGAAACAGCAGCATGAGGTGAGTAGCACCCCTCTCCAGAGGCCTGAGTCTCAGCCCCTTGGGGCCCCTCCTCCAAACTTCTACATTGTAATACTTCCATCTTCTTTGCTTTGGTCCTCTACTTCCAGGAGTGGCAGGTGCTTCCTGTAGTTCCTAACTCCATGATACTTTTAAAAATTATCTTCTTGCCATTTGAGTTACTTACTTAAAATAGTTAGCATGTCTCCTGATTAGCCTCTGATATATACACAGATTTCCATTAGTCATTGGTGAGGGCTGTTTTCAGGGGGTATTAATTCCCCTGAGATTTCTGGTCTGTCACATGGATGGCAATGCCAACTATAACAGCAAAGTGGGTTCCAATGACAAGAGAAAGCCCTTAGGCAAAGTAATGCAGGAGCTAGCAATTGGAAGTTGGGCCGGTGTGTGCTAAATTGATAAGGGAGTGGTACAAAGCCAAATGGCCTTCATAAAATATTTCTGATTTTACAGGCATTCATTATCTGTGCACGTACGTGTGCGTGCGTGTGTGTGTGCGTGCGCGAGAGCACGCGCACGCATGTGCATGTGTTGCTGGGGATTGAACCGAGGGGCACTTTAACATTGAGCTACATCCCCAGCTTTTTTTATTTTGACACAGTGTCTCATTAAGTTGCTGAGGCTAGCCCTGAACTTGTGATCCTCCTGCTTCAGCCTCCTGAGTTCCTGGAATTATAGGCATGTCCCATTCCCTTATTTTCAAAAGACACTTTGTTATTAAAGATGAGGCCGAAGTCCTCTCCATCACCATTGGCGATCCTGATTCCTTTCTTTTTATTCCTTCTCAGAGGCAATCTGTTATCAGTTATTCTTTACATGTACTTTTATACATATATATGCTCATTGAAATCTATAAGGTGTTATTTTGTATGTTTTGCATTTTATTTCCTAGCATATGTATTTTTTTGCAATTTGCATTGTTCACTAAATAATTTGTCTTGCAAGTCATACCATATTATGATTCAGAAATGATTCTTTTATTTTTTGTACCGGGGATTGAACTCAGGGGCACTCGACCCAGTACTGACCACACCCCCAGCCCTTTTTTGTATTTTATTAGAGACAGGGTCTCACTGAGGTGCTTGGCACCTTGCTTTTGCTGAGGCTGGCTTTGAACTCATGATCCTCCTGTCTCAGCCTCCTGAGCCGCTGGGATTACAGGTGTGCACTACAGTGCCCAGCTGATTCTTTTTAACTTCTGTATAATGTTTCCTAGTATGCATATGCCATGTTTTTCCCCACTGAAACCCTCTACTCACTATTACAAAAGCTCTGTGACTAATATCTGTGTCCCTGTGTCTTTGTACTTGTTTAGGAGTATTTCTCTAGGGTAGATATAGAGTAGTAGAAATTCTAGGTCAGAGAAGAATGTATATTTTTAAAATTACATTAGATGTGAAATATGTGTCCTCTGAAGCACAGTTCCAATTTCCAAGTGTACTGGAAGAGCCCGGATGTTCTTACTTTCTATGGTTGCTTTAGCCTACATTTCCCATCTGGCACTTCTCTGGACTCCTTTAGCAGCAGATCACACAGGGGAAGAGCTGTTTATCTCCATCACTCCCCAGACCACCAAGTACTTTCTGTACCCTACAGTCGGCCGGGGGGTGGGGGAGGAACCAGGGCAGGGCCACTGTAATCTCTCAGGAGAAACCAGCACCAGAATGGAGCAGTCCTAGTGACAGTGGTGTCCATGGTATCCAGCTGAGAGTAGAGTCTCTGAGAGACTGTTGGAGTGAACTTGATTCTGAGAACATGTGACAACTCCTAGCAACTCCTGGAAATAATTAGTGTACTTTGTGAGGATCAGAAGTTCTTGTGTGACCAGGTGGCAGGGCAATTAGGTTTATTTCTAGCATTTTGTTTTATGCTATCAACAGTGGACCTGGGTTCCTGTGGGAGTGGCAGCTGCAGAATAAAGCTAGACAGTCTCTTCCACTTATACTTGGGGCTGGGATCCATGGGGTACCTTGATTGGTGAATTTCTGGGAACAAAAAAAAAATTTTTTTTTTTTTTTTTTCCAGTGAAGGAAGGCAGCAAAGGCGAAGGAGCTGAGCTGTTACTGTGTTTGTCAGGTGAAGGAGTGCCAAGTTAGAGGCCAGGGAGGAAAGACGCCGTGAGGGGGGAAAGTAGGAAATGAGATCAGAGGGATAATGATCGGGATCTGCTTTCCCAGATCACTTCCTGCCCAAGGGTGGTTTTAAGCCATTTTTTTTTTTTCAGACCAAGCTCTTTGGTGATTTAATTCCCTTAAAAACCATAGAAGGGTGTCAGGCACGGTGGCTCATGCCTGTAATCCCAGCAATGCAAGAGGGTGAGGCAGGAGGATCGATAGTTCTAGGCCAGCCTGGGCAATTTAGCAAGGCCCTACGCAACTTCGTAAGACTCTGTCTCAAAATAAAAAATCAAAATGGCTGGGGATGTGGCTTAGTGGTTAAGTGTCCCTGGATTCAATTCCTGGTACCAAAACAAAACAAAACATAACATATAAGGCCTCAGATCTGTTTGTTTCTAGACTGCTCCATGTGTTGTAACCATTCCCAAAGTTCTTTTCTACACATAGTTTTAAAGTTCATTTTATGTACTTATATGCTTTCTTGCCCCTGTGCTTTTCTCCCTTTCAAATTAAAGCTGGCGGGGGCTGGGGATATAGATCAGTTGGTAGAGTGCTTGCCTCACATGCACAAGGCCCTGGGTTCAATCCCCAGCACCACACACACACACACACACACACACACACACAAATTCAAATGAAAGCTGGCTACCTTGATGCTGTCTCGAACAATAGGTTTAGTTAGATGAGAAGGACACCACCTCTTATGATCTGATCGTTTGCTTCAGAGCAGTATTCCTCTGCTTAACAGAGGGGTCCTACCAGGCCTGTATGTTGAGTGGTCAAGCAGACCCTAAGCAGCAGCTGACACTACTGCAGCTCTCAGGTGACTTCCTATACTTATACAGGTTTGGCTGGTAACATGTTATGGGGTCAAACGGATTTAGATGTCATATTGCTTACAAGACACAACATAAGGAAGATCAGCCTGGTGTCAGCTCCCCATGTTCCTAGTTCCAAAGGATGACACCAAACTGGAAGAGCCAAATGACAAACTACCCTGGTGATAGGTTGGTTATTTTGCTGTAGAGAAGCCAGTTCTAAACTGCAGTAAGCAGTTGCAGAGTGCCATGGAAGCCTGCCACGGAGCCCCAGCTGGAAAGTGGAGAAGGTAGAAAGGACTTCCCTCCCTGAAAGGGGGGAGATGGATGAGAAAGGGCCTTGTGGCAGTCTCCCACAAGATATGGATGAGAAACTGCCTTGCAGCAGCTCCTGGCCTTATCTCCTCTTGTTCCAGGAGCAATCACAGGGCATTCTGCCAAGACCAGTCAGACTGCAGCCAAGCCTTGTTCTTGTGGCCTATGCGAAGATGTGCAAGGTCATCAGCACGTCACCATGGAACTATTCCCCTAACATTTGGTTACACAAAGCCTTTTTCAGTTATTATTTGGGATGCAGAAACAGCTATTTTTTTTTTTTTTCCAGTTTGTCAGGTGAAGGAGTGCCAAGTTAGAGGCCAGGGAGGAAAGACGCCGTGAGGGGGGAAAGTAGGAAATGAGATCAGAGGGATAATGATCGGGATCTGCTTTCCCAGATCACTTCCTGCCCAAGGGTGGTTTTAAGCCATTTTTTTTTTTCAGACCAAGCTCTTTGGTGATTTAATTCCCTTAAAAACCATAGAAGGGTGTCAGGCACGGTGGCTCATGCCTGTAATCCCAGCAATGCAAGAGGGTGAGGCAGGAGGATCGATAGTTCTAGGCCAGCCTGGGCAATTTAGCAAGGCCCTACGCAACTTCGTAAGACTCTGTCTCAAAATAAAAAATCAAAATGGCTGGGGATGTGGCTTAGTGGTTAAGTGTCCCTGGATTCAATTCCTGGTACCAAAACAAAACAAAACATAACATATAAGGCCTCAGATCTGTTTGTTTCTAGACTGCTCCATGTGTTGTAACCATTCCCAAAGTTCTTTTCTACACATAGTTTTAAAGTTCATTTTATGTACTTATATGCTTTCTTGCCCCTGTGCTTTTCTCCCTTTCAAATTAAAGCTGGCGGGGGCTGGGGATATAGATCAGTTGGTAGAGTGCTTGCCTCACATGCACAAGGCCCTGGGTTCAATCCCCAGCACCACACACACACACACACACACACACACACACAAATTCAAATGAAAGCTGGCTACCTTGATGCTGTCTCGAACAATAGGTTTAGTTAGATGAGAAGGACACCACCTCTTATGATCTGATCGTTTGCTTCAGAGCAGTATTCCTCTGCTTAACAGAGGGGTCCTACCAGGCCTGTATGTTGAGTGGTCAAGCAGACCCTAAGCAGCAGCTGACACTACTGCAGCTCTCAGGTGACTTCCTATACTTATACAGGTTTGGCTGGTAACATGTTATGGGGTCAAACGGATTTAGATGTCATATTGCTTACAAGACACAACATAAGGAAGATCAGCCTGGTGTCAGCTCCCCATGTTCCTAGTTCCAAAGGATGACACCAAACTGGAAGAGCCAAATGACAAACTACCCTGGTGATAGGTTGGTTATTTTGCTGTAGAGAAGCCAGTTCTAAACTGCAGTAAGCAGTTGCAGAGTGCCATGGAAGCCTGCCACGGAGCCCCAGCTGGAAAGTGGAGAAGGTAGAAAGGGACTTCCCTCCCTGAAAGGGGGGAGATGGATGAGAAAGGGCCTTGTGGCAGTCTCCCACAAGATATGGATGAGAAACTGCCTTGCAGCAGCTCCTGGCCTTATCTCCTCTTGTTCCAGGAGCAATCACAGGGCATTCTGCCAAGACCAGTCAGACTGCAGCCAAGCCTTGTTCTTGTGGCCTATGCGAAGATGTGCAAGGTCATCAGCACGTCACCATGGAACTATTCCCCTAACATTTGGTTACACAAAGCCTTTTTCAGTTATTATTTGGGATGCAGAAACAGCTATTTTTTTTTTTTTCAGTACTTGAGATTGAACCCAGGGGTACTTAACCACTAAGCCACATCCCCAGCCCTTTTTTATATTTTATTTAGATACAGTATCTTGCTAAGTTGCTTAAGGTCTTGCTAAGATGCTGAGGCCGGCTTTGAATTTGTGATCCTCCTGCCTCAGCCTCCCAAGCTGCTGGGATTACAGGTAGGCGCCTCTGTGCCCAGCAACAGTCAGCTTTTTTAATCCTGTATCTTCAAATCTCCCAACTCTGATTTCCTTTTATTTCTACTCTTGAACCAGCCAGTTCTTGCCTGAGCTTCTCTCTCTCTGGTAACTCCTTGCTAAACACAGTGAGTAGCCATCAATATACACCTGACATTATTTTCCACCCTCTTTTCCTAAAGTTATAGGCTGAGGAGGCACTTGATCTGGCTTCCAATTTATCACAGGTGACATTTTAATCAAGAATTTTGCTGCTTTTTAACATGGCTCTCCATCTTTCTATCCTCCAGTATCAGTTTTCTCACTGTGCACTGGCTCAAATACAACAGGATTTTTGTTACTGCTCATCTTACAGTACTAGGTGGCTGAACAGGTCAATATGGCAGCGCTCCTCCATGCAGTCATTCAGAAACCTAGGGTGACAGAGGCTCTGCTATCTTCAACTCATGGTGATCCAGGTCATCATTGGGTATAAGGTGCAGAGCCATCTCCATTTTAACAAACTAAAAGGGGACAAAAGCAGGTAAGAGTATGCTTGGGAGTTTTATAGAAGCCAGCTGAAAGTAGCACATGAAATTTGTTTTCATATTCCATTGCTCAGAATATCATCATATAGTTACACCCAACTGCAAAGGAGGATGGGAAATGGGTGCCCAGGAGAAAGAAGAAAGCATGGATCAGGTGAGCAACTTAGCAATGTCTGCCACAGGTACTATGGAATAGTATATTGGCAGTGAGGATGGTGAGTAATGCCTGAATTATGGATTTCTGTTGAAGGTAGAGGCAATTAGAATTTATTGACTCCAAGAGTTTTGGCTTGAATAATTGAAAGAATAGAGGTGCCATATACCAAGATGGTAGACACTTAACAATTCAGTTTTAGCTATGTGGTTGTTAAGGCACCTATGAACATCCATATGGAGACATTAAATAAGCAGTTGAATATGCAGGTCCACTGTTGAAAGGGAGTGGTCAGGACTGAAAATGTAAATTTGGTGGCCTTGTATATTCAATAATATGGAATTTTATTCATTCTATTAAGTATATTTTCTCTCATCTTTGAAACTGGAATGCATCTGAACAACATTCAATAGAATCTTCAATTATTATGATTGGCAGCGTTTTCTTTCTTTGTTAGTAGTATCTAAAATAATGATGTAGCACTGGGCGCTGTGGCACATGCCTGTAATCTCAGGGATTTGGGAGGTTCAGGCAGGAGGATGGTGAGTTCAAAGCCAGCCTCAACAACATCACAAGGCTCTAAGCAACTTAGCAAGACCCTGTCTCAAAATCAAAAATCAGAAAGGCTGGGGATGTGGCTCAGTGGTTAAGTGCCCCTGGGTTCAATCCCCGCTATCAAAAATAAAATAAGGACTGGGGCTATAGCTTAGTGGCAGAGCGCTTGCCTAGTGCATGTGAGGCACTGGGTTCAATCCTTAGCACCACATAAAAATAAACAAATAAAATAAAGGCATTCTGTTCATTTACAACTCAAAAAAATTAAAATAAAAGTAATGATTTATCTTACAATTGAGGGCACCTCAGATTCAATGAAACATAATAATAGTAAAAAATGAAGATAGGGGCTGGGATTGTGGCTCAGTGGTAGAGCACTCGCCTAGCGCGTGGGCGACCCGGGTTCGATCCTCAGCACCACGTACAAATAAAATACATTATTGAATAAAATACATTGTGTACAACTAAAGCAAATAAATAAAAATATTTTAAAAAAATGAAGATAATATTGAGCACCTGATATTGTGCATCAGATACTGGACTAAGCCCTTCTGTGATAATCTTTTTTTTTTTTTGGTACTGGGGATTGAACTCAGGGCACTCAACCACTGGGCCACATCCCCAGCCCTTTTTGTATTTTATTAGAGACAGGGTCTCACTAAGTTGCTAAGTGCCTCGCCATTGCTGAGGCTGGCTTTGAACTCATGATTCTCCTGCCTCAGCCTCCCAAGTGCTGGGATTACAGGTGTGCCACTGCACCCGGCCCATGATTATCTTTTTTTTTTTTTTTTTTTTAATATGTATGTTTTTAGTTGTAGGTGGACACAATGCTTTATTTATTTTTTATTTACTTATTTTTATATGGTGCTAAAGATTGAACCCAGTGCTTCACGCTTGCCAGGCGAGTGCTCTACCACTGAGCCCCAGACCCAGCCTCAGCCCCTGGTGATTATCTTTATACGTAGGTATGGTATAGAAAGGCAAAGAATATAGACACAGGGCCTGACTGCTTAGATCTGAATTCTGACTCCTGGATTACTAATCACATAAATCTGGCCAAACCTTAATTTGTCTGTGTCATAGTTTCTTTATCCTCAATGGGATAATAATAGTACCTAATTTATAGGTTTATTATGAGGATTAAAGGAATTAATATACATAAAGTGCTAAGAACAGTGTTTAGTACCTAAGTGCTGAAATGATTTGATGCCACTATTATTAAAATATGTGAAAAATGTGTGTATGCATACAAAAAATTGTGGAGCTACACTTTTTTTTTTTTTTTTTTTATGTGGCACTGGGGATTGAACCCAGGGCCTTGTGCATGCAAAGCAAGCACTCTACCAACTGGACTATATCCCCAGTCCTGGAGCTACCTTTTTTATTTTTATTTTTGGCACTCAGGATTGAACCCAGGGGCACTGTACCACTGAGTTATATCCCCAGCCCTTTTCTTTCTTTCTTTCTTTTTTTTTTTTTTTTTGTGGTACCGGGATTGAACTCAGGGGCACTTGACCACTGGGCCACATCCCCAGCCCTTTTTTGTATTTTATTAGAGACAGGGTCTCGCTGAGTTGCTAAGTGCCTCACCATTGCTGAGGCTGGCTTTGAACTCGCGATCCTCCTGCCTCAGCCTCCCAAGTGCTGGGATGATAGGCGTGTGCCACCGCACCCGGCTCCTTTCTTAAATTTTGAGACAAGGTCTTACTAAGTTGCTTAGGGCCTTGCTAAATTGCTGAGCCTGGCTTTGAACTTGCCATCCTCCTGCCTCAGCTTCTCAAGTTGCTGGAATTATAGGCATATACCACCATGCCTGGCAGGAGCTGTAGTTTTAGTGAATTTTATCTATTTTATGGTTTGGATATGAGTTGTCCCCCCAAAACTCCTGTGAATGCAAGAATATTTAGAGGTGAAATGATTAGCTTATGAGAGCTCTAATCAAATCAATCCATTCTACTTTGAATGGACCGACTAGGTGAACACTGTAGGCAGGTAGGGCTTGGCTAGGTCACTGGGGACCTGCCCTGGAAGGGTGCATCTTTCCTACAACCCTTCCCCCCCTACGCTCTCTTGCTTTCTCTCTCTCTTTCTCTGCTTCCTGACCTCTGTCATGTGTAGCTTTCCTCTGCTGGGCCCTTTTGCCTCACCTTAGGCCCAGAGCAATGGAGTCAGCCATCTATGCACTGAACCTCTGAAACCATGAACCAAAATAAACCTTTCCTTCTTTAAGTTGTTCTTGTCAGGTCTTTGGTCATAGTGATACAAAGCTGACTAAAACCACCTGGAGGTACTTCATATGTCATAAAAGAGAAAAACCGAAACAAGTTTTTTTTTTTTTTTTAATATTTATTTATTTGCTTTAGTTGTACACAATGCCTTTGTTTTTTACGTGGTGCTGAGGATTGAACCCAGGCCGTGCATGTGCTAGGCGATCGCTCTACCACTGAACCACAATCCCAGCCCCCCCAAAACAAGTGTTGAGAAGATAGATCTCTAGGATATATAAAGAACTCAAAAAAACTTAACACCAAGGGCTGGGATTGTGGCTCAGCAGTAGAGCGCTCGCCTAGCATGTGCACGGCCCGGGGTTCAATCCTCAGCACCACGTAAACATAAATGCATTGCATGTGTACAACTAAAGAAAATAAATAAATATTTAAAAAAAAAAAACACCAAAAAAACAAATAACCCAGTCAATAAATGGGCTAAGGAACTGAACAGATATTTCACAGAAGACAAAATACATTTGATCAACAAATATATGAAAAAGTGTTCAACATCTCTAGCAATTAGAGAAATGCAAATCAAAACTACTCTAAGATTTCATCTCACTCCTGTCAGAATGGCAATCATCAAAAATACAGGCAACAAAAAATGTTGGCGAGGATGTGGGGAAAATGATACACTCATACATTGCTTGTGGCACTGCAAATTGGTGCAACCATTATGGAAAGCAGTATGGAGATTCCTCAGAAAACTGGGAATGGAACCACCATTTGACCCAGCTATCCCACTCCTTGGTTTATACCCAAAGGACTTAAAATCAACATAGTATAGTGACACAGCCACATCAATGTTTATAGCAGCTCAATTCACAATAGCTAGACTATGGAACCAACGTAGGTGTCCCTCAGTAGATGAATGGATAAAGAAAATGTGGTATATATACTCAATGGAATATTACTCAGCTTTAAAGAAGAGTGAAATTATGGCATTTGCCAGTAAATGGTTGGAGTTGGAGAATATCATACTAAGTGAAATAAGCCAATCAACCCAAAGGTTGAATGTTTTCTCTAATATGTGGATGCTAATTCACCATAAGGCAGGGGGCACTAGTGAAAAATAGTGTTACCTTAGATTAGGTAGAGGGAAGTGAAGAAGAGATCTATCTTCTAAATATGAAAAAAAAGTATATTTACAGTGCTATATATTGAAGCCTTTGTTTTTCCTAAAATAAATATAGTCACTCCAGCTTTCTTTTGATTAGTGTTAAGCAAGGAGAAAGCTCCATCCCATCATGTTTAGTCTATCTGGGTCTTTATATTTAATGCATGTTTCTTACAGGCAATAAATAGTTGGGTCTTGTTTTGTTTTCAATCCTCTCTGACAGTTTCTTTTTCTTTTCTCTTTTTGTCTTTATTTTTACTTTTTAGTGCTGGGGATCTAACCCAGGGCCTCGCACATGCTGAGGCTGAGCTGCACCACCCGCCCCTCTGTCTTTTAATTGGCTTATTTAGACCATTGATGTTTAAAGTGACTATTGATACAGTTGGATTACTGTCAGGTTTGTTACTGTTTTCTATTCAGTGTCCTTGTTCTTTGTTTCCTCGTTTGTCTTCTACTCTTTTTTTGCTTTCTGTGGTGTTAATTAAGCATGGTATTATTTTGTTTCCTGTCTTAGTATATCAGTTATATTTCTTTTTTGAAAAGTTGCCTTAAGCCGGGCATGGTGGCGCATGCCTGTAATCCCAGCACTTGGGAGGCTGAGGCAGGAGGATCGCAAGTTCAAAGCCAGCCTCAGCAATGGCGAGGCACTTAGCAACTCAGTGAGACCCTGTCTCTAATAAAATACAAAAAAGGGCTGGGGATGTGGCCCAGTGGTCCAGTGCCCCTGAGTTCAATCCCTGGTACCAAACCCCCCCCAAAAAAAAAAAAAAAAAAAAAACAGGTGCATTGGTGCTTGTCTGCAGGCTCAGCTACTTGGGAGGCTGAGGCAGGGGATCTCTTAAGCCCAGGAGTTGGACATCAGCCTGGACAACATCGTGAGATGCTATCTCCAAAAAAAATAAAAAAAATTTTAAAAATTGCCCCTAGAATTTGCTATATACGTTTTCAACTAATCCAAGTCCACTTTCAAATAGCACCATGCCATTTTCAGGTAGTAAAGTACCTTATAACAGAATATTACCAATTCCTCTTTCTCCTGCCTTTTGACATTCCCGTCATTCACGTCAGTTACCCATAAGCTATAACCGCTGAATATATTATTGTTATTATTATTTTGAACAAATTGCTGTTAGCTCAATTAAAAATAAGAAAAGATTTTATTCTACCTTCATGTATTCCTTCTCTGATCCTCTGTCTTCCTTAATATAGACCTGCATTTCTGACCTATTTAATGTTCCTTCTGACCAAAGCACTTATTGTAACATTTCTTTCCAGGCAATTCTACCAGCAACAAATTCTCTCAGTGTTTGTTTATCTGAGAAAGTCTTTATTTCTCTTTCACATTTGAAGGATAATTTGGCTGTAGACAGAATTCTTGGGTGGTAGTTTATTTCTTTCAGCACTTTATTTATTTATTTATTTATTTAGTGGTGCTGGGATTGGACCCAGGGCTGTCAAGCACTCTACCAGCCCCTCTTTTAGCACTTTAAATTTTTCACTCCACTCTCATGCACAGGTTCTGAAGAGAAGTTTGATGTAATTCTTATTCTTGTTCCTCTATAGATAAGCTCTTTATTCCCCTCTGGTTTCTTTCAGGATATTTTTCTTTGTCTTTGATTTTTTTGTTTTTGAGAATTTAGATGTTTATTGGAATCTGTCAATAATACTTTTAAATAATTAAGAATTTAATAACTGCAGGGCGTGGTGGCGCACACCTATAATCTCAGCACTTGGGAGGCTGAGGCAGGAGGAACACAAGTTCAAAGCCAGCCTCAGCAAAAAGCAAGGTGCTATGCAACTCAGTGAGACCCTGTCTCTAAATAAAATACAAAAAAAGGGCTGGGGCCGGGTGTGGTGGCGCATGCCTGTCATCCCAGCACTTGGGAGGCTGAAGCAGGAGGATGGTGAGTTCAAAGTCAGCCTCAGCAATGGCGAGGCACTTAGCAACTCAGTGAGACCTTGTCTCTAATAAAATACAAAAAAATAAATAGGGCTGGGGATGTGGCCCAGTGGTTGGGTACCCCTGAGTTCAATCCCCGGTACCAAAAAAAAAAAAAAAAATAATAATAATAATAATAAGTATATGTTCAACATTTAAAAAGGATTTTTGTTTTAAAATGAGTCACAATAGTGTTTGGTTAGTAGTAATTAAAATACAGACTGCATAATCTGTGTGTAACATACAGTATATGGGTTGATGGATATTAGAAGTCAGACTTTGGTCATATTCATATAAGCTAGTAATCACTTGTCTTTCATTTTCTATAGTAAATATGACTTGCCGAGATATAGATTTTTTTGTTTGTTTGTCCTGCTTGGAGTTCTCTGAGCTTCTTGGATCTATAGTTTAGTGTCTGTCATTGATTCTGGGAAATTTGGGGCTGGGGCTATAACTCAGTGGTAGAGCGCTTGCCTAGCATGTGTGAGGCATTGGGTTTGATCCTCAGCACCACATAAATAAATAAAATGTATAATAAAAAGACAATAACATTGTAAAAATACTGGGAAGTTCTCAGCCAGTTTTGACGACAATGCCAAAAGGCAGGAGAAAGAGGAATTGGTAATATTCTGTTGTAAGGTACTTTACTACCTGAAAATGGCATAGTGCTATTTGAAAGTGGACTTGGATTAGTTGAAAATGTATATTGCAAGCTCTAGGGGCAAGTTTTAAAATTTCTTTTATTTTTTCCTTTCTTTCTGGTATTCCCATTACACAGAAGTTACAACTTTTGAATTGTCCTTACCTTCTTGGATATTCTGTTCCATTTTTTTTATTCTTTTTTTTTTCTTTGCATTAAGTTTTTGGTTTTGGGGGCTGGGGTTGTGGCTCAGCAGTAGAGCGCTCGCCTAGCATGTGTGTGGCCTGGGTTTGATCCTTAGCACCACGTAAAAACAAAAGCGTTGTGTACAACTAAAGCAAATAAATAAATATTTAAAACAAAGTTTTTGGTTTTGGTACTGGGGATTGAACCCAGGGGTACCCTACCACTGAGCTCCATCCCCATCCCTTTTTATTTTTTATTTGGGACAGAGTCTCACCAAGTTGCTGAGACTAGCCTGGAACTTGGGATCCACCTGCCTCAGCCTCCCAGAATTGTGGGGATTACAGGCATACATCACTACACCTGGTTCTGTGAACTAAGTTTATAAAGTTTCTGTTGCCAAAAAAAGTCACTGATTTTTTTTTTTTTTTTTTTTTTTTTTTTTTTTTTTTTTTTTTGTACCAGGGATTGAATCCAGGGGCACTTTATATTGAGCTACATCCCAAGCTTTTTAAATTTTTTATATTGAGGCAGTATCTCACTAAGTTGCTGAGACTAGCCTTGAACTTATGATCCTCCTGCCTCAGCCTCCTGAGTTCCTGGAATTACAGGCATGTCCCACTTAGTTATTTTCAAGACACTTTGTTATTAAAGATGAGGGTGAAGTCCTCTCCATCACCATTGGCAATCCTGATTCCTTTCCTTTCATTCCTTCTCAGAGACAATCTGTTATCAGTTATCCTTTACATGTCCTTTTATACACACACACACACACACACACACACACACACACACACATTGAAATCTATAAGGTCTTGTAGCATAGGGTCTCTATTTCCTAGCATATGTATTTTTTGGGGGGGGCAATTTACTTTATTTGCTAAATAATTTGTCTTGTAAGTCATATCATATTATGATTTGGAGATGATTCTTTTTTTTTTTTTTTTTTTTTTTTTTTTCGGTACCGGGGATTGAACTCAGGGGCACTCAACCACTGGGCCACATCCCCAGCCCTTTTTTGTATTTTATTAGAGACAGGGTCTCACTGAGTTGCTTAGCACCTTGCCATTGCTGAGGCTGGCTTTGAACTTGTGATCCTCGCCACTGAGCCCCTCAAGGCCACTGATTTTTTCCTTGACTATGCTCAGTACTGATGAGCCCTCAATTTTAAAAAATATTTATTTATTTGTTTTAGTTGTACACAATGCCTTTTGTTTTTACGTGGTGCTGAGGATTGAACTGTGCCACGCATGTGCTAGGTGAGTGCTCTACCGCTGAGCCACAACCCCAGCCCGAGCCCTCATTTTTATTGCAGTGTTTTTGGTTTCTAGCATTTTTTGGTGATTCTTTCTTAGAGTTTCTAGTTCTTTGCTTACATTACCCATCTGTTCTTGCATGTTGTTCACTTTTTTTTCGCTAGATCCCTTGGGGTATTCATCATGATTGTTTTGGTTTTGTGGTGCTAGGGATTGAACCCAAGCCCTAGTTCATGATAGGCAAGCACTCCACCACTGGGCTTCATCTCTAGCCCAATCATAATTCTCTTCAATTCCTAGTTCATAATTCAAACATCTCTGCCATATCTGAGTCTGGTTCTGTTGCTTGCTCTGTGTCTTTTTTTTTTTTTTTTTTTTTTTTTTTCATACCAGGGATTGAACTCAGGGGCACTCAACCACTGAGCCACATCCCCAGCCCTCTTCTGCATTTTATTTAGAGACAGGGTCTCACTGAGTTGCTTAGCACCTTGCTTTTGCTGAGGCTGGCTTTGAACTCATGATCCTCCTGCCTTAGCCTCCCGAGTGGCAGGGATTACAGGCGTGTGCCACCGTGCCAGACTTGCTCTTTGTCTTCACACTTTGTTTTTATTTTTTAGTATGCTTTTTCATTTTTGGTTGAAAGGTGGACATGATGTGCTGGGTGAAAGAAACTATGGCAGCAGACCTTGAGTGATGTGGTGGTAGTGTGTGGGGGAGGGGAAGGATTTTGTAGTCCTATGAATTAGGTCTCTGTGTTTTAGCCAGCCTGTGCTGCTAGGTACTTCTCATCTTCCTTGTTCCCTCTTAGGTGAGACTGGAAGGCTAGTGAGTTCTCCAGGGTGATTAGACTGATGATATCCAAAGTGGCGAGGCGCTGGTCAAATAGCTTCTCTTGTGACACGTTTTTGTTAAGGAAAACAAACACTCTGGGCATATTTCAAAATGATTACTTTTCCTCTCCCCCTACAGAGAAGCAGGATGTTCCTTCATACCTCCACACAGACCCTGGGAATCTGATAGATTCCAGGAGATCCAACGCACCAAACTGTGGGACCACTCTAAAACTGATCTTCCCTGGAGTTTTTATCTCTGGGACTTATTCACACTACCCTCCTCCTGTACTTGGTCAGTTCTGGTTTTAAGTTTTCCTAGTCTGGTTCTGGGGTCAGCTGCAGGCTTTTCTGTTCCAAAGGTCTAGTAAACGGTGATTTCACATATTTACTTGTGTTCTCCAATTTGGGGGAGTAGCAGCACTGTGACCTCGATTTGCTGATCCATCTAAGAGGAGTGGTTGACTTTAAGTTTGTTCAGTTTTTTTGTTACTGTGATGTTCAGAGTGATGACTTACATATCAGACCGGAAGCTGGAAGTCAGCATTTTCTTACAATAGCAAAAGATTAAAACATGCCAAATATGCATCAGTAAAAGATTGGCTATCCAAATTGTGCAACATGTACCCAGTGAAATACTTAGGTGATTAAAAAAAAAAAAAAAAAAAAAGTCAGCTCTAAATATCCTGAAATGGAATGGTCTGCCATATATTTTATTTATTTTTTCAATTCTTTTTTTAGTATTTATTTATTTGCTTTAGTTGTACATAATGCCTTTATTTTTACGTGGTGCTGAGGATCGAACCCGGGCCGCGCATGTGCTAGGCGAATGCTCTACCGCTGAGCCACAACCCCAGCCCTGGTCTGCCATATATTTTAAATGAAAAAAGCAAAAAAAAGCAAGGTGCAGAGAATAAAGTGCATACTAACATTTGCTAAAGGTTCTAGGAAGTGAATAAATAATTATTTGAAAAAGGAATTTTTTTTTTTTTGTACTGGGGATTGAACTCAGGGGCACTCAACCACTGGGCCACATCCCCAGCCCCCCCTTTTTAAAATTAATTAATTAATTAAATTTAATTTGTTATACCCCAGCCCTTTTTTGTATTTTATTTAGAGACAGGGTCTCACTGAGTTGCTAAGTGCCTTTGCCATTGCTGAGGCTGGCTTTGAACTCTCGATCCTCCTGCCTCAGCCTCCCAAGTGCTGGGATTACAGGCTTGCGCCTCGGCGCCCGGCTGAAAAAGGAATTGTATGCATTCCTAATCTTCCTCAGAATAAAGAAAATGTAATTTTAAAATTAATTAATTTTTTTTTACATCAGGGATTAAACTTAGGGGTACTTTACCACTGAGCCACATCCCCAACCCTTTTTAAATTTTGAGACAGGGTCTCACTAAGTTGCTGAGGGCCTCGCTAAATTGCTGAGGCTGGCTCTGAACTTCCGATCCTCGTGCCTCAGCCTCCTGAGTTGCTGGGATTACAGGCATGCGCCACCATGACTGGCAAGAAAAATGCAATTTTAAATGATGAGTAGAGAATATATCCAAATTACAGCAATCATGTTTTAGCATGACGGAAGACATTTTCTTTTGGTACTGGGGATTGAACTCAGATGCTTTCAACCACTGGGCCACATCACCAGCCCTTTTTTGTATTTTATTAGAGACAGGGTCTCACTGAGTTGCTAAGTGCCTCGCCATTGCTGAGGCTGGCTTTGAACTTGCGATCCTCCTGCCTCAGCCTCTCAAAGTGCTGGGATTACAGGCGTGAGCCACCTCGCCCGGCTTTTGTTCTGTTTTTTAACTAAAGAAACTAACAGAAAATATGCATAGACTTTCTTCAGGGACACTATTGGTACCTTCATGGTTTGGCCTTTAATTATTATTTATTGACTATTATTACCTTATCTCTCTTAACAGGGCCAAATCTGGGCTTTGTGAAGCCTGACGCTTACACAGTCTGAGAGCCTTCTTTATGGGGGAAAAAAAAAAAAAAAGAACATTTCAAGTAAATCCAGTGACTTGAAAAATTGTGCTCTGTATATGTAATACAAAATGAATGGCACTCTGCAAGCATGTATAACAAATTAGAATAATAACAATAATAATAAAATAGAGTTTGAAAAGTAAAAAAAAAGCAAAAAAAGAGAACATTTCAAAATTATAAATGCAAAATTAGGTACACAGGGGAATATTTATAATGAGAAAAGAAATCATTACAAATGACAGGTTTTAAATAGCTTACCAATTTAAACATCACAAAATCTGGAAAAAAAGAAAAAAAGAATCATGGTTGATCAAAAAATTTTTGAATAATAATTTAGAAAATGGTTTACAGCTTTACAACTTGTTAGTAATATCAAGTACATTTTAAAAGTTATTATCAAATTGGAGCCAACTATCAAGTTTCATATGTGAGCTTCAAGTTTCTTAAGACTAATTTTAAATATTCTTTGACATGGGAACACTCATTAACTAGCTTGTCTTTGATGTTCTCCTTGTAATGGCAATGGTGACTGAACCTGATGTACCATGATTAAGATCAAGTACCTGGTTTCCCTCCAGTGGGCAGGTATAGTAAAATTTTGCTTCAAAGCTCTGTGTATCCCCCAAACACAGGGATGATCCAAAGCTGGGCCTACTCGTGGTGTCCTTGTAGGACTCTGCATTCAAATCCTTGTCTGGTAATAGACCAGTTTTCAGAGAGGTTCCCACAGAGCAAGATAGATAACCATGTTGGTAGACACTGGTGTCTAAAATTCTATTAACTATCCATAAGCCATAGCACATTATCAATTATGAGCTTTTTTATTATTTTATTTTTTGGGGGGGTGGGTGGGTATCAGGGATTGAACTCAGGGGCACTCGACCACTGAGTTACATCCCCAGCTCTATTTTGTATTTTATTTAGAGACAGGGTCTCACTGAGTTCCTTAGCACTTCACTTTTGCTGAGGCTGGCTTTGAACTCGTGATCCTCCTGCCTCAGCCTCTCTAGCCACTGGGATTACAGGCGTGTGCTGGCAATTGTGAACTTTTTTTTTTTTTTTTTTTTTTGGTACCAGGGATTGAATTCAGGGGCGCTAGACCCCTGGGCCACATCCCCAGCTCTTTTTTTTTTTTTTTTTAATATTTTATTAGAGACAGGGTCTCACTGAGTTGCTAAGTGCCTCACCTTTGCTGAGGCTGGCTTTGAACTTGCAATCCTCCTGCCTCAGCCTCCCAAGTGCTGGGATTACAGGCGTGCACCACCGCACTCGGCTTGATTGTGAGCTTTTATATTGTCCCTTACTCTCCCTAGCTTGTATCCTCTGCCTGCTATCATGAAGGAAGATAAAATGGGACCACCTATTTAGATTCCTAGCTATTGTATTATAAATATATATATATATTTTATAACTTTATTTTATTTATTTGTTTTTATGTGCTGCTGAGGATTGAATCCAGTGCCTCGTCCATGCTAGGCAAGTGCTCTGCCATTGAGCTAAAGCCCCAGGTCCTACTTATTGTATTTTTGTATAATCAATTGTCAGTCGTTGAGGACTTTCCTTGTTCCATTCAATCACAAAATCTTTTCTGGGGGCACTTTTTAGGAAGCCTCTAGTTTGGGCATTAGTTCAGAAGGTATTTCTACAGGCATGAAGCATTGACTGAACTCCCCCCCCCCCAAAACTTATTTGAAATTTGTGGCTCTGAAAGTACTAAATAGTATCAACTTGCCCAGGAAATTCTATTTTTTTCTTTAAGATGTATCCTAGTAAACAATGAGTATAATTGTCAAATATTTCTGGGGTGGGGTGGAGAAGAGGGGATAGAGTGCAATAGGAAATTTTATAAGAAAATGTAATAAAGTTTTGCCCTAATGAGGCAGAACCAGGAAGTTAAAAAAAAAAAAAAAAAAAAAAAAAAAAAAGGACAGTGTTAAAGCTAAAGGACAGGTGTTAGGAAAGGAAACAAAAAGAAAGCAGGAAGAAAGACTGGAGTATATGTGTTAATTTGACTTGCACTGTGGTATTGAACTTATTTTAAATCATTTTCCTATCCCATTTACTGAATGGAAGGTGTCAAAAAGGGGCAGTACCTGAGGCCACAACTTGGAGCCAGGTGCAGAATACCTGGATAGCTAGCTCCACAGGGCCCCGAGAAGGAGATGTAGGTGAGTTTGACTTAAGAACTGAGTCTTGGGGCTGCGGTTGTGGCTCAGCGGAAGAGCGCTCGCCTAGCACATGCGCGGCCCGGGTTTGATCCTCAGCACCACATGAGAATAAAGGTATTGTGTACAACTAAAACAAATAAGTATTTAAAAAAAAAAAAAAAAAGAACTGAGACTTAAACTGCTGGTAAGAGTGTAATTTATAGACTCGATCATAGGAAATCACCAGTTTTTTTTTTTTTTTTTTGTATTGGGGATTGAACTCAGGGGCACTCAACCACTGGGCCACATCCCCAGCCCTTTTTTGTATTTTATTAGAGACAGGGTCTCACTGAGTTGCTAAGTGCCTTGCCATTGCTGAGGCTAGCTTTGAACTCGTGATCCTCCTGCCTCAGCCTCCCAAGTGCTGGGATTATAGGTGTGTGCCACTGTGCCTGGCTGCCAGTTTTTGACTCTTTTTTTGCCCTTCTTTTTTGGGGTAGGTAGGTACTGGAGGTTGAACCCAAGGTCTCACACATGCTAAGCACACACTCTACCACTGAAGTATACCCTCGACATGTTTTTTTTTTTTTGGTTCTGGGAATTGATCCCAGGAGCACTTTACCACTGAGCCACATCCCCAGCCCTTTTTATTTTTTGAGACAGGGTCTGGCTCAGTTACTGAGGCTGGCCTTGAACTTCTTTTACTTAGCATAATGTTTCCATGGTTCATTCACATTGTAGTGTGTATCCGAGTGTCATTCCTTTTCAAGGATGAATAACATTTCATTGTGTGTGTGTTTGTGTGTATATATATGTACACAACATTTTGTTCATTTTTTCATTTGTTGGACGTTTGAGTTGTTTACACATTTTGGCTATTGTGAATAAGACTGCTATGAATGTTGGTGTATAAGAATCTATTTGAGACCCGACTTTCAATTCTTTAGGATATACCTCTACCCAGGAGTGGAATTGCTGGGTCATATGGTGACTTATGTTTAGCTTTTTGAAGAACTGTCCCATTGTTTTCCTTACCAGCTATTTTACATTCTCACCAGCAACAAAGAGAGAGTTCCAGTTTGTGTACATCCTAGCTGACACTTGTTATTTTCCTTTTTTTTTTTGATAATAGCTTTTTCTAATGGGTGTGAAGTGGCATCTCATTGTGGTGTTTGATTTGAATTTTTCTTTTTGGTACTGAGAATTAAACCCAGGGGTACTCTAGTACTGAGCTACATCCTGAGCCATTTTTATTTTTTATTTTGAGAAAGGGTCTCGTTAAGTTGCTGAAGATGACCTCCAACTTAAGGTCCTCCTGCCTCAGCCTCTTGAGGATTATAGGCATGTGCCACTGTACCTTGCTGATTTGAATTTTTTTTTCTTCTTCTTCTTTTTTTTTTTGGTGGTGCTGGGGATTGAACCCAGGGCCTAGTGCATGTGAGGAAAGCATTCTACCAAATGAGCTATATCCCCACACTGCTGATTTGAATTTTTCTAATGAGAGTGATGTTAAACATATTTTCCTATGCCTATTACTTATTCGTATATCTTTGGAAAAATATCTATTCAAATCCGTTGCCTTTTTTTTAATGTTTATTTATTTGCTTTAGTTGTACACAATGCGCTTATTTTTACTTGGTGCTGAGGATTGAACCCGGGCTTACTACTGAGCCACAATCTCAGCTCCCCTCCCCCCCCACCCCCGTTGCCTCTTTTTAAATAAAGGGATTATGAATCTCTCTCTCTCTTTTTAAACATTTATTTATTTGTTTTAGTTGTACACAATGCCTTTATTATTTTTTTTTTTTTTTTTTTTTTTTTTTTGTGGTACCAGGGATTGAACTCAGGGGCACTCAACCACTGGGCCACATCCCCAGCCCTTTTTTGTATTTTATTTAGAGACAGGGTCTCACTGAGTTGCTAAGTGCCTCGCCATTGCTGAGGCTGGCTTTGAACTCGTGATCCTCCTGTCTCAGCCTCCCAAAGTGCTGGGATTACAGGCATGCGCCACCGCGCCCGGCCGACAATGCCTTTATTCTTACGTGGTGCTGAGGATCGAACCTGGGCCGCACACGTGCTAGGCAAGTGCTCTACTACGGTAGAGCCACAACCCCAGCCCCGGGATTATGAATCTCTTATCAGATATGATTCACAAATATTTTCTCCCATTATGTAGGTTACATTTTCTTTCTGTTGATAGTCTTTCTAAAAAATATTTTTGATTTTTAATTGACAGATAGTAATTATACAATATTTATATAGTGTAATGTAGTATCTTTTTTTGTTGTTGTTGTTGTTTGGTTTTAGACAAAATCTTACTATGTTGTGCAGGCTAGCCTCAAACTTCTGGGCTGAGGCATCACTTGCTTCAACCTCTTAAGTAGCTGGGACTATAGGCACACACCCCTGTGCCCAGTTTTGATAGTGTCTTTGAATGTATAAAAAGTTTTAAGTTTTGTTGAAGTCTAGTTTATTTATTTTTTTGTTGCCTGAAATTGTCACCAAATCTAATGTCATGAAGCTTTCCCCCTGTTTTCTTCTAAGGGTTTTATAGGTTTACTGCTTATGTTTAGGTCTTTTAAAAGTTTAATTGTTCCTTTCTTATGTGGATGTCTTTCATTTCTTTTTCCTATCCTGGCTACAACCTCAAGTATAATGTTAAAAGAATTGGTGAGAGGGTTTGGGGCTATGGCTCAGCGGTAGAGCACTTGTCTCACATGCGTGAGGCCCTGGTGTTCCATCTTCAGCACCAAATAAATAAAGTAAAGGTGTTGTGTCCACCTAAGACTGAAAAAAAAAAAAAAAAAAAAAAAAACCCAACTGTTGAGAGCAGATAGCTTTTTGAAAGGGTACTTTTTTTCCCTCAAATATTAATTTTTTTTTGCTTTTAGTTGTACACAATGTGTTATTTTTACTTGGTGCTGAGGATTGAACCGGGCTGCTCACGTGCTGGCGTGCTCTCTACCGCTGAGCCACAACCCCAGCCCTGAAAGGGTACTTTTGATAGGGTTAAAATACTTGTGTTCAATACTTTCCTGTCCTGTCTGTTGATTGTAAACAAATCATTTACCCTTTCTGTTTCCTTATACGTTCTGGCTATATCACAGGGTTCTGAGGATTCAAGAAAATCATGAACCTAGCAGACTTAACAGTGTATATGGGTGGAAGTGTCTACTCTTTAGGAGCCCAGAAGCTACTGGGAGAGGCAAACTATGCATGGACATAATTACAAAAGCAAGATAACACATGATTAGAGTGATTAGGGCTATGACTGGAATGTTTTGGACACACCATTAATTTCTGTGGTGAAAACAGTTTAGTGTTACATAGAGAAATGGTTTCAAAATTTAAGATACTAGTATCTTGGGCCGCCATCCAGATTAGTTTGGATTCCATTTTATTTATTCTTTATTAAAAATTAATATATTTATAGCATAACTAAATCCAACCCTTGTCCTACCCAAAAAATATAGATCTTGTTTTTATAGAATTTTACTACAAATTTGCATCTGATCAGTGTCCACAGGCATCTTTAAGTGAAAAGGAAATCTCTGTTAAATTAGGGATTGCATTTGTTTTCTCTTCATTTGGGTAGCCTAGGTAGACTGTAGAGAATTGTTCCAAGCACTCCTTATTTGAGATTAACTTGATAATTTTTCCCTGTGGGGCCTGCATTTTGGATTATAAACATGTAGAATATAGTCCATGATATAGCGGATGGGTTCATAAGTCCCTTCCGGGTTCTAACAATGAATCGTGCTGATGATTTGGCAACAGGCTAATCTTGCTACATTTAGTGCTGCCTAGTCGCTGTGCTGTGTGCAGTACCGCATAATCTTTGTCTTTGCTGGTCTATTTCAAGGGCTCCAATGGCCAAAGAATGGTTGGTTAGGATGTGAGGAAGCCTAAATGCTTGTGGGTACTGATGCTGCAGGATCCTGTGAATGAGTTTCTTAGAGCGCCTCCCTCATACGGTGGGAAGAATGCTTTCACTCCCAACATCCCCTCCTCCCGCAGCGGAGATATAGCCACACCTTCCCCCTATCGGCACGGAGCAGGTGGCCAAACCCTGGGGACAGCGCACCGCCGCTGCCACCGGTGGCCTGGCCCGTTCACGTGTCACGTGACACGGGTCAGCTGAGCTGCTGGGACCCCCAGGCACCGCGGCAGGGACCGCCCAGCGCTAGATCTTGGGAATCTCATCTTTCCTTCGCCCCTCCCCCCACAATCCGGAAAAGGGGGGAGACCGGTGACGTCATCATCCGGGCACTCGTCGGCGGGGCTACGGTTCACAATGGAACAAAACAAGCGTCCCGAGTCAAACTCAGCGACGCGGCTGCGGCTCACGCCATTAACCCTGTCCTTGCCATGTACCCAGCCAGTCCCTACCGCCCAGCCCCTTCTTCATCGTGGTATGCCAGAATTTTTTTCGGGCCTCCCAGCCCCCATTTCGGTCCGTCCTCGTGCCACCTCTGCCCTCTTTCTATTCCCGAGCCTAGGGGTATGGAACAGTTTCTGGCTCTGGCATGACCCTGGAGGGGCTGGCCGAAAGAAACGGTACTGCGTGAACAATCTTTACCGCATTGTCTTCCCCTCCCCCATCCGGCTCTCCGCATTCTAGGCGTCTTTCTCCTGGCCAGGCCCCCAGGCGGCTCACGCGGTTCTCCCAGGATCCACAGCCAGGGTCGAGGGGGAGAAGCGGGTAGCTGAAAGAGAGGGGGCTGGGCAGAGGCAGGGGGAGGATCGAGAGGCGGGGTTTTGAGGGGGCGGGGTCTCGAGGGGCGGAGAACCTCGGGGCTTTGGGCGGTGCTGGGGGGTAGGGGGAGTCTGCGCCGCCGCGCTGCTGCCTCCGCCACCGCTGCTGCTGCCGCCGCCGCTACCGCCGCCGCCACTGGTCGAGCGGTTTTTTTTTTCTTTTTGGTTTGCCGGATCCGCCATATTGACGAGGACGGGTATCCGCGGCTGCGGAAGCTAGTCTCCGCTGCTGCCGGAGCCGCAACCTCTCCGCACCCGGCCCGTTTGGGCCTCTGCCGAGCCGAGCCCCTCCCCGCCTTGTACAGCCCACAGGCCTCTCGGGAGACCGCTGCTGCCGCCTCTCTCTCGCGGGAGGCGGCCGCCTTAGCGCCCGGTTCTCGGCTCGTCGCCGGGAGCGAGAAGGTAGCCGCAGCAGAGGGACCAGGCCTGGAGCCTTGGACAGAGGCGGCATCTAGGGGAAGGTGAAGGTGCCGCTGCAGGAGGAGGAGCGGGAGGAGGTGACGCAGGAGAAACGCACCGCCCGGAGCCCTTCAGAGCTCAGCTAGAGCCCCAGCCCGAAGGGAGAAGGGGGAAGAGGGCCGCCGCCGGCCGTGAAGGAGGAGGCGGCTGCGGCCACCGCTGCTGCAGAGTGGACACGGTGAGGAGCGAATTCCAGCGCTCGTGTGCAGCCCCGAGCCCGGCTGCCGCAGCCTCTCGATACACTTTGTCGCCCGTCACCCGCGGGCCTGGGATGCTCCCAGGTTAGCCCTTGCCCCGAGACCGAGGTTTCCCTCTCTTGCTGCCTCCCGCCTCCGAGTGTCCCGGTTCTGAGAAGAAGACGCCTGTGTCGTGCGGTGAGTAGCCAGCCGCTCCGGGGCGACGCGCCTTTCCGGGACCAACAGCTGGATCTGGGTGAAGGGAGGTGTGTGTGTGTGCGGTCCCTCCCTCAGTGGCTGCCGGCCGGGCTGGGGGCTTCCCCGCTCTCCCTTGTCCGCCCCGGGCTGGGCAGGAGAGCGCGGGGTTCTGTTCTCTGCTCAGCTGGTGTCCCGAGAGCGTGTCTGTGTGTTTTGGACTGTAAGGGAAAATGGCTGACGGCTCTGTCCCTCCCCCTCCTCCCCCTCCTCCCCCTTCCCGTCCTGTCTGGGGCCGAGTAGGAGGATAGAGTCTCCGGGCGCGGCGTGCAGGCCCCCCCCATCCGCACCGGGGGCCGGGTCAGCGCCGGGGGCGAACCGCCCCCGCTCGGGGCCTTGCTGCCCCGCGAAGTCGCGGCCGCTCTTCTACCCAGTCTCGTTCCACTTGACACCAAACGCCATTACTGAGGTGGAGTGATTTGGAGCGGTAGGCCTCGGCTACGCCTGGCTATCAGGCCTGGCGACTTGTCCGCCTCCCCCCACCCTCCCGCGATAACCCGCAGTTTCTCCTCGGCCCTGTGGTCTGGAACTCTGAGCCGGGTTATCGGCCTCCGACACCTCCTTCGCCCCTCTTAATTGTCGAGGGCCAGAGCCGTGAAAGATGTTTTGATGCAGAAATCGCTTCCAAGTAAGCTTGGACCTACCACCTTTCTATTTTTAACTGTTTCTGCGAAAATATTAGCATGTGAGAGTTTGTTAGTGATAAAACCTTGAGATTCTTGGGGCGTGAGGCTTCAGGTTTGATAAATGGCTTATTTTTCATTCATTGTGAAATATTTAAAGAGTTAGGGAGCAGGTGTCTACTTGTTTTGTTTGGCTTTTTTTTTGTTTTTGGTGTGGATTTCTGCAGCGGCTGGAACTTACCCTGGGGTTTTAAAGATTTTTTTTTTTTTTTTTTTTTTAGTAGATCCTGCTTAAATTAAGTGTTGTTTTGGGGGGAGAAGTTCCGTAGTTATAATGTTAATTTCATTTTCATGGTGCAGTTTACAGGTGTGTATAATTGCTTCAGATTGTCTGAATTTAACCGAGTTGTAGGTTTAGGTTAAATATTCATGCTTTCTTTTGGGAGGAGAGCGCGTAGCCTTCTTTTACCTGGAAACGTCTGAGTCGTCTAAATACCGTTCGTGTAATTTCACTCTTGAGGAAGAGTCATTTTGGGTGCATTAAGAAAGTTTTCAGCAGATAGTTAACCCTGTCTTGGAGCTCATTATCTACCTTTATGATAAAGGACTAGTTAGCCCTGATTAGCTTGGCTTGCTTAACCCTTACACTTGAACTTAAAAATAGAGACTGCAAACTCCTTTAGATCTCACTGGTCGACTGATTTACTGGGCTGCCATTTTGGTTTCAGCAAATGCCTTCCAAATTCTTGGGGGGGAAAATGCAATAAATCTACAAAGAAGTCAGTATTTTCTCAATTTTTAAATTCATATGCTTTGTCATTCTTGTAACTGTAACCTTTAAAACTATTGTTCCAGTGTTTGGGTTAAGGGAAAACCTGAAGTATTCGGAATCCATATTCCAAGGGTGAACTAAAAAATGTTTTTGATATTTTCTAACATGTTTTGCTTTTTCTAATTTAAAATGTAACTTTTAGACTTACGCGTTTCTTCTCCTGACTCCTTTTCATTAATTTTTTTTGCCCATGAACATGTAACTGTTGTTAATTCTTGTTATCTTAATGTTCTGCTGTTTCTTTTGTTTGCTGACCTTGGTAGTTTGAGAATTTCTGGAGGGACTAAATAACAGCAAGGACAGTACATGTGAGAATCTACATTCTTTCAAAAAGTAACTTTGAAGGGTAGATTTTACCTTTCACCAAATTATTAACATATCTTGTTGGTATTCCATAGTCCTCTTATTTTTAATATCAGTGAATGCTCAAGTAGGATTTACTCCGCTCTTTTGTCTTCCAGGATCTTGAAATACGTTTTCTGATATCTCAAGAAGATGAGATTTCGTGGATATCTCCTCAGAGATCATTTTTCTTTGACGTGGTATTAATAATGGTGCTTATAGTTTTGAAAATGGATGTTTGCCATGAATTTGCCAGTCATCCAGTTCTTGATTAATTGGATACATGCAATCATTCTTTCAGCGTATTTTTATTTTGTGAGATCAATTTTAATGTCTTTATGCATTAGTTCCAGAATTTCAATATTGAAACCAATCCTTAAGTCAGGTTAAAGAACGTTATTTGAAATATATACATGCTTGTGTTAAAGGATTACCCTTCTTTTGAATCTTTTGGGCAGTAATGGGGTGGGAGGGGTTCTTATCCCATGGTTATAGAGCTACTAGTTGATTTTTGTTCTAAAAGAAGGTAATGCTTTCATTTGTCGCCTGCATTATATTTTCCCTTCTTGCTGGTAGGTTTTCTGAACCTTGAAATGTTTTTCATTTCAAAAATTGAGAAAAAGGATTCTGGTTTCCATTTGGTTCTTTTTGAAAGAGCTGTATATTTGAAAGCCAACTATTAAGTTCTTGTATTATTTTAGCATAGACTTAACTATTTGGGGAAGAGTTAATACATTGACCTCACCTCTTAGAATCAGTTGGGAGTTTTTAAAAAACTGATTCATGTGTCTCACCCTCAGAGACTAATCAATTTTGTCTGATCTGGGGCTTGGGCAAAGGCATATTTTGAAAGCACTGTGTGTGATTTTGATATGCGGAGTTGAAAACTTTTAAGCAGATAAATAAGTGAATGGATTTTTCCCAACTGTTTTCAGTTATCAGTGTAATTAACTTTTATTGTGCATTAATTATATGTTGGCACTATTAAGCATTTACACTTATTATGTACATAGTATTATTTCCATTACACAGGTGAGGGTCTGAAGTCTGTGGGGCTCAACCAGTAGTGATTCAACAAATGTGCCATGTTACTGAAAAGATATTGATTACTATTGTTTAAAAAAAAAACATTTAGGTCTTTTGAATTGTTTGCTATACCATAATAGCTTTAGATTTAGTTTTGTTTTAATTAAGACTATCGAAATGTAATTTGAGAAATATCTTGGTTTGTCAAGGGATACGTTAAAACTTTGTAGCAAGTAGGCTCTTTGTCTTCCATATGTTTCCCACAGTGTTCAGAGTGATAGTTAAGTTGCTGGTTTGTTATGACTAAAATAATGTTAGACAATTTAACATTCCTAAAAGATGTAAAACAGGCATTTGTACCCTATAGGTTATTTAAATTATCCCATAAGTAAATATTTAGTATTGTGAAATTCTGTTAACTTGAAAATTCTGAGTCTTATTTAAAACTAGTTTATTTTCACAAAAACTAAGGGTTTACTTTTGCATTTTTGTGGCATCATTTGATAATTGTTTTATGGAATGAACAAAATAGCAATAACAGACATTTGTTTGGTGTTTGTGTCCTTTAATCTCTTTGATCCCCTTTGCTACATTCTGTGTGGGAGGAGGAAGCTTAAAAGTGTAGGATCTCTTGAGCATTCCTTTTGTTAAAAATTTTTTTTTTCAGTGATGGGGATTGAACCCCAGAGCCTCCTGCATGCTGTAGCTCTACCAATAAGCTGTACACCCATCCATATGAGCATTCTTAATATGACACAAGATCATCCAAAGCTCTTTGTTAAATTATCATAGAAAATAGGATTTCAGTGACATTAAATTTATGTAATTTATATAAGGAAAAAGTGAATTTTTTTGCACATATATATTGGGGCTTGAATTTATCATTCAATTATTACTATTGGTTATAAAGTGATGATCATATATGTGTATATATACATATGTATATACACACACTTTTTAAGGAATGAAATGTGATAGTGTATTATTAAGATATTTTATCTAAAATTCTAACATACCCATGTTAAGTCCTGAGGCCTTTACATACACCCCTGTGTCCTATATGTATATTCAGCAAATGAGTTTCCAATTTGATTCTTAATTACTTCAAAACAGGGATTTTCTGCCTCAACTATATATCAGAATCATCTGTAGAGCTTTTTCAAAATATTTTTGCCTAGGTCTTATTCTCTCTAGATTGTATTTGAGTAGATTTGGAGCAGGAACTGGGCATTTAAAATAAACTTCTGGCGAGTCTAAGGTGTAGCTAGGGTCCCCCCCCCCACCCCAGTTCATTTTAGGGAAAAGGGAGATGAGACCCTTTGCATTTTGTTTTTTACCACTAGGCAGCAGTATTCTTGCGTGAATTTAGTTTTGTCAGTCACATTGCCAGAAGTTCCAGACTCAAACACAAACATAGTGAAAAATTCAGACGCTAAATTGTACAGGGATTACGCGCACACGCACACACAGTCACTCACATACGTGTGTCTAATACATTAGTTCATCACTTTTGAGAACCTTCTCAGTTATGGTTCCAGCTCCAAAATTAGTATGTTAAATATCTGTGAAGACATTGCTTTCCTTTTTAAAAATTCAGATATATATTGGGGTCACATCCCCAGCTCTCCATGTGATCTTTTTAAAATTCTTCACTCTTGCTTATTCTCTTCACTACTTGGAATTACTTGACCTAATAATTCTTCTATGAGTCTTGGAATAGATCTTGGTGATAGTCAGACCCCCCCTCATTTTTCAGATGAAGCAAATGCCTCAAAGACATGCAGTAGCATGACTAACATAGGCATGTATAGATTGCCTTCTTCATGAAGCTATTTCTGTATGCAACAAAGTATATTATTTTCTAAACCATTGCCTAGAGTAATGCCATTCACAATAACTGTAACTGATCAATCACATGAGACCCATGTTAACCATTATCGAAGGAGTTGTTTTCCTTGGGATGATTTTGAGCTTGGTAGTCTTGGATATTAAATTCCATCCTCTACAGTCCGAATTGGGACAAGAAGAAATTTTAAGTGAAAACGAGAGAGTAGGGGAAGCCTCCTATTCCTGCCTTTTATGCCTATTTCCTTCCTGCTGGCTGGTTATTAAGAGTTGTAAGTTTTGGTTATATCTTTTTCCATTCTTTTACCGAGTTACCTGCAACTTCTTAAGTCTACTCCTTAACTTTGACCTCAGAGAGCATGGAAATTGCCTTATGGTTTTAGGCCCGCATTCTACCTTAACACAGAGTGTTTTGTCTGTGATCAAGATAATGTAGAAGGATTTGGTTGCTTTCTGTGATAAGGCCTCTGATTCAGAGCAGAGATCAGCAAACTTTTTCTGTGAAGGCCCGGATAATGAACATGTTGTACTTTGTGGGCTAAGGCAAAATCAAGGACATTTTGTATTAATGAAATTAAAGATAGTGATAATCGAGTACAGTCATGTATAATTCAAGTCTTGAGTGCAACAGAATTTGGTATGTGTGTATGGGGATAATACATCATTTTGCTTAATTGGGGTTTAATCCCTATTATCAAATTGATGGCAAATGTTCCTGTGTGAAATCAGTTCTCAGTTTGTGGACTAAATAAAAACAGGAGGCTGAATTTGGTCTGTGACCATGGTTTGCTGGCTCCTGGTTAAGAACAGTGGTTCCCAAACTGGAGGGCTTATTAAAACAGATTGCTGTGCCCACCCCCAGAGTTTGATCCTGTAAGTTTGGAGTGGGGCCCTAGAGTAGGCATTTCTAACATATTCCCACATTGGGAATCATCCTTAGAGAAATGCTGACTTAAAGATTAATTCCAGCATATCCTACTTTTCTTCAGGCTTATTACTTTGTCTAATTCTATCTTGAATTTAATCTTTTTTGTATTAAATCCAACAATTGTGTATTAAATGCTTATTATGTACTGGGTATTGTATTATGTATTAGGTAATATACAAGGTAACAGGAATACAAGGTAAGAAAGAATTGTCCCTGTCATATATACTGGTTAGAGTGAATTTAAGAATCAATTTCCAGAAACACTTTAGAGGTTAAGAGTCTGTGAGACAACACCATTTTGAAAGCAGGCCAATGGTGTAAGCTAAATTGGAAAAGGGCATTGTCAAATACAGTAATATTTCATTAATTTGGTATCTTGGGGGGATAATGTTCTGTATAAATTAATTTTCAGAATACCAAAGCTTGCTACTTAAGTCATAATTTAATATTTAATGGAAAGCTTTCTAAAGATGGTATGCTTTCTGTAATTTGTATCTGATTGTGAAGTTAATATGTTCTGTCATTAAGAAAAAGATTGGGGAGCATTAGGGGGTAAAAGATAAGGAAAACAAAAATCCACCTCTACTAATTTCACCATATAGAAGCACCCATATTATTTGATAGGTCTATTTTCATTTATCTTTTATCTTTTAATTAGATGGGAAATACTGTAGGTATACTCCCTCCCCATTCTAGTTTTAAAGTTTCTATAAATATTTTTCATAGCCCTATAATCTTTTAAATGAGTTTATCATTCCTTCATACCTTTTTTTTATACTGTTATGCTGTGATAAACATTTTGGGGTAAATGCTTTCCTCTGGATTTCTGATTATTAAAGATCCTCTTGAGTTACATAATCAGTTTAATAAGTCACATTTTCACAGATCTTCTGTCTTCTGCCTCAGGACTTGAGTCTGTACCATTTGTTCATCCTGAAAGGCTTTTTTGTTGTTTGTTGTTTTGAGTCATGGTCTCACTATGGTGAGGTGCAGGCTGGTCCAAAACCAGCCTCAAGGGATCCTCCTGCCCCAACCTCCCAGGTAGCAAGCAGTACAGGTGAACACCACCATGCCCAGATGAAAGACATTATTTTTATATCCCCCCTTTCTTTTAAAATATTTTTTTGTCAATGGACTTTTACTTTTATTTATTTATATGCGGTGCTGAGAATTGAACCCAGTGCTTCACACATGCTAGGCTCTACAACTGAGCCATCACCCCAGCCCCTATGTTCCCCCCTTTTAAGATAGAACTTTTGTAAAGACTGTTCAAAACTCTCATCATAGTTAATTTTAATATAACATTCCTACTTGTTTTCCCATCATTTTTCTGTAATCCCCTATTCTCCCTTCTCTCTCCCAATTCTCCATAAACCTCCTCCCATGTGTTCCCACTTCTATAGTTTTGTTTTTCCAATACCCTTTAAAAAATTTTTTTTTGTAATCGTAGATGGACAGAATGCCTTTTTCTTTTTTAATATATTTTTAAAAGTTTTTATGTGGTGCTGAGGATCAAACCTAGTGCCTCACACATGCTAGGCAAGTGCTCTGCCACTGAGCTATAGCCCCAGCCCTCCAGTATCCTTTTTAGGGGTTCCCTTTGTTTGGTAATGCCAGTTATATCATGAACATAATTTAATTCTCTATGGCCTGGTTCATTTTAAATGTCTGTTGGTTTTTCATCTTCAGTAGTTATTGATGTTTACAGGATAGTTTACATGTACACCGAAAGACTCCAGGCTTTTTTTTTTTTTTTTTTTTTTTTTTAAATTAAAATTTTTAAAAAACGATTTTGTTTTCTTGATAGCTTATTTTGTTGTAAGTTGTGGTTCTGGTCTTTGTTTCCTTAATGTGCTGTGAACTAGGAAAATGAGATGACAGTGCAGATTATAGTTGGGTATAGTGAGGGTCTTTTATAAGAACTTTATGATGAGCTCTGCTTTCTGAATACTATACCTTTTTGTCCATTAAAAAATGTTAGTCCTTGACTGTGATATATTTAAGTTTTGTATAGTCTCCACTTCAATCCTAAGCCTCTCCTTTCTTAAGTCTGTCAAGTTCAGACTTCTGTGCATTACTTATGAAAGAGGTTTTTTCTTTTTTTGCAAAGTGGTATTGCCTGAGAACAATTTGGTTTCAAAAGCTTTACTGTGTTTTTTACAGCTGTATCTTGTTTATTTGCGAGTTCAGGTGTATTTTTATAAAAAATGAGTGAAAAGCAAACTGAATATCCTTGAGACAGGGAACTAGTTAGGTTGTGCTAGTTGGGTTATGTTGACCTTGTTTAGGTGGTGGCAAATGAAGTAATTAGAATGAAGTAGAAAAGTATGGCAAATATATGATAAAGCTTATTGAAAGATGAGGGTAATGGGGGTTTTATGTTTTCCTGTTTTCTGGGAGTGGGAAAACCCCTAAAACCATGTGGCTTTATTGTTTGACTTTGAAAGGTCTGACTTCTGTCACATTTTTAGGAATAAATTTTTTTGTTGTTGTTTTTGTTTTTGAGTCAGGGTCTGCCTATGTTTCCCAGGCTGCCCTCTGAACTGGTCATCCTATCACTCAGCCTCCTGAGTAGCTGGTATTACAGATGTGCAACCACCTTGCCCAGCTCAGTAATGCATTGTAAATTAAAGGATGCTCCAATGTACAGCATTTGTCTGGATTCTTAGGGAAGTTACTATAGAAAATCTCATTTACATATATTTAATCAGTGTGTATATGTCTATTTATTTACTGTGTCTTTTGTAGAAGTATAACTTAATGAGTTACCAGAATTCTTAATGAGTTGTTAACTTATCTCCCTAAGCTTGAGGAGTATTTTCTAATTCTCTCCAATTGGAAGTGGTCTTATATTTTCTCTGAACTTGGGTTAGTATTTTGATGCTGTCCTAATCATTCCTGACCTCTGTCCACAAGATGCCTATGTTGCCATCCCTCTTAAATTGTGACAGATAAAAAATGACATTAGACATTTCCAGATGTGCCCTAAGAGCAAAAATTGAGAATCATTACTTGACAATGGATCAATGAAGAGTGAAAGGATAATGTTTGTAGAGGAAAAACTAGTAGAATGTAGAAGGAACACTGGAGTTACTGAGAGGGATGGGGGCATTGAAGATGAGACTACAAAGGTAGTTCGAGACCCAGTTCACAAAAGATTGTTTGAGTGTTATGTTAGGGCACTTAGGTTTTCAGGATAATGAGATAGGGCTCCAAGTTTAAGTGAGACTGTGTGTATATTTGTTTTTAAGATAGTTCTGATGCCAACATTGAATGTGTTGGAAGAGAGGTAGCAGTGGAATTGGGACAGTGTTTTAATAGTTCTGCTAAGTGATGATAAACAATGATTTAGAGAATGGAATAGAGGAATTAGATCCACAGGGCTCCCATTGTGTGAGGGATGTGCTGCTAATTTGACTTTGGCTTCTCTGTCACCATTGGAGTCCTGAGCAAAATACTTCTCTTGTCTTCTCTTTCAACTCCTTCTCCTAACCCTAGTTCCCTTTCAGTGATTGCTGCTGCTGTTTGAAGACCTGTTGAAAGCTGAGAGAGAGAGAAAGGAATCTGCATTATAGAAGTGGATTATTAACATACGTGTTTTTCACCTTCACCCCTCCCTAATACAGGGGGCTAGAATCTGGCATCAGAGTGTTAACTCTAGGCTCTCCTTAGTTAGTATTGGTGTTATTTTGCCACTTTTAAGGTAGTTTGATACACAAAAATATGTGAAGTGAATATTACATTTAAGTAGTCACAACAATTTCATTTTCTTCTTTAGAGGTTTTTTTTTTTTTTTTTAATGGCATTCATATTTTAAGTGAGAATGGTGTAGTGGAGGGGTACTGGATTTCAGTCAGAAGGGCTATATTTTATAGTTCCAGTTATCCCACTCTCTGTATAAAATCATTTCACTAACTTCTTGGGTTCTCATTACACTTATGTGTAAAACCAAGGTGTGTATGGTGTGTATGATGACTTAAGGTAGGTCTTTTTTTGGGGGGGGGGCTACTGGGGATTGAACTCAGGGGCACTCGACCACTGGGCCACATCCCCAGCCCTTTTTTGTATTTTATTAGAGACAGGGTCTCACTGAGTTGCTAAGTGCCTTGCCATTGCTGAGGCTGGCTTTGAACTTGCGATCCTCCTGTCTCAGCCTCCCAAGTGCTGGGATTACAGGCGTGTGCCACCGCACCTGGCTAAGGTAGGTCTTTTTTTTTTACCCTTAAGTTTTTAAATTTTACATTTATCAGCAGATATGTGGATAAAACTGGAGTCTAGAGAAAATTTCAAATAAAGTAAAAAGTTAATGGATTTAGGAGTTGTTGGGTTGACAAGTAAACGGAAGGATAGTGTAACAATTTGAATGTTTCCTCCCCTATGATTCTTTGCCTATGTGTGGTCTGGGAGGCTTTATTTTATTTAGAATGCACATAGTAGCCAGAGGTATAATTTCTTCACTGGCAGAGGAGCTTAAAGTTTGGTTAAGATGTAGTGTTGTGTTGTTTTGCTTTCTGGTTGGTTGTTTTTTGCAGGTGCTGGGAATCTACCCACACAGGCTACCACCAAGCTACAACCCTAGATCAAAGCTTGGTTAAGTTTTTATCAGAAGTTTGGTTTAACCTTTAAGAGCATTACTGCTGTTAAAGTGATATAGCCAACTAAGGGAAATAATCTTTAGGGGGGATTTATGTTTTTGGAATTGAAGATGAAAGTATACAGTAGCAGTTATTTTTGTCTGGCATAAATGATTTAGAAAAAAATACTCAGACCTCATTTTCATTAAGAGAACCAGCAAAATAAACTTAATTTTTAATTGTATTTCTTAGCCTAGTCATTCTCAAACTTGGTCTCCAGATTTTTATGCTCTTAAATTATTGAAAACCCCAAAGAGATTTTATGTGGGACTACATCTAACAATATTTATTATTTTGGAAATTTAAATATATCTTTAAAAGTTATGTATGCATTTAAAAATAACAACTCATTGCATGTTAGTGTATTTTTATGATAAAGAACTTTTCCAAAACAAAAAACTTGGGGATTTCAGTGACTTTGTTTTACAATTTTTGCAAATCTCTAGAAGCTAGATTCTTTGTTTTCTGCCTTCAGTCTGTTATGATATCATGTAACCTCTGGATGAAGTCCTTTGTAACTGAGAGAGAATGACAGTGAAAATGGCAAATGTCTTATTAGGGAAATAATTTTGACTTCTCAGTCCCCTTGAAAAAAGATCTCATAGACTCCAGGAGTCCCTATACTATACCACACTTTGTTTTGTGGGAAGGGTTCCAGGGATTGAACCCAGGGGCACTTAACCCAACTGAGCTACATTCCTAGCCCTTTTTTATGTTTTATTTAGAGATGGGATCTCCCTAAGTTTTGCTGAGGCTGACTTCGAACTTGTGATCCTCCTGCCCAGCTGCTGGGATTAAAGACCTACACCACACTTTTGAAAGAACCAGTGCAATAGACTGCTAAGCCAGGAGAATTCAGTATTATTTGAATGGCTACTTATCTACTGTAAATTCTTTAAACTGAAATTTATAATTTACATATAATAAAGTGTGCTTTCTTTTGTGTGTGTGTGTGTGTGTGTGTGTGTGTGTGTGTGTGTGTGTGTGTTATCTGAGAATTGAACCTGGAGTGCTTTACTACCCCTGAGCTACATCCCCAGCCTTTTTTTTTTTTTTTTTTTTTTTAAATCTTTGAGGCCTTTCTAAATTGCTGAGATTGGCCTTCAACTTGCCATCCTCTGGCTTCTTAATGGAATTTATGTATTTAAAACTCCATTATAGAAATCAAGGCAAATGTCCACCAAGTGATGAATGTATAAATATATACATTATATATATATATATATATAATGGAATATTATTTAGTAATAAAACAAATGAAGTACTGATACATACTACAACTTGGATCAACTTTGAAAACATGCTTACATGAAAAAAACCATTTACAAAAGACCTCATTATATGATGCCATCATATTATATGATGTCCAAGACATTTAAATTCATTGAGACACACAGAGTAGATTAGCTTGGGGCCCGAAAGGAGTGTGGAGGGAATTGGGAGTGACCTCTATTGATGGGTATGGGGTTTCTTCCATCTACCAGGGATTGAACCCAGGGCCTCACACATAAGCCTGTGGTCTACCAGTGAGCTATACCCTCAGTCCTGGTATGGGGTTTCTTTTGGGGGTGATGAAAATATTCTGAAATTGATTGTGGTAATAATTATACAACTGAATATATGAAGACCCAATGAATTTGTACACTTCATCAAATGGTTTGGTTATATGAATTTTACATCACAAGACAATTAAATATACTGAAGGTAATCTCTTTGAAAAGGAATTTGAAATTCTTTAGTTTCCTTTTTCAGATCCTTTATACCTCTACATTTGCTAGTCGTGGAAGATCCCAGACAGAAAGATGCACACAAAATGCATGTAATTAATGATTTGCTTTGAAATGAGGTTTTTGTTTCAGTGTATTGGATCAGCATTTCATGACTGGATTTATAATTTCTAAAAGTGTTAAGATAATTTTGACAAAGATGATAAATGCTATTAACAGAAACTGAGTTGTTTATCTTAACCTGTCATTTCAACAGAGTAGACTGATAAATGTTACAGAATGTTTGAGTACCTGATATGTGACTTGTCTTAATATTTTAGGTTAACATTGCTCACTTTTTTATTGACTGATTTGTTTAGGGACTGGAATTTATTGGAACCTCATGCCCTTTGTAAGTATGTAGTAAATAAAGGAATAAGTAAAAGTGTATCTTTGTCTTGAAAAGAGACCTAGGGGTATGTACATGATCTATCCCCGTATTTTAAGGGGGATTTGTTCCAGAGGTAGAACTATAATGTGTATCAATGACAAAGGAAATAGATTGTTGGGGTGGGGGGCTTTTCCCAATGACAGTAGTGGGCCTCACAATGTTGTAGCAAAATGTCCAAGGGAAGAAAAGATACAGGATTTTCTAAGTTTGGAGCGCTTAATATCCAAATCTTAATATTTGAGCCATCTCTCCCATTATCTGCAAGATTCTGGCCTTTTAAGTACTTTGTTGCCCTTCGAACATTTGAATTTATGTTCAAATTAAAAGGGTTTTTTTTAATTGTTTTTTAAGCAAGTCTTCTTATTTCTATGATACTGTTGATCACAAGTACATGTACTTTTGGACTACCTGAATGATTTTGCCTCTTAATCAAGAACTGACACCATTTCAGTACTTATTAGCTTTGTGTTTTTAATGCCTTGGTGCTCAGTTGTACCATTTGTTTTGTGGGAATACAGAGACAGACTTAACACATGAATTGTTGTCTCCAAGGACAAATGACATCACAGCACACCATGTATACAAAGGGGTATAGTAATTCAAGTAGAAGTAGGAGAACTAAATCTCCCCTGTGATATGATGGTGGTAGTATAGCCATATAAAACTCAGAGGAACCCATGCCTTAGCAGAAATATGCTGCCATCTGTCACATTCTATTAATATTAATGATTTTGTTTATATTTAGTTTATAAATTTGTACTGATTTTATAGTTATGTAAGAGCAGTAAACACAAGAAGTTTAATCCTAATTTCATTTCTGCATGTATTTAAGGAACATTAAAATAGAAAGTAACTAAATTAGCTTTAAAAAATTCTGTTAATGTAGAACCAGAATTAGTAAACTTGACCCAGCTTGGTGTTGTTGATAGGAACCTGGTGCTTGGAGTTGGATAATTGGAACTGGAACTACCATGCCAATGTTTACTAGGTTATTTCTGTGTGTGGGAAAGATACTGATATTTCCACCTAAAAGGGTGGTTCATTTGTTTATCCTTTTACTCAACAGATAATATATTAAGTTGTGTAGTATGGCATGATTTTGACTGGTTTTTTAAATCTCCCCACTGTCACATTTTCTTTGGAGCCAGCACAAACTCTGAATACTGTGCTATGAATTGTCTTATATAGGGTAAGATATCTTGACTTGAAGTGAACTTATAAAAAAGTAGGACTAAGTAATTTTAAAGTATGGTAGGATTTTGTGTTAATGCAATAGAATAATAATGACAGTTACATTACTTAAAACTGTTGGAGTTCACTTATATCGGGAGAAAATCCTGGTAATTTATAGTTTGGAGAATAATTTCCCCCTGGGCTGGTGTGGAGATCATAAGGAGCCTCCGAAGGTTCAAATATAAGAATTGTCAAGAGTCAATAATAATCTAATTAGCATTTCAAGAGAGAAATAACCAGCACTTGTTAAAACACCTACCATTTACTGGGTTACTTCTGTGAACCTCTCTCATTAAATTTTCCAACAATTTCTGAAGGTGTTAGCCACCTTCAGAGAAAAAGATGATACTTGAAAATTAAACATCATCTGTTGAAGGCCTGTTATATTGGAGTATATATGTATTACTGAAAAAACCTTGCATTCTACAAAATTGTGCACCAAAAAAAAAAAAGAAAAAAGAAAAAAATGGGATTAAGAGCAAACTGCTCAAAAGTGATGTTACTTTGTAATTAAGAGTACTAGCAAAACAATACAAATGGTAATAAAATAAACAGGATAGTTTAGAAGGTCTTAAATTCGTGACAAACTATAATAAATATATGACTTTTTAGAAAAGGTATGGTAACCTGATGGAAGGGCTGTGAGATTACTGAGTTAGGAGACAAGGCTGAAATGTATAAAGATCAGGTAGAATCACATAAATGCTTTTAAAAACAGCATGTGGGCAAAGCCAAGAAGAAGAATGTGGCGTGATAGGGATCTGGTTTAGACCTGTAACCCCTCAGCCTCTATGGGAGTTCAGTTTCTGTTACTTAACAGGCACAAAACATTGATGTGTTGGGGGAAGCTGATAACTACCATTCTACTTTCTTTATAAATTTAATGATTTTAGGTGTACCTCATATGAGTGGAGTCAATACAATATTTGTGTTCTTTTGTGACTGGCTTATTTTGCTTAATATAATGTCTACAAGGTTCCTCTGTGTTGTAACATAACAAAATTTCCTTTTTTTTTTTTTTTTTTTTTTTGTGGTACCACGGATTGAACTCAGGGGCACTCAACCACTGGGCCACATCCCCAGCCCTTTTTTGTATTTTTATTTAGAGACAGGGTCTCACTGAGTTGCTAAGTGCCTGGCCATTGCTGAGGCTGGCTTTGAACTTGCAATTCTCTTGCCTCAGCCTCCCAAAGTGCTGGGATTACAGGCGTGCGCCACCGCGCCGGGCTCCTTCCTTTTAAAAGATGAATAATACTGTTCATACCTCATTTTGTTTCCCCATTCACCTGTCCTTGGACATTTGGTTTGCTTCCACCTTTTGGCTAATGTGAGTAATGTTGCTGTGAACATGGGTGTACATATCTGTTCAAGTCTTAGGGAGACACTCAGAAGAGGAATAATTGCCAGATTATAGTCATATGATTAGAGTTGTTTTCCTTGGCAATTGCACCATTTTACATTCCTATCAGCAATACATGAGAGTTCTGATTTCTTCCCATTCTTGCCAACACTTATTGTAGCCATCCTCCTGGGTGTGAAGTGGTATCACATTGTGGTTTTTATTTGCATTTCCTTGATAGCTAATGTTGAACATCTTTTCATATGCTTATTGGTCATTTGTGTATCTTTGGACAAATGCCTGTCTTCAGATCCTTTGCCCATTTTTCAATTGGGTTGTTTTTTTATTGTTGTATGAATTCTTAGTATATTCTCAATACAAGTCTTTTATAATAAGATACATGATTTATAAATTTTTCTTCCATTTTTTGAGTTCTCTCTTCACTGTTTTAATAGTGTCCTTTGAACCACAAAGGACACTATAAAAAAACTATTTTTAGTTTTTTATTTGTTTTGGTGAACCCAGGGCCTCCCACATACTAAGCATACACTCTATTACTGTTAGACTCCCTGCCCCCCAGAAGTTTTTAGTTTTGGGGAGGGGGTTACCAGGGATTAAACCCAGGGGCACTTGACCACTGAGCCACATCCCTAGCCCTATTTTGTATTTTCCTTAGAGACAGGATCTCACTCCTCACTGTTGCTGAGGCTGGCTTTGAACTCAATCCTCCTGCTTCAGCCTCCTGAGCCACTAGGATTGCAGGCATGCACCACCACACCGGCCAAAGTTTTTAATTTTAATGAAATCTAACTTATCTGGTTTTATTATTTTTCCTCCTGATTTTGATGGTTTATCTGTAAGAATCCATCACCACGCCCTAGATTGTTGAGCTTTTGACCTTAGGGCTAGGTCATTTTGAGTTAATTTGTGCTGTTAATGGGAAACATTTTTACGTGTAATAGTCCCAACAGCTCATTAAATACAGGTTGTTGTTTTATACTATGCATTTTGAATCAGTTAAGAAAGAAGAAGCACATTTCATATTGTTTTTGCCATACTAGGAATTGAAATGAGGGCTTTGTGAAAGTGCTCTGCTACCAAGCTGTATCCCCAGTTCCTATGCTGTTTTTAATAATTGCATAATTGGATTTACCAGTGCTCTTACGTTCGTGATCATACCTACCAAACTCCTCATGCTGGCAATTGATTTTTTTGGGAGAGGGAAGGTGGTTACTGGGTGTAGGAACCCAGGGGGCACTGTACCACTGAGTTACATCCCTTTTTATGTTTCATTGTGAGACAGGGTCTTGCTCAATTCCACAGGCTGGCCTCAAACTTGGCTTTCTTCCTGCCTCAGCCTCTTGAGTCAGTGAGATTACAAGCATGGGCCACCTTGCCTGTTGCAAATTGATTTTTTACTCCATTTTTTTTATATTTATTTATTTGCTTTGATTGTACACAATGTGTTTATTTTTACGTGGTGCTGAGGATCGAACCTGTGCGCTTGTGCTAGGCGAGTGCTCTACCGCTGAGCCACAACCCCAGCCCCCCAAAAATCTTCACTTAGTCTTATTGAGAATCTTTCTTCTGATGGTTCCGCTTGCTCTTTCAATTTCAAATTCTCTTTGTATTTAGTTTTTGTCAGTTTGATTATGATATTTCTCATTTTGCATCTTTATGTTTAATAAATATTTTTAATTGAATTTGGAACAGTTTTCGACCATAATTTCTTAACGTCTTTTTCTTTTTGGGACTCTAATTATACATGTTAGTGTGCTTAATATTGTGTCACATTTCTCTAATTTTTTGCTCATTTTTTTTTTTCCTCCTTCAGATTGCTGTATCTAACAATCTACAAGTTTGCTGATTGTTTCCTCTGATGATTCAGCTGCTGTTGAACCACTCAAGGGAGTTTTTCATTTCAGTTATTGTACCTGACTCTAAATTTCTGGGGTTTTTTTTTGTTGTTGTTGTTGTTGTTTTTTAAATCTTTCTTGATAGTCTTTAGAAATTGTTGTTGTATTTTCCTTTAAGTATTTGTCCTTTAGTCCTTTGAACGTACTCATAATAGCTGTTTTGAAGTTTTTGCTAACAGTCTGACTTTCAAAGCCAGTTTCTTTTGCCTATTTTTTTCCCCCTGTATGAGGGGTCACATATTCTGCTTGCTTGCATGTCTTGTAATTTTGGGTTTAATACTGGACCATTCATATAATGTAACTTTGGATGCTGAATCCTCACTCACCCCAACAACCAGGGTCTTTGTTGTTGTTTGACTGCTTGGTGACTGCTTGAGTGGTCTTAAATTATGTCTAAACCCCTATCCACTACCATTATGCAGGCTGTGATGTTCTTCAGAGGGCATAACATTAGTCCTGCACGCAGTCACGCTATGGTGTTGAGTAGTTTTAGTTTAGCAAGGCTTTCTTGGTAAGTTCCTATGTTGGGGGCAGGTCTGCCCCTTTCACATGCAATGTTAGCCTCTTCTAATTGCTGCCTGGTTGCTGTATTGTTTTACATGATACCTTGGGATATAAATTGCTCCATAGTCTGATCCTATGAAATTCTCATGTTTTTCAGGGATAAATTACCACACCAGTGTCGGAAGTTTATTTTGACCTCAGGAAAGTTATACTTAGCTGTTTCCCTGGTTCTCTCTGGTAAACTGAATCAGCAGCCTCTTAATCCAAGCAAAGTCAGTTTACTTTGAGAACTTTAGAGTTCTCTATTCTTAAGGGCAGCCTTTTCCCCTGGCAAAAGCTTTATACCAACACTTCAGAACTGGTGCAGGACCGGTGGCTCATTTCTCTCAGAGTAACTGCCCTGCTTCTAATGATCATGCAGGGTGTGGAGTGGAAGCAGCAGCCTCTGGTCTTCTCCGCTTATCTCCCATCTTAGAGCCTTGGCTCGGTGGGTGAGGTGGGGTGATGGCCATCAGGACTGCACTATTCTTGGTTTGCTGCACCCAGGGTTGATCTTCTGCCCCAACAAGAGCTGCCTGGATGGGAAAAATAAGAACACCAGGCTTCTCTGCCACTCTTGGCTTGCCCTGGAGCCTCTGCACCTCACAGTTGGGGGTGATGAGAAATGCTGGTTGCCTTCCTCTACAGGGGAGATACCACCAACTGGGAGGGAGGAGCCCAAAATTCTTTTCTGCACCCATCTGAAGTGGAGCTTCTGTCCTGCTGAGCTGGTTTACGTGCCAGGCTGTGTTCTAACTTTAGTATATGGTAGGTTTTCTTGATTAAAAGTTTCTTCCCTTCCTATATGTCCTTAGGACAATTTCCAGAGACTTTTAAATGTTTTTATTAAAAACAAAAATTTTTTTAAAACTTGTTATGGTTTTGCTTTGGAAACTGCCCATAGAGCTTCTGATGCCACCATTCCAAGTTATTTTTTAAGCCGAATTCCATTGGGTTGCTAGGGAGGCTGAGGCAGGAGGATCATGAGTTCAAAGTCAGCCTCAGCAACAGTGAGGCATTAAGCAACTCAGTGAGACCCTGTCTCTAAAATAAAATACAAAATAGGGCTGGGGATGTAGCTCAGTGGTCAAGTGCCCCTGAGTTCAATCCCTGGTACAAAAAAAAAAAAAAAAAAACAAACACCCAAAAAGTCATTTTTAATTTAAACTTTACTCAAATTGACTACAACCACTTAAAAATTTCTGTTAGAGAATGTCTTGGGAAAATTGCTGAAGTTTTGACGCTTTTTAAGCCTTAAAGCGTCTAGTACCCTAATTGTGTACACATGACTTTATAGACTTCAGGATGGAAAAGTTTTGAATAGGAGTATTTGGCCAATTATCAAGCATTTCTAAATGAATAAATTTCTGCTGCCATAAAGAATTTTGAGCTCAGAATGCGGTTCTGTTGTAATGACTTCTAGGAAATTAGCCCTAGGAAATAGCCACAGATATATACAGTGATTTAGTGGCAAAAATGAGGGATGGCTTTTTTAACAAAAATTAATGTTGGAAACAGAATATGAACTTTAGTTCAGGTAACATTAGAATTGAACAAAGATTAATTGGACATCTTCATTTGCATTTTCTGGATTATTCACCAGAGGATGTGAAGCTGTCTAGAACTAGCATGGGGTGGGGGCCCTGTTTAATATAGTTGCCTTGACTTGCTTTGTGTCTAATTTATCATCATGTGGGATAATGTAACTTCTATGCCGATGATAATAGCAGTGCTGGTGGAGCTAGGGAAAGAAACTCCTTTACCTTAGAGAGAAGGTTACATTTTGAAATTGCTTAGGGATATTTAGGTTTCTGGCTGTGGATGGCAGCTATTTAAAAATGCTGCATTTCAAACAACTTAATATAAATTCTCATCTCTCTATTGAACTGTTAATTTTTTAAAAGACTTTTTTGTTTTGTAGTTGTAGATAGGCACAATCCCTTCATTTTATTTGTTTATGTGGTGCTGAGGATCAAACCCAGTGCCTCACAGGTGAGACAAGTGCTCTACCACTGAGCCATAACCCCAGCCCTGAACTGTTGATTTTTATAATTGTGTTTTAAAAGAATACTTAATATGGGAAAAATCACATTAAGCGAAAATTCTAATTTTGTGAAATATTTCTGTATCAAAAATATTTGATAAAGTTTATCTCCAGGGTAGGGATGTGATGAGATTAATGGTAGTTTGTTCCCCCTTATTTCCAACATTATTAATGTACAGTATGGTGGTTTAGACTGGGTCAGTGGAGCTTGTACTGCCTGGGCTTATCCAGGAAATACCATTTTGACAGCCTCTTTTCTGCCCTAGTTTCATTTCATTTCTCCCTCCCTTTCCTCCTTTTGGATTGTACTCAGGGATGTTCTCACTGAGCTACATTGACAGCCTTTTTTATTTTGAGACAGGGTCTTGCTAAGTTGCTCGGGCTGGCCTTGAATTTGAGTTACTCCTGCCTCAGCCTGGTAGCAATAGTATTGAATTAGAGGAATGGGAGAAAAATTTGAAAAATCAATTGAAGGCTAATTGTGAATTTGTTATTTTTATTTTGTGTTTCATACAGTATTTGGGTTTGGGCAATTTTTCTGTGTGTCAAGCCTGCAGTAACCTGTATCCTTTCTTTTATAGAAAAACTGTTATATAGGATACTTTTTCTTTCAGATAATAATATGTAAGCTGCCTTTAAAGGCATATTGAATCTGTCATAGCAGCAAAAACTTAAAATTCAAAAAGGTCCAAGTACTCTTGGCTTAAAAATAAATATTTTCGTACTGTAAAATGGTTATTTTGAAAGTTTAGTGCTTAAAAGATGTGTCTTGCTGGATTGTAGCAAAGATGAAACAATTTATTGTACATTTTTACATTAAAATTTTAGGTAGGCCTGTTTAAGTTGCTAGAGAAATCAGTTCTACAAAGTTTAAAATGTTTTGTCACTTTTGACATGTTAGGGTATCAACTCGGTGAGACCCTGTCTCTAAATAAAATATAAGAAAAGGCTGGAGATGTGGCTAAGTGCCCCTGGATTCAATTTCCGATACCCCCTCCCCCCTCAAGTACTTTAGTCCCAACCTTATCTAGGTAAAGGTGGTGTTTTCTCTATGTGAAAGATGTTGGACCCTGGTGCGGTGGTGCATTTCTATAATTCCAGCAACTTGGGAGGCTGAAGTAGGAGGATCACAAGTTCATTGCCAGCATGAGCAACTTAATAAGATCCTGTTTCAAAATAAAAAGGACTGGGGAATATAGCTCAGTGTAGCTCAGCACTGCACCACCCTTTAGAAAAAAAAAAAAAAGATGTTGGAGTGCTAAGTTTGAATATGAAATAAATGCAGTGCATCCCAAACACAATCTGGTATTACTGGTTTGGTTGTTACTTTGCATCGCAGAAAAATCTAAGATACTTTCTGCTTATTCAGTTTTTTTTTTAAATAAAACTTCATGCAGTAAAATTTCACATTGTGGGCTGGGGCTATAGCTCAGTGGCAGAGCACTTGCCTAGCAAGTGCTAGGCACTGTGTTCAGTCCTTGGCACCACATAAAAAACAAAATAAATAAAGGCATTCTGTCCATCTACAACTACCAAAAATTGTTTTTTCTAAATTCACATTGTGATTTGTTGAACTTGAGTATACCTATATTATGAGTTGATGTTACTGTGTCAAATTTTAAACGATTTGAATAATTTGTGAGCTGCTCAGTTTTGTGTAAGATACTGATACTTTGACTTGGAAGAAAGCTTGTTCTAGCCTTGCTTAGGTATGCCTAAATTAGATTGCTGAAATAGGAAACAAGCTCTGTTTGAACCCTGAGACTGATATTTGAAATCAACTAAAGCAAGTGATTCCTGGCTATTTTCCCCTAAAGAAAGGTAGTAGAATTGTAACATACCTGTGGTAAGCTTTTTTTTCCCCCAATCAAAAATTTCCAAATTGGGGCTGGGGCTATGGCTCAGCAGTAGAGTGCTCTAGAGCGCTCGTCTCGCATGCTTGAGGCCCTGGGTTCAATCCTCAGCACCACATAAATAACAACTAAAGTGTTCCATTGTTTATTTAAAAAAAGTTCCAAATTGTATCTGAAAACGTGATTTTCAAATTCATTCCCCAAATATTCAAAAACCCTACAAAGTACCTTTTAAAATTTTTAAATTACATTTTAAAAGTTTTATTATGTGCTTGGTATTTGTGAAACACCATTTATTATAACAATTCTCAAAGCATTTTTATTGGTAACTGTCTTAATTTTAAAGAGAAAAAGAGGGTGTTACTGGCATTTAAGATAGGCAGATTACAAGCATCATAGGTAGGGTTTTGAACAAGAGTTATGTTAAATAAATGTAGAAATTTTTTAAAAAAATATTTATTTATTTGCTTTAGTTGTACACAATGCATTTATTTGTACGTGGTGCTGAGGATCGAACCCGGGCCACGCACGTGCTAGGCGAGCGCTCTACTGCTGAGCCACAATCCCACCCCAGAAATTATTTTTAATTGTTCCATATTGGTCCTTAGCTTGCAACCTAGTATGCTGAAGGAAAGTTACCAAATTATTGTGTGGTGGTAGAGAGATGGCTATTAAAAATAGTGAAATGTAGCAGGGTATGCTGAGTCCTGACAAACTTGTTCAGCAATGTGGAACTCTAGAAATGAGAACTTGACAGAGGTAGGAGAAATGAAGAGAGCAAGAGCTAGAAAGGTGAGACTGTAGAGTAGAGATGGCAAGCAGCTTGAGGTGTTGGCTGATTGAATGAATGTCCTGCAAGAAGCAGATAATGATTCAGATGTTTTGAGAGTAAGGTGGTGTGTTCGAGAGAGGGTTCTCACACTGCTACTTTCCCCGTTTACCTTAAAGTTACTTTGTTTAGAGGTATTATTCCTTAATGTCTGCACAATGCTTTTGTTTAGAGTAGTGTTGCTCCTCTCTTCTGCCAGATATTTTTGATTTATCTATAGATGGATTTTGGAATACATACAGAATAATTGTACATAAAGAAAACAGTTTATGGAGCTGGGATTGTGGCTCAGAGGTAGAACACTCGCCTGGCATGCGTGAGGCACTGGGTTCGATCCTCAGCACCACATACAAATAAAATAAAGATATTGTGTCCACCTACAACTAAAAAATAAATATTAAAAAGTTTAGAATTAGAATTTTAAAAAAGTTTAAAGCTAGTATAATTCTGCCTTCTTTCCCCTGTATACTAGCACATTAACTACAAAATAATTTATAGACAGTTGCAATTAGTTTTTTCCCCCCCCAGTATGGGAGATTGAACCCAAAGCCCTATATATGCTAGATAAGCACTTTGCCACACTGAGCCAAATCCCAAGCCCTAAAGTTTTAGCCATTAAAAGTAGGTCTAATGAGTACCTGATGAAATCTGTCAACAATCTGTATAACCAGTCACCATCCATTTCCAGTTTTTTCCCCATCTTCCCTAACTGAAACTCTATCCCCTTAATTCTGCATCCTCACAGCCCCTGACAATCTCCATTCTGCTTTTTTTTTTTTTTTTTTAATTTATTTTATTTTTTTGTATAGCATTGGGGATTGAACCCAGGGCCTTGTGCATGCTAGGCAAGCACTCTACCAACTGAGCTACATCCCCAGTCCCTTCCATTCTGCTGTTTTGTCCACGTGATTTTGACTGCCCTGGATTCTGGTGTAAATGGAATCATGCAATATTTGTCCTTTTTTGACTGGCTTTTCTCACTTATCATAGTATCCCCAAGGTTAATCCATGTTGTAGAATGTGTCAGAATTTTCTTCCTTTTTTTTTTTTTTCCCCTTTAACACAGAAAATTTTATTGTATGTATGTACAATGTTTTGTTTGTCCATTCATCCATTGATGGACATCAGAATGTTCCTTGCCCCTAAGCGAGACCCTTCTCAAAATAAAAAATACAGAATGGCTGGGGATGTGGCTCAGTGTTTAAGCACCCTTGGGTTCGATCCCCAATACCAATAAAATAAAACAGATTGTTGGTTTTAGTGGACTAGGTGATAGAATTGGTTCTAGACGTGTCCACTTTGTTCCTGTGCTTGGGTCAAGTCACATAATTTTGTAGAGCCTCAGTTTTCTAAATTTGTAGAAGAGTGCTGCAAATGCTGTGTAAACTGTAAAAGACTTACCTAAAGAATACCACTTTAATTCTGGCGTGCCTTAACAACCTTCTACCTTCCTTTGCCCTGTACTTGGGAATACCCTATGCTTCCCCCATCCCCTAATTGTGACATACTACTCCTCTCAGAAGGAGGTAGTGGGGAGTGTGGAGGCTTCTGAATTACGCTGATGAAATATTATGCCAATGAATTTGTCTCCTTCTGCCCTTTTGTGAATATTTAGCTTAAGACCCATAGGTTTTGCCTAGATTCCAGACTTGTAGAATCAGCCTGGTAGATGAATGTTTCCACCTCAGTTTCAGTCTTCAAAACTGTGTGATCACCAACATCACTGCTACCTGCCAGCCTTCCCCTTTGCCTTTGAAATGAAAAAAAAGTTCAGAATTCTTTAAGCCAAGGAAGCTTAAGAGTTACAAGAAGGGAGGGTTAGGTTAGTGGTAGCCAGTTGTTGGCTTATCTTGAGAGGAGGGCAAGCAGGATGAATTTTGAGTAGTAGTTATTTGATTTGTCAGAGCATTATCTGTGGACCAGACCTTCTCCCAGTACACATACATATACAAAGATCTTTTATGTACTTTTTGAAGTTACATACTTCCAACCCATCCTTAGACCTCAGTTAAGACCCTCTTGACTTAGAGCAATTTTGGTAGCTTAGATTGTGATGAGAGAATGGAAGAAGTGAAAAGGGAGGCAGAGACATTCTTTTTAAGACTTTTTGAGAAAAAGAGATTCTGATTTTCAGTAAGGGAGATTCATGTATAGGCTAAGAAGCAACCCAGGAAAAGATTGAGGGGATGATAGAGTACAGTATCATCTATTGGGGAAGTGTATGCAGTGGGATAATAAGCAGAGGTTGGAGGACAAGAGGAAGATATTGGAGCAAATTTGAAGTAAAGAAAGGGGTATGAAATTAACCCTCTGTTCCTCCTGATGGACAGAATCAGCCTCTAAGACAGGAGTCCCCTTGTTTTTCCTTTGCTAGCAAAGTAGCAAAACTTCTTTTTCCTTTTTCTCAAAGGGGGGATAAAGGGGGGGATGTTACAAGTCAGCTGACATTTTTCCAATTCAACTGGTGAAACAAAAGCAAAATCTTAGTTTTGTAGTTTGCATTTTTACAATTGCCAATGAAGTTGAGAAGGTAGGATAGTGTAGCAGTTAAGAGCTGTGGGCTCCTGGGTTAGAAACCCATTTTGCCACTTAGTAATGCTGTAGGGAGCTTATTTTCACTCTTTCCTCACCTGTAGAGGGATGAGAATAGGTCCTACTCTAAATACACATGAGGTTTAAAGTGCTTCAGACAATGTGTAATGTGAAAAATTTATTTTAAAGTTGTGTATTTCATGTGTTTACTGGTTGCTTGTATTTTTCTTTCTTGAGACTTAATATCCTTTTTTAAAAAACTGCATTTTCTTTTTGTAATGTTTTTGACATAAAATGTTATACTTTTTGGTTTTTACTATGTTGGGATCAAATCCTGGGCATCTAGTGTCCTAGGCAAACATTCTACCTCTAACTGTATTATCCGAATTTTGCTTAGAGGAAAGTGTATCTTAAAATTTTGTGTGCTTTTCAAATAAGGTTTAAACATGTTCTCTAATATTTATAGTTTTCTTGTTTACATTTTCCATTAACCTACCTACAATTCATTGTTTTTGTATGATATAAGGTACATTTATTTTGAAAATGAGAGAAACCTTGAGGTGGAAGAAGTCATATAGTCAGATCTGAATTAGAATTGGCTCTGCATAATGTGGACAAGTCCTTGCAAATCTTATTTTTGACTCTATAAAATGGGGCCGATAATACCCACTTTTCTGTACTGCATAGACTTCATGTGAGAATCAGTGAGGCATGGCAGATCACTTGGTGGAAACTTCTTGCACTTTACAGATGTTTACCTAAGTACCTCATGATAAATACTTGGATATTAATAATATTAAATCCAGATGAGCCCCAGGTATGTTTTATATACATATTGTAAATTTGGTCTTGAACATCTTGGCAAGCTTGTGATTAGAAAACATAGAAATGAAACTTTGCAATGTTTGTGGCTAATTTCTCTTGGTCTCGGTATTAGTCAGCTTTTTCGTAGTTGCAACCAAAATACCCAACAAGAACAACTTAGAGGAAGAAAAGTTTATTTTGCCTCAGTTTTAGAGGATCATCCATTGCTTTGGACATGAGGTGAGGCAGCACCATGGCCAAATGGAGCCACAGAGGAGTGCTGCTCCACTCATTCCTGGCAGCCAGGAAGCAGAGAAAGGGGAAGGGGTCACAAGGAAGATGCACCTTTCCAGGGCATGCCCCCAGTGATACACCTTGTCCAGCTATGCCCACCTGCCCACAGTTACCACCCAGTCAGCCCATTCAGACTAGTTATCTTTTGTAATTTGATGATTTTGCCTCTGAAAATTCCTGTATTTACACAGGAACTTTTGGGGGACACATCATTCAAACCATAATAATCTCTTATAATCAGTGAGTTAGTTAGAACCTTGTTTGTAGGTTAAGTGATTAGATTTCGATTTTAGGCATACATGGAATGTTCTGGGCAAAATGGGAGGTATGGCCACCTTACTTCTAACCCAAGTACTTGCTATCTTAAAATTCTGAAGGTTGGAAGTCCAAGATCAAGTGTCAGATTTTATGTTTTCTGAAGTATCTGCTTGGCTTGCAGATGGTCTCCTTTTTGCTGCCTTCACATACTATTTCCTTTGTATGTGCACACCCCTGGAGTTTTCTTCCCAAAGCATGAAAAGCTTATGTTAAAACGACTTCTAAGGGATGGAGGAGTAGTAAGTAGCACAGTGGTAGAACACTTGCCTAGCATGTGAGAGACCCTGGGTTCTGTCCCCAGCACTGCAAAAGGAAACTAAAAACAATCATTTGTAAGCTTGTTAAAAACCATTTATAGCTGGGCACAGTGGTACACGCCTGTAATCCCAGCACTTGGGAGGCTGAGGCAGGAGGATCGCGAGTTCAAAGCCAGCCTCAGCAATGGCCAGGCACTTAGCAACTCAGTGAGACCCTGTCTCTAAATAAAATACAAAAAAGGGATGTGGCCCAGTGGTCGAGTGCCCCTGAGTTCAATCCTCGGTACCAAAAAAAAAAAAAAAAAAAAAAAAAAAAAAAAAAAAATCATGATCCCCTTGTATCAATGATAAGTGTTAGATGTGCAGTTTTTCCCAAAATGTTTTTAAAAATCTTGTTTTTGCTTTCTCTTATACACATTTTTGCGGTATATATTTAAGGCATTAGCAAATTAAGTACAGATAGTTTGTTACTCCATAATAAGCAAGTGGCAACTAAGTAAGTGTCTTGCTACTATGTTTGAAATCAGGTTTAGAAGAAAACTGAGATATTACATAATAAAGCTGTTATTCTTAGTATACTTTTTGGTGTACCACTATCAGTTTTAACTCGAATGTGGTAATGAAACTTGAGCTTTTTACTTTTCTCTTTCATTTATATAGCCACCTTCTCCTGACCTGATTCATTGGTGGTACTAAATTTGAAGAGTTGTTTAATTCATGTTTTTTTATAGCTAAACGAGTTTTTTCCCCTTCTACTTGTAGGTTATGCAATGGTCTCTGCAAGATGGTTTATTCTTGAATTGGAGCTTTTTAAGACTGACAAATGCTGGTACTTCATCTTCTATAAGTGGACTATAATTTCTTTTCTCAAGACAACTACATAAGCAGACAAAATTGCAAAGATCTGCCCTGTGTCGAGTATGACAGCCACGACTCGTGGCTCTCCAGTTGGAGGGAATGACAACCAGGGCCAGGCTCCTGATGGACAGTCTCAGCCCCCCCTCCAACAGAATCAGGTAGGACATTGAAGATGCTAGTAGTTAAAGCTGCATTGGTACATCTGTTATGTGATACTAATATGGTATTGAAGCATGTTCTGAATAATTAGTGAAATAATCATAAGTAAGTTTTATTTTAAAAGTAAAGTAAACATAGGTCTTGCACAGTAATAAGAAAGCTCAAGTGCTATATGTATAGACAGTGCTGTTTGAGTATGTGTCTCATCTTTTTCTCACTTCTAATATAGTCAGTCATCATTAAAATTTATTTAAGCCTTGTGTCAATTCTGAGGAAAAATATTATATCGTGAAGTGTAGCCTATGGAACCATCATAAATCATAACCTCACTTTGTATCCCATAAATATACACAATTATCCATCATCAGTTTACAGCAGAATGTTTGAGCATGGACTCAAGTCATACTGGTAGTATCAGATGGCAGCTTTGCATCATACTGGCTTCAAGATTCAACTCTAGGTCTGTTGCCTCACATATATAGCAGATATACTAATAGCATAACTTACTACAAGTTAATGTTTGCAAAGGGCTTGACAGATTTTGGTTCAAGGTTTTATGCTGATCTTAAAGCTCTGAGTAATATTCTTCTACTGTGTGATTGGATGAATTTATCTAAGGTTGCTGCTGTGAAGTTTTTCATTAATGGTTTGGAGGGTTTAACTAGTGGAACCATCTGGCCTGGGATTTTTATTTGTGGAAAGATTTTGCTTGCAGATCCAATTTTTTTAAAAAGAGGAATTTTCTTTTTTAATTTTTTAAAAATGTCTTTTGGTACATTGTGTTTTTCAAGGAATTTTCCATTTCAAATTCTAGATTGTCAAATTTATTGAGGTATGGTTTATAATAATGGGTGTGCATGCGTGCGCACACATGCAATGAAGATCAAACCCAGGGCCTGCTCATGCTCTGCCACTGAGCTAGCTATGCCCCTGCCCCCAACTTTGATAATATCTTTTTATAGTAGTATTTCCTTACTCATTTCTGATACTGTTAATTTGTGTTTTCTCCTGATGTTTCTAGGGTTTATCAATTTCATTAAAATCCCAGAAACCCAACTGTTTTTGGCTTTGATACCCCCCCTCAGCTTATCTCTTTTTTTCTTTTTACTTTTGAATTCAGTCTGCTGTACCTTTTCTCATTTCTTGAAATGGAAGCTTAGGCAATGGATTTCAGCCTTTTTTCCTAAAATATACAGTTTTTATTTTGGGGAGTTTTAAGCTGAATAAGACAAGCATTAAGATTTGTGATATGCAGCTCAAATAGCACCTAGAGATAAATGAGTTGAAGTTGTTGGGAGTCATAGACATACTGCTTACCGTTGGTATTTGTTTTCGTAGAATCTGTGTGAATATGTTTGAAGGCAAAAGTGTTTTATTGTACAATATATTTGTCATTTGGGGTAAGTTCTTATTATCCAACTGTGACAGATTAGATCTTCTATCACTAGTCTGATAGGAAAGAGCTGCTTTTTCTCTGTCCTTCCTCTGATATTTTAGAGAAATGAGCAAGTCAGGTCTCCCCCTAACAAATGTGCCAACTTTAAAAATTCCTTTTCCTCTCTAGTTCCCACTTTTAAGACATAAAATAGTGACGAGTATGGTTATATGTCTTGGACAGAGTTAAGTCTTTCCTGTGTCATAAATCTGATGGCCAGTGAAGGTGCTGGAATGGAATTTGGGAACATATGTCAGTGTTCTTAAAAGAAATTGTTTATGCTCTCAATTTAGTAATTATATTTCTAGTATCCAATCCTAAGCAAAAAGTTCAACATTTGTCTTGAAAAGATTTAATTATAGCTCTATTTGTTAGCAGTAAAAATTATAAGATAGTAAATGTCCTTATAGTAATATTGTTTGGCCATTCATTTTTTTATAGATTCTTTTTTATTTTTTTTCTGTTTTAAAAAGAACAGGCTTTTACAGTTATATACTTCAGTTATTTTTGTTGGTCTTCTATCACTTGAATTCTGTGCCTGGAGAGTAGCTTTGTGGCACCTGATGTGTTTTCCAGAAGATCTTAAGTAAAAGTTGACCCTTCACTTGCTAATTGGCCATATAAGTTCATGTATAAACTTTGTAAATAAACCATATTAAAGATATTAAGGTGGTATACCTGACTGAGCATTTATTTATGCAACTCTTGTTTATTATGTAACTATTCAGTAGGTACTTTAATGATAGGGAAAGGGGCCCTCTTTTCTGAAAGGCCTATCAACCTACAGTGAGTAGCAAATTTAAGAAGTATGAGTAAAAATCAATTTAGAACTTAGATTGATTTTATTTAGAAAGAGAAATAATACTATTTACTTTCTAACTTTAGGAATAAGGGTCATGGGCTGGGGGTGTAGCTCTTGTAGCTCAGGAGTAAAAGCCTAGTACCACAGGAAGGAAAGAGGGAGGAAAAGAAGTAAAGAAAGAAAATATGCGTCATAAAAGTTCATTTACTTAGCTTCCTGAGTAGCTGGGATTATAACTGTGCACCACTGTGCCTGGCTAATTATTGTTTGAGTAATAGTTTGTGAATAGGTAGGTAAATCACAGAAAAACACATCCCCCCCCCTTTTATTTAAAAAAAAAAAAAAGTAGAAGTTGAAAATCAGAAACTTCTTAATCTATGTTTTATGTTTGTACCATAATTTCTGTATTATGATAGTGTTCATATAATGAAAAGTATAAACAGAGAGGCAGTATAAATTATGGTTAGAAGCACAAGCTTTAAGCCGGGCGCGGTGGCACACACCTGTAATCCCTGCACTTTGGGAGGCTGAAGCAGGAGGATCGTGAGTTCACAAAGCCAGCCTCAGCAATGGGTGAGACCCTGTCTCCAAATAAAAAAATTATATACAAAAAAGGGCTGGGGATGTGACCCAGTGGTTGAGTGCCCCTGAGTTCAATCCCCTGAACAACAACAACAACAACAACAACAACAACAACAACAACAAAAAAAAAAAAAGAAGAAGCACAAGCTTTAAAATAGAGCTGAATTCAAATCCTGACAACAGTTTGAGCTGTGTGACCTTAACTGAGCTTTTTTTTTCTTTTTTCTTTCTTTCCTTTTTTTTTTTTTTTTTTTTAAGTTCTAGATGGACACAATACCTTTATTTTTTGTGTCTATTAAATGACAGTAGAATAAATACTTCCTTGGGCTGTTGAGGATTAAGTAAAATAATTTTTTTTTTGTTTTTGCACCGGGGATTGAACTCAGGGGCACTCAACCACTGGGCCACATCCCCAGCCCTTTTCTGTATTTTATTAGAGACAGGGTCTCACTGAGTTGCTAAGTGCCTCGCCATTGCTGAGGCTGGCTTTGAACTCGAGATCCTCCTGCCTCAGCCTCCCAAGTGCTGGGATTACAGATGTGCACCACCATGCCCGGCTAAGTAAAATAATTTTTAAAGCACAGTAGTATAGAAACTGCCTCTAACATCAAACTTTCAGTAATATTTTTAGTATAAATATACAATATTTTTTAAAAATTTACATTTATAATACTAATCTCTGTTGGTGTTTGTATTAGTGGATATTGTATATATGTTATAGAAACATAAATCTGAAATATTTAATTTTTAATCAAGACTTCGTCGCCTGATTCTTCCAATGAAAATTCCCCGGCAACTCCCCCAGATGAACAAGGTCAAGGTGATGCCCCACCACAGGTTGAAGATGAGGAACCTGCATTTCCACATACTGACTTGGCAAAGTTGGATGATATGATTAACAGGTGAGTTAGTTTTGCTTTTTAATGTTTGTAACATATGCTTTTTCAGCATTGTGCGTGTAATGGTAAGAGTGAAGAGGAATATCACAGGTACCCACTGCCACCTTTACAGTTTTTACATCTTACTCACTGCTAAGTATTTTGTAACCCCTGGATTTAAGTGGATTTAATAAAGGGAGTGAGAATGTTAAAAGTTTTTAGACCCATGACCACCCTAGCTAGTATGTTTTGAAGAACTTTATGCACTTTTCTTGCTGCGCAGGGGGGGGGGGGGCTATATATATATATATATATATATATATATATATATAATTAGCTGTAGATGGACACAATATCTTTATTTCTTTGTGGTGCTGAGAATTAAAACCAGTGCCTCACACATGCCTGGTTAGCCCTCTACCACTGAGCTACAAACCCAGCCCTACCTGTGCACTTTGTTTTCAAGGGTTTATGAAGCATATTGGTTGCTGGATGACTTTAATAACTTTTCAATGGCCCTGGGATAACCCAGGTCATGAGAAGACTGAGTTCCTCAAGAGTCTGTCCTTTATGAACCCTCAAAGTGAAGCTTTAAGCTTCTGTGCAGGGCAAGAAAAAGATTTTAAAAGGTTAAGAGAATAGCATATTCAGGAAATCCACATGGGTATGGTCTTCACTGGGCTTGTGGGTTCAACACATGAGTGCCAGAAAGGTGTGATGCATCCCCCCTGTCCCATAAAAAGGGAATGTAACAAAACACACAAACTCGATTATAGACACTTGCTTTACTTTTCCTCCTTGTATTTTCACTTTTTGAAAATAAATCACTATTAAATGCATGTCAGGGGACATAAAAATTGTTTGCATTAAGAAAAATACCTGAACATATAATAAAAACTTACTATTAAGCATGTAACTATATCATGCAGGTATATTTCTCTTTATCTTCCCCTTTCATATATCCAATCAAAAATTAATATTAACAGTTCTTAACCCCTTTCATATATCCAATCAAAAATTATTATTAACAGTCCTTAAGGGAAGAAAAATACAAAGGGTGTTTTAAAATGTAAACCATAAAAATGACAGGTAATATACATTTCTCTCGTGGATTATTTGGTAATGAAATGCCTTTTTGTAAAATGTGGGAGTATTTATTTGGGGATTCTGAAGAAGCCAGCTCTTAGAGCAGATTAAGGGATGGATGGAAGAAGGCTGGCTCTTCTGGAGAGCCGAGAGAGAGCACCACTTGGGTACAGGATGAACCCAAGGGAAGGAGGGCTTCTGTGGAAACATGAAGACTACAGACCCACAAACTCACTTAACCTTCAGAAGAAGTGAATGAATTATGGTGAATTGAGGCCTAAATCAAAAGTCCTTTCCCTCCTAAATGTTTTTGTTGTTAGTGAGGAAGTCGAAGAATGTCTCTTCTATTCTCAATCTCAAAATTGAGTTTTGCCTGTGTACTTTAACAATATTTGATTATTACAGTAGCTTTATAGTATGTAATTAGAATGATTAGTTTCCTTCCCTCTCATTGCTGTGTCTTTTATTTTTACAATACCTTCAAAAATTGTTTGTAGAAGCCAGGTGTGGTGGCGCACACTTATAATCCCAGCACTTGGGAGGCTGAGGCAGGAGGATCACGAGTTCAAAGCCAGCCTCGGCAATGGCGAGGCACTTAGCAACTCAGTGAGACCCTGTCTCTAATAAAATACATAAAAGGGCTGGGGATGTGGCCCAGTGGTTGAGTGCCCCTGAGTTCAATCCCTGGTACCCAAAAAAAAAAAAAAAAATGTTTGTAGAGACAACAGATGGTGCTTAGTCCAACAAAGCAGATATTCTGCCCACCTTGCTGTTTTTTGATATTTTAATGTTATTTTAGTATTAATATTTTCATGGCAGGGTGAATAATTATAATTACTAACTTACTTATAGTGCTTTATTTAGTGCACAACCAATAAGTATCTTTTATTTCATAAAAATTCTTAGGCCTCGATGGGTGGTTCCTGTTTTGCCGAAAGGGGAATTAGAAGTGCTTTTAGAAGCTGCTATCGATCTTAGTAAGAAAGGTAAGTTTTGATATTATGTGTTTTGTAATGGATAGTACAGATACCCTTTTCGCTTTATTCCTGAGGACCTTGTTTTCCTGTTATAAAGATTTGCTGCAGCTTATGAGCATGGCTCATAGTCTTTGGACAGCCTTCGAGAGTATTTATGAATTGTCTAATAGACAAAATTTATGTATATTTATCTATCTAATGAATACATCTGTTACTTAGATTCATAAAGGGATTGTCACTGAAAGGTGAAGAAACCTTTATAATGTAGGGTCCTGTCCATTATGGGAAATAGTATATACAAAATAATATTTTACTGTTAAGTACTCTGTAGGTGATGGTATGGACTTCAGGTATAGCTAACTGTGTATGTGTTTGTCCTAAGCCATTTCCAGTCTCAGGATAGGCATTATGTAAATCGACAAAAGTATTTACACTTGCCCTATGACTGCTCTACTAAAATGCCAGGGAATCAAGAAATATGTTGGTTTTTGTACCTAGTACAATCTTCTGTGATCATTTGAATAAAGATTGCCATTTCAATATAGTGTTTTTATAATAAACTATCTTGTTTACGTGTGTTTTTTAAGATGTGATTTTTTTTTTCCTCTAAAAGAAAAACACTTGGAAAGATAACATTCAATGTTAAATACATTATTAGAAGCCATTAAAAAGGGGTTTTGTTTTTATTCAGTTGTCTAGAAGTTTACTAGTTTAATGTTGGAATTAATCTTTCATATCAATTGCTTTGATTTACTTTAGGTACAGTTTAATTCTCTTAGTAGAGGACTATTACAACACTAAGCACTTAATTTTTAGGCCATTGGAGATTAAAATTAAATGTAGTAATGCTTCATTTTGTGAAATCAGGTGTGTATTAATGAACTTTAAAGTTCTTGTAACAAATTCCTGAGGTAATCAGATTATAAAGAGGAAAGGTTTATTTTGGCTCACAGTTATTTGACCCAATTGTAACCTTTTATCACTGGATATTGGAAAACAACCACAGAAATAGTCTGTTTACATTAACATTTTCTCCCCCGTCCCCCTTTTTTTAGGCCTTGATGTTAAGAGTGAAGCCTGTCAGCGATTTTTTCGAGATGGGCTAACAATATCATTCACTAAAATCCTTACAGATGAAGCAGTGAGTGGATGGAAGTTTGAAATACATGTGAGTTGTTGAATTTGAGTTGGGATAATTTTGTCTAGTGATCCCTTTTTGGTTGGGAAGGAAGGAGAGGGGGGGGTGTGTGTGTGTGTGTGTGTGTGTGTGTGTGTGTGTGGTTTATTTGGTTATTTATTTGGTCTACTAAAAGAGTGTAAAAATGAAACTTATAGAATTTTAAAAAAATGTATTATTGTCTATTGAAGGCAGCATGGTCATTCAGAATGAGCTTGAGGTTTACAGTTAGAAAACATGGGGTTCTCAAGTGCCTCATCACTTTAGGCTACCACATTTCGTTAAAAATATGATGCTGTCAGCCAGGTGCAATGATACACACTTTTGAACCCAGCAGCTCGTGAGGCAGAGGCATGAGGATCACAAGTTTGAGGCCAGCCTCAGCAACTTAGCAAGGCCCTAAGCAACTTAGTGTGAGACCCTGTGTCAAAGTAAAAGAATAAAAGGGTTTGGGGATGTAGGTCAATAGTAAAGCACCACCGGGTTCCATCCCCAGTAACACCAAAAAGAAAATGTGTTGGTTTCAATGATAAGATGCATCAATATTTTATGTACCGTTAAGGAAGAAAAATACCCAAGAATATAACACATGTCATCAAAAAGAAAGGTCAATGTAGAGGTAAATGAAATGAACTCAATACAGAAAGGGATGGCAAAGAAGCATGTTTGTATCAATCTTGCCACCTGGTGGAGGGAGGAAAAAACACCACCTAAAGAATTAAACCATATGCTATAATTGAAGACCTGAATGGTACGAATATACTTTGTATACAAACAGTTGTATGTAAAAAGATGCTATATATGTGCATTATGAATTGTAATATATACTACTATTATAAATTTAAAAAAAACCCATATGCTAGTAGATTTGTAGTCTGAATTCAACAGACTTTTTTATTTTGGCAGTACTGGGAATTGAACTCGGAGCCTCACACATCCTAGGCAGGTGCTCTGCCACTGAGCTACACCCTCAGCCTCATAGTCTCAATTCAAATTACAGTTGTCATATAAAAAAATAAACTTTAAGTAGAGAATTTAAAATGGTTTCAGGTTGGTGGTGTTCCCTGTAACTAGCAAAGGCAAACAAATCATCCTTTAACACCTCATTAATCAATGATTATAAGATAGAGATTCTAAAGATCGCTAAAAATTAAAAGAAGTTATATCTCAGACTGATGAAATGCTATAATTACTCCAAGTCTGTTCCTTATTTGGGAATGGAAATGGTCATAGATCAGATGATATTTTTGTCATCTGTGAACTATTTCCCTACTATGACCATGGCATAGAAATTATAACATCTTCTGATTTACCTAGAAATTGTGTCACTGAGGGTAACAAATCTTCATCTTGGGTAATTGACATATTATGTAGAGATTTTTAGAATGGCTGCCTCTGAGCATGAAAAGGGATAGGATGTAGCTCAATATTATAGTGTTTGCCTAGAGTGTTTGAGGCCCTAGGTTCAATTCCCAGCATTTAAACAAAAGAATAATGAGTCATTGACTCTTCATTTTGGCCTTGGGAACTTTGTAATGCCTTGTCTCAATAAAAAAATAGCAAGTAGCCGGGCGCATTGGCGCACGCCTGTAATCCCAGCACTTTGGGAGGCTGAGGCAGGAGGATCGCGAGTTCAAAGCCAGCCTCAGCAATGGCGAGGCACTTAGTAACTCAGTGAGACCCTGTCTCCAAATAAAATACAAAAAAGGGCTGGGGATGTGACCCAGTGGTCAAGTGCCCCTGAGTTCAATCCCCGATACCACAAAAAAAAAAAAAAAAAAAAAAAAAAAGCAAGTGCTATAGCACAGTGGTAGAGCACCTCTGGATTCAGTCCCCACTATCAAGGGGAAAAAATAGAGAATTGATGCTGCTGTTGTACAAATTCCAAAGAGGAAAGAATGGTAATTTACCTCTTGTCTGTGGACATAGAGCAGGAATTGATAACCTAGGGCACCTATTTCATTTTTTTAAGCCATAGAAAATGGCTTTTCAAAGTAGATACTCTGTAAATTATGAAGTAAATAAATGCTATTTGTCTTCTGGTAGTTTGATCCTAATACAAGTGAAACCAAATATAATTCAAATGACTAGTGTAGAAAAATGGAGAGTAAGATTATATTTCTTTAAAAGTGCAATGTTTTGATAATTTCAATCTTTTCCCCATATAACAGAGATGTATTATTAACAATACTCATCGCCTGGTGGAGTTGTGTGTAGCAAAGTTGTCCCAAGACTGGTTTCCACTTCTAGAACTTCTTGCCATGGCCTTAAATCCTCATTGCAAATTTCATATCTACAATGGTACACGTCCATGCGAATCAGTTTCCTCAAGTGTTCAGTTGCCTGAAGATGAACTCTTCGCTCGTTCTCCAGACCCTCGATCACCAAAAGTGTGTTGGGTTTGTTATTTCCAAAATTAAATATTACAATTGTTTTGCTCTGCCAAAGAATTTGTAATCTGAACCTCTTAACATGGCAAAGAGTAATTTTCCATTACTCTTAGAGGGTATTTGCGTTATTGTGTGTTTTGAACTCTTTGTTTTGTACCAAAGCTGTGCTCTGTCTTTGTTCGTACTACTGTGTTGAAATATTTAAAGTCTGTCAAATTTGCTTTGAGACTTTAAATGAAAACATATGAAACTGAGAGGCTTTTTACATAGTCACAGCATTCTAGTTGAGTGCGTATGGCCATCTTTTAAAATTTTCTCCATGTATAGCTAGTCCCCATTGTTTTCTGCTCAGCTTCTATGGAAGTAATCATAATTTGGGTTAATATGAAACAGACCATTTTCCCTTTGTAATAAGAATGGAGTAGGATATTGTATTGAAAACCTCAGGTGTTGCTCTATAAACTCTTACCATTTTCCACATTCTAAGATTTTGACTTCTGACTCCAAAATTCAGTTTATCTTATAAATGATTACACACACACACACACACACACACACACACACACAGAGGTATGTATTTTTTCTGTACATACATGTAAATTTCCCATATCGGTACAAACAGATTATATACTTTTTACAAATGTGGGTCTTATATTGTAAATTTTTTAAAATACCCTTAAACTAGGTTTTTTTTTTTTTTAATATTATTTGCTTTCAGTTGTACACAATGTGTTTATTTTTACGTGGTGCTTAGGATCGAACCCAGGCCACGCATGTGCTAGACGAGTGCTCTACCACTGAGCCACAACCCCAGCCCCTATGTTTCTTTTAATTACTATTAAATTAATTATATTAGAATTTAGGGAAATGTTTGTAATATCGTGAATCTTAGAAAAATTTCATTTTTTTGATCAGCCACAAAAATTTGAAGGCATGCATACAATACTTGGTTTATTTTTTTAGAAGCTGTAATCATTAAAAATGTACAGAACTTGATGGGCTAGGGCTGTGGCTCAGTGGCAGAGCGCTTGCCTCGCACATGTGAGGAACTGGGTTCGATCCTCAGCACCACATAAAAATAAATAAACAAAATAAAGATACTGTGTCCATGAATAACTAAAAAAATTTAAAAATATATATATATTACTTGATGTTTTCTGATATTTCTGTTCATATTGTTGGCTTATTTTTGCTTGAGTAGATCAGATTAATATCAAAATAATTGCAGTCTTCAAAATCAATTTTTATCTATACCTGTATTTTTTAAATTTCACTTTGTTTTCACTCAATGGGTCAATAATGTACAACTTTAAAGACTTAAGGAACAACTTGATTTAACATGACTATTAACAAAGTTTTTAGATGTTGAAGATATTTTTTGAAACTGAAGTCTAGTTCTTAAATAGCTCTCAGGGTACTTAGCCTTTCAAAGTCTTTTAAAAAGTATAAACACTATAGTCGAAATTATGGTACTAAATCGTGGAGAAACAAATTCTGTGGAGTTAAACCTACTCAGTCGACTCCTACTGCAATCAGAGAAATTTCATTCATGTTTTCCACGTTGCTAAGTATGTCTTATCAGCTTTTTGAAAATTGATTGAAAGATATATTTGGCAAAATTTTTAACCATTTCCCTAGTTGGATGCAGGTACCGAGATATAAAGAAGAACCTGAAGGAAATGTAAACCCACCCCCCCTATAGGTTGAGTATGAGTATCCTTTATTTGAAATACTCAGTACTACATATGTTTCAGATTTCAGGTTTGCATGTGGGGATTTTTGCTTTGGTTTTTTTTTTTTTTTTTTTTGTACCAGGGATTGAACTCGGGGGCACTTGACCACTGGGCCACATCCACAGCCCTTTTTTGTATTTCACTAGAGACAGGGTCTCACTGAGTGGCTAAGTGCCTCGCCATTGCTGAGGCTGGCTTTGAACTCGCGATCCTCCTGTCTCAGCCTCCCAAGTGCTGGGATTACAGGCGTGCGCCACCGTGCCCGGCTGTCTTTTTTTTTTCTTAAATATTTATTTATTTACTTTAGTTGTACATAATTCAATACATTTATGTTTACGTGGTGCTGAGGATCGAACCCGGGCCGCGCGCGCACGCGCGAGGCAAGCGCTCCGCCACTGAGCCACAACCCCAGCCCCTTGTTTTTGTTTTTAAGGAGGGCTCCTGTTTGCAGTTGTTAAAGCTATCTTAAGTACACTTAAGTTTGAAGCACTCTTCTGTATTCCTAATTATATAAACATTGCAGATGAAGAAATATGGAAAGATAAGATTTTAACTAGTCTTTACTGTGAGCACACACACTATCTTACATACGGTATTTATAACGTAAGCATATCAGTCCAATAGTCTCATTCTTGTTACTGAAAAAATAAGAATATATTACATAAAGAGCATGTACTGGGCTGAGGTTGTAACTCATCTGTAGAGCGTTTGGCACATGTGAAGCATTGGGTTCGATCCTCAGCACTACATTAAAGTAAATAAAATAAAGATATTGTGTCCATCTACAAGTATAATATTTAAAAAAATTTTTAAAGAGTATTTACCAAATCCCAAAAATGTCTAGTAAATTAAGTACTGAGTTTTAATTTTTTAAAAAATATTTATTTATTTGCTTTAGTTGTTGTACACAATGCGTTCATCTGTACGTGGTGCTGAGATTGAACCTGGGCCCGCGCACGTGCTAGGCGAGTGCTTTACCGCTGAGTCACAATCCAAGCCCAGTTTTAATTCTTTTGAATTAGTCTCTTAAGACCAAATAAAATTAAAAGGAAAACTCCACATAAACTTGGATGGAAATGTGTTAGTAGACTTACGAGAGAATTTAGTTTTTTTACATTATCCCAAAATAATATCAAAACTCTTAGCTACCATATTTTCTCTTTAAAATAAACATGAACAATAAAAGCTATGATTTATCATTTTCCCTTTTTCAAATAGATATTATTTTCCCTTAAGACTCAATAGAGTGCCTATTTTCCCCTATGTTTTTCCCTCAGTGGCTTCTAAAATGTGGCTTCTTTGAAGAAAGCAAAATGTAAAGGGTTGTCTTAGGTACTTTAACCTTTCAATTCATTAGAAGTTTTTACATATAAACATGGTTTTAGTTACACAGCTGTTGCCTGCCCCTACTACATTGTACTTTGAGTTACTACTCTTCCTAAGAGGTTGAAAGACAATCAGTATTGTTGTATGGTGCTGCTTCTAAGATCAGGAGGACTAGATACATTCTTACAATTTAGCAAAAGTACCACCAGCGTGTTCTAGTTAGGAACTGCAGGTATCATTAATCCCAGGGGCATTGGTATCTTGAGTTGATGTTAGTTTTTTTGTGGTCCTAGGGATAGAATCCAGGGCCTTGCTTAAGCTAGGCAAGTACACTACCACCGTACCACATCCACAGCCCACCAAGGATTAGTTTTTAACGGATAGTTCCCTTTCAGGCTTTGAAATAATTTATATTTATAGCAACTTTTTTCTATCTACAATTACAATAAGAAATGAATTCAGAATTCATTATACTATGTTACTAAGTAGCTTTTTCTTGATTTATTAAATTTTGAAGTCTTTATGCTTTTAATGCAAAGTATTTGCAGATATTTAGAAGATACTCATTCTTTTGTGGTGAGATTGCTGAAATAGAAGCATACCTGTTTGCTGGCTGTTATTGGTATAAGCAAACAGCTGTGTCCCAGTGACTTAATCTGTACTTACTACTTCTGCTGCTTATGTGTCAAATGGGATGATGGAACAAAATGCAGTATTCTGAGGTCTTTTCAAAGATGATTTGACATAATTTTGTGTGAGTAAATTTACTATTTCTAGTATGTGTCAATCAAGGTAGTAGTTTTCCCCCCCCTAAGAGCAGGAGGTTAACTTTTTTCATTAATTGTATTGCAGGGTTGGCTAGTGGATCTTCTCAACAAATTTGGCACTTTAAATGGGTTCCAGATATTGCATGATCGTTTTATTAATGGATCAGCATTAAATGTTCAAATAATTGCAGCCCTTATTAAGTAAGTTATATTTTAAGATGAATGTTCAGTATAATGCAGAAATTGCTATTTTTATTGCTTGATTAAAAAATTGAGTTGTTCAAATGTGGGTTTTTCTTAAGTTACTTGGATTTTTAAAAAGCATTATATTCGTAGTTGGAGAATTTTATCTTAATTGATTATAAGAAATTATAGGAGTCTCATCTTTCTTATTTCAGACCATTTGGACAATGCTATGAATTTCTTACTCTTCATACAGTGAAAAAGTACTTTCTTCCAATAATAGAAATGGTTCCACAGTTTTTAGAAAACTTAACTGATGAAGAACTGAAAAAGGAAGCAAAGAATGAAGCCAAAAATGATGCCCTTTCAATGATTATTAAATCTTTGAAGAATTTAGCTTCAAGGGTTCCAGGACAAGAAGAAACTGTAAAAAACTTAGAAATATTTAGATTAAAAATGATACTTAGGTAAGTTACTTATCTTTTGAAGTAATCATGTGTGTGAAATTTTTTTTTTTTTTTTTTTTTTTTTTTTTGGTACCAGGGATTGAACTCGGGGCACTTGACCACTGGGCCACATCCCCAGCCCTTTTTTGTATTTTATTAGAGACAGGGTCTCACTGAGTTGCTAAGGCTGGCTTTGAACTTGTGATCCTCCTGCCTCAGCCTCCCAAAGTGCTGGGATTACAGGCGTGCGCCATGTGTGTGAATTTTGAGAATCATACTTATTACTGAATTTCTCCTACAGATTATTGCAAATTTCTTCTTTCAATGGAAAGATGAATGCACTGAATGAAGTCAACAAGGTGATATCTAGTGTGTCGTACTATACCCATCGGCATGGTAATCCTGAGGAGGAAGAGTGGCTCACAGCTGAGCGAATGGCTGTAAGTCTTGTGGTTATTTTTGTGTGTGCTGTGCTGGGATTGAACACAGGACCTCTCATGTGCTAAGCAAGCACTTAACCACTGTAATATATCCCTGGCCCTTTTAAAAAATTATTTTGAGTCAGGGGTCTCAATTTACTCAGGCTGGCCTTGAATAATTTGTTCTCTTGACCTCAGCCTCCCAGATAGCTGGAATTAAAGGCATTTACCACCACACCCAGCATGATTCTTTTTTTCATAAACAAGAATCCACTTAAGATAAAATTAGTAATAGGAATTTCTAAAGTAAACCCTAAAATTTGGAGGGGTTTTAATTGATAACTTTGTTAATCCTTAAACCTTTTTGTTATAGTTTATTATTTGGTACTAATATGAATAGCTTAGCACATATTTTTTTTTTTTTTTTTTTTTTTTTTTTTTGTGGTACCAGGGATTGAACTCAGGGGCACTCGACCCCTGGGCCACATCCCCAGCCCTTTTTTGTATTTTTATTTAGAGACAGGGTCTCACTGAGTTGCTAAGTGCCTCGCCATTGCTGAGGCTGGCTTTGAACTCGCGATCCTCCTGCCTCAGCCTCCCAAAGTGCTGGGATTACAGGCGTGCGCCACCGCGCCCGGCTACTTAGCACATATTTGATAAATGTACTGTTGAATATGGTATTACAAAATAATTGTTGGCTTGTTGGGGAGTGAAGAGTTGGTGGAAATGCAGTAGATTGAAGTGATATGGGGAGTAGATGGAGTTGTAGTAGTGGTGAATGAATTGGCCTAATTTTCATTTGACAAATTTGAGTTAAAGGTTTAAAAATAGGAAACATAATTACTGGGATAAACCCGGGTGTGGTGGTGCTCGCCTGTAATCCCAGCACTTGGGAGGCTGAGGCAGCAATGGCGAGGAACTTAGCAACTCAGTGAGACCCTGTCTCTAATAAAATACAAAAAAGGGCTGGGGATGTGGCCCAGTGGTCGAGTGACCCTGAGTTAAATCCCTGCTATTAATTAATTAATTACTGGAACAAGATCTACATAATTACTATTTTATCTTCATTTTTTACATCACTTATCATTTTGACATTGAATGTTTAGGAATATTTATCATATATATAAAAAAAAAATATATTTTATATATGATATATATAATGTTTAATATTTATCATACATATAACACATATACAAGTTGCCACGTAACTTGTATAACCCATGGATTTTTTTTTTTTTTTTTTTTTTTTTTGGTGCCGGGGATTGACCTCTGAGGCACTCGACCACTGGGCCACAACCCCAGTGTTTTTTTTTTGTTTGTTTGTTGTTTGTTTGTTTGTTTTTTAAGAGACTGGGTCTCACTGAGTTGCTAAGTGCCTCGCCATTGCAGAGGCTGGCTTTGAACTCGTGATCCTTCTGCCTCAGCCTCCCAAGTTGCTGGGATTACAGGCATGCACCACCGCGCCCGGCAGAACCCGTGTTTTTTGCGTGCATACTATGTGACATTTCTGAGGAGACATCTGTAGGGGGAACACTGTCCTTGCCATGAAGAAATCTTCAGCATACTAGGGGAAACAATAATTAGGATGTGATAAAAGATATGTGGAAGGGCTGGGGATATCCCTCAGTGAAGCCCCAAGTTCAGTCCCCAACACCAAAAAAAAAAAAAATAAAAAGGATGTGAAAGGATGTGAAATATGCTTAGACATTGGCTCTGTGTTAAGAGGTTGGTTGATGAATAGATGTCTGCTTTTGTGCATGTGATGTCCCTGTCAGCCTTGGGAAATTTGAGAACAGAGCTACACAAAATGCTAGTTCCTGATACTTGTCCTGGAGAGCACAGAAAATAGCATTAAATGTATAGAAACTGGGCTGGGGTTGTGGCTCAGTGGTGGAGTGCTCACCTAGCACGTGCGCGGCCCGGGTTCGATCCTCAGTACCATGTAAGAATAAAGGCATTGTGTGCAACTAAATAAATAAATATTTTTTAAAAATGTATAGAAACTTTTGGGGCAATTTAACTTTGTCACATTTTTATTGTATTTTAGGAAAATATCTATCACGGGTAACAGCTGAGAAGTTTAGTTCTATAGCACATTTTGGGCCTGACTACTGTAAGGCCACGTACTGTAGATTACTAATTTTTTTTTTTTTTTTTTTTTTAAATCGTGACCTGGCCCTTCATTGCTACAGATGCTAGATGTATGCCAGTGAAGCAACCTGACATATTGGTATAGGACCAGACAATGAATGCGGGCAGACTTGATTCAGATTCTAGTTCCAGTACCTGCAAACTCCTTTAGTTTTCTGTAATAGGGTAATATATCCCCTCACTGGGTTCATTTAGAATGTGAAAAACTTGATCAATAAGGAGTTGTAGTGTCTGGCACATAGTAATTGGTTTATAAAGTAAAAATATAAAGAGTGTCTTTCCACCCAAGATGAAATAATTCTGAGGCAAAATTGGTGTGAAAGATCCAATGATCCTGAAAGTGGTCCTGTGCCCTCCCTACATAAATCACGGTCATTGTGGGCTTATGCAATCTTTTTCAGACTACAGATGTAACTGGTAGAGTGCTTGCTTGGTATGCATGAGGCCCCTGGGTTCAATCCCCAGTACTGCAAAAAAGAAAAATATATATTTTTCTGAGTAAGCGGTGAAGCGTAGAATCAATATAGGATCTTTTTAATGATTCACTATTTCTAATTTATGGGATCCTTTCTATATGTACAAAATTAAGCATTAACAAACTACAGTATATTTTATAAACATGTTGGAATTCCTCTTTATACATTGTTGAATACAGTGTGAATGATACATTTCTTTTAAAAAAAATTCGTAAAAAATAAACTTCTGCATTTTAGTTTCTGCTTTTGAAGCACATTTTTAAATTTATTTAGGAATGGATACAGCAGAACAATATTTTATCCATAGTCTTGCGAGATAGTCTTCATCAACCACAGTACGTAGAGAAGCTGGAGAAGATTCTTCGTTTTGTCATCAAAGAAAAAGCTCTGACCTTGCAAGATCTTGATAATATCTGGGCAGCACAGGTAAGGAAATTTAGGGTGGTGGTTAGAAACTATGTTTCTAAAAGAAGTTGCTTTAAATCTCAAATATAGCAGTCATGGAATGGGACACAGGCTTGTATTATTTGACTTTTAGTACATTTAAATGGTTCTTTCAGAAATTTTCTAGAAAACTTTTAGTAGCCATTAATATTTTAAAATTTAAAATTTTTTATTTGGTAAAGCTTGGCAGTTTGTAGGTGGTTTTAAATAAGAGAGAAATAGTGGGTTCAATCCCCAGCACCAAAAAAAAAAAAAAAAAAAAAAAAAAAAGCAAATAGTAAAGTAATAGTAAACTATAACTGATTTCTTTGTAGATTTAGAAGGGAAAGAAACTTCCAATATCAGGATAGTTAAATCATTCAATTATTTACAAAGACCTGTAGTGATTATTCCTAAGGACTTATAACTTATCAGGAGGATTAGAAAACTTTTTGGAAAGTTTCAGAGATGGAAAATACATAAATCCTTCAATTATCTTAATGATAGATTTCTATTTGTGATTCAGTTTGGAAACATTGTTGAGTGTTAGATGACAAAAATCAAGTGAATAGTTTTGCTTTTGAGTATTTAAGGTTCCGGTTTTGTAATAGTATCATTAATGTTCCTTATTTTTACCTATTTACAATATTAAAGTTGGTTTGTTAAATTCAATAACTGTATTTGCCAAAGTAGACGTCAACTGTGTGCGTTCAGAAATTGAATTGCCAGGTTTTAGACCTAAAGCATTTATGTTTGGAATTTTTTTTTTTTTTTTTAATATTTGTTTATTTGCTTTAGTTGTACACAATGCATTTGTTTGTACGCGGTGCTGAGGATCGAACCCGGGCCGCGCACGTGCTAGGTGAGCGCTCTGCCGCTGAGCCACAATCCCAGCCCTATGTTCGGAATTTTATATTACACAATTAAATGAAGGAGGTGGAATAACTTAATAGCTACCAGCAGTTCATACTATTTTTCTGTTGTTCACATTTTAATATGCTTGTGGTTTGGTTTTATTTCTTATTAGGCAGGGAAACATGAAGCCATTGTAAAGAATGTACATGATCTACTGGCAAAATTAGCATGGGATTTTTCTCCTGAACAACTTGATCATCTTTTTGATTGCTTTAAGGTAATTGCTAACATATCACCACTTTATTTTAAATAGAATTGATTCGTTAGATTGGTGTGTTGTTCTTAACCAAAAATACTTCCATAGAAATCTCATTAAACTGTGTCTGGTGTGAAGGATTTTGTCACTGTTTTCTTTTCCAATAAGGACTTAATGTTTTGCAGTAGTAATCATAACTTATAGAATCATTCTTTTTAAAACTCAGGTTATTATTTTAGGTTTTCCTCCTCTGATGGTGTATGTTTTGGTAATAGGTTTAAGCAATCTATAGGGCTACAGGAATGTTGATTGCAGTAAAAAGAAATAAGGGTCCTGGGGACTGATGCCCAGGAAGAGTGTGACTAAATGGAAATAAAACTCTTAAGGTAGCCCAACACCCCTACAGTCATATTTGCATCGATGCCATCCTGTGCTTTTTCGGGCTGTGTGGTATAACAGTCTCTCATCAGTTGGGAGGGTTTGGTTTGTAAGATCCCAAGTGCTTAGTGAATTTGTGGATTAAGCATAGAAGACCTGTCCGGGTGTGGTGGCGCACACCTGTAACACCCTCCCACCCCCCCACTCGTCTCAGGAGGCTGAGACAGAAGCCTCAGCAAAACGAGGCACTGAGCAACTCAGTGAGACCCTGTCTCTAAGTAAAATGCAAAATAGGGCTGGGAATGTAGCTCAGTGGCAGAGTACTATTATAACATGTCTGAGGCCCTGGGTTCAATCCTCAGCACCACATAAAAATAGATAATAAAGATTTAATTAATTAAATACATATATGACCACCTGGTAGTACTCACAAGAGAATTGTCTCTGAATAATTGGCATTAGATTATTAGATTGCTAAGGTTTCTTATTAGAAATAACAATTATACTGAATGTTGGTGAGAACATAAGTTTACCGCTTTAGAAAATAGTTTGGTATTTCTGGTAAAGTATAGTAAGCAGTATCATGACACATGAGTCTGATTTCTGAATATATAATTGATAAACTTATGCATATGTGCACTGGGATTCATGTTTAAAAACACTTGTAGCAGAATTATTTATGGTACCTCAAAACTGCTGTGTAGAACTAAATAAAAATAGAATGACTAAATTGTGGAATGATCTTATAATAGAATACTTAATAATTTATACACCTCAATTATTTTAACATAAACTCGAGAAATAGCACCAGCCAGCTAGGTGGGTGGGTGGTGGGACAACTTAACCACTTGTTACTTTTGACCTGGGTAATAGTTACCCATAAATTTATATTATATACTGCAATGATGGCACATGTTTATATCTTCCAGGACAAGTATTTCAGTGTGGATTTAAACACACACAATTCAAGGCTTCCAACCCATACATATTAAATCAGAATCAATAGGTATGAAGCCTGGCAGATTTCTCAGATGAACCCTAAGGATATTCGAGTTGTAAATTAAAGCCTTATCCAAAAATTCACTTTGAAGGAACAAAGTATTGAGTGAATCTTTCATGCAGTTTTTAGTACCTTATTTTTATGTATTTCATACATGTATAAGTAAAACTTAATACATTTTCTCCCATCCATTCAATTACATCAAAGACTATTGAGGAAAAACTGGAATTTGGTTATCATGGGCACCCTACAGTTAATTTAGATTCCTGAGGAAATACTAGAATTGGCTGTCATAGGCACCCTACAGTTAATTGCCATTCATTTTTTATCTTGTGATGACTTCCAAAATGGTGGCACATGACCAGTGCTGACCATCATGGACTAAAGAGAGGGGATTGGTTATTATTTCATCCCCTGGATCCTCCTCAGGAAGGTCTAAATACAGTAATGGTCTAAATATAACAATGGTAGTTTTTCCCTTGGCTTAAATTTTTTTTTTTTTTTGAGCATTTATTATTTGGTAGCAAGCACATTTTGTACCCACCCCTTTTTTTTTAAGATGATGGTTAAATCTAGCAATTCTTATAGAATGTGTTTTGAAAGTTTCTAGTAAAGATGATTAAAGGAAGCATGAAGTCTGGATCATTTTGTAGTTCTTCGTATTGCAACCAAATGATCCAAACTTTCTTGGTTAGGCTTTACATAGGTCCTTGGCCCAGAGTCTGTTTTTAAATGTTTGAGTTCTAAGTAAGTCTTTGTTTTCTAGTTGTATCAGTTTACAGTTTCATCAAGGGTTTTATATCCTTGACAGAACTTGTTTTTTATTATCTGTGTGTGAAAAGTTACCCTGTGGTATTAGTGTTTTTGTCTTTGATCACTGAAGAAATTGAACATGTGTTCATGTATTTTTGAGCTCTTGTCCTTATTATTTTTGGTCAGTGCCTGTTAAGTCTTTTGTCTACTTTGTTCCCTATGGTGCTGTATTTTTCTTACTGATTCATAGAAGTTTTTGGCATATTCTGAATGCTAGTCCTTGTCAGTTCAATAGTTAAAATTTGGGCTGGGGTTGTGGCTCAGTGGTAGAGTGCTCGCCTAGCACGCGCGCAGCCCGGGTTTGATCCTCAGCGCCACGTACAAATAAAGGCATCTGTACAACTAAAATAAATAAATAAATATTTTTTAAAAATAGTTAAAATTTCTCCCAGTTGCCGGGCACGGTGGCGCACGCCTATAATCTCAGCACTTGGGAGGCTGACGCAGGAGGTTCCTGAGTTCAAAGCCAGCCTCAGCAATGGCGAGGCTCTAAGCAACTCAAGTGAGACCCTGTCTCTAATAAAATACAAAACAGGGCTGGAGATGTGGCCCAGTGGTTGAGTGCCCCTGAGTTCAATCCCTAGTACCCCCCCACACCCCAAATTTTTTTCTCCCAGTTTGTGTTTGCCATTTTCATTCACATTATGGTTTGTTTGGATAAACACATGTCCTTAATTTCTTCTGTTCATATTTAATTATCTTAGTGCACTTTTCTAAAAGATGAGTACATGAATGCTTACAATGCCATTATCTTCAAAAGAAATAACAAATTCTTTATATCAAGCAGTGTAAAATCTTATAGGTAGGTATCTTAGCTTATACTTGATTTTAGAAGTATGTTTGATTCAGGATCCTAGTGTGGTATTTTTCTTTGTGAATAATTTAGTCTCTGTCACAGACTCTTGTTTTCAAACATGTAACACAGTGTTCTATAATCACCTTTTTTCATTCATTATGAAAGTCTTGGTATATGAAGTTGTCTCTGCACTCTTTTATAAAGTCACAAGTAGAGGGTCAAATCTTAAGACAGTAATTCTCAACAGCAGACTATCCCCCCCACCCCTACACACACACACACACAAAGTGTGGAAATGGTTATCATGGGAGCATGGGGTTGCTGCTTGGTAAAGGCCCAGGGTGCTGCTATGTACCTAAAGTACATAGGACAGTCACCACAACAAAGAAGTTTCCTGCTCAGAATGACAGTAATACTGAAGTTGGGAAACCCAGGGTAAGAGATGTTGAACTGTAAAAAGAGATTTTTCTATTTTCTTCGAATTTGATTCTTTTGTATGAATATTATTGTTGTCTTTCAGATGTCACTTATATAATTCTGTGCTCATCTGTGTGTGTGTGTGTGTGTGGTTTTTTTTTTCCCCCTGATGAATTAAATTCAGTTAACTCAGTAACAGTGCATTTAAGAAGCGGTAACCAAATAGGGGTTGTTTTCATGTCACTGAAATTGTTTTTCTAGGCCAGTTGGACGAATGCTAGTAAAAAGCAACGTGAAAAGCTGCTTGAGCTGATTCGTCGTCTTGCAGAAGATGATAAAGATGGTGTGATGGCACACAAAGTGTTGAACCTTCTGTGGAATCTGGCCCACAGTGATGATGTGCCTGTTGATATCATGGACCTGGCCCTCAGTGCCCACATAAAAATACTGGATTATAGTTGCTCCCAGGTAAGGGTGTGCTAGTTTGCTCAATTTTTGTGACCTTCTCTTTCACAGTTAGGACAGCTTAGTTGGAGGGCAGTTCCAGGTTATTCTAACATTGTTATTTTTTAAATTATCTTTAGGAATTGGCTTTGTTCAAATAAGTCTGCTTTTTTTTTTTTAAACTTAGGTCTCTACATCAAGGTTTTGTGAATCATCTGATTCTCCTTGGGAGAAAGATAGTACAAACAAAAGACTATTTAATGGTAGTGTTATCAAATGTATAATGCAGAAATACCAGTTTCAAATAGATTACAAGACATGCTGATTAGGGACTTCAGATTTAAGAGAAATTAGATTTTCTTTGCTCATGGGAGAGTAAGAAAAAATCGATAGTACAACATTTCATTTAGGGTATTATGTTAATGTTCAATTCTGTGATACGGCAGAATCTCAAAACACTGGATAAAAGGCAACTATACTGAATTTTATATTAGTGCTTTACTCTTTTGGAGTTTTGGTAGTAAATATAAAATTAAAACATAACTTTTTAAAACATTAAACTCTTTACTACAATTACAGCATAAGTGTAATGCTAATCAGATGAGAAAAACATTTATAATTCTATAAATGTGAAGGTAGAATTCTTCCAATTATAGTTCTATATAAAACATTGAAATTGTTTGTTTAAGGACCGTGACACACAAAAGATCCAGTGGATAGATCGCTTTATAGAAGAACTTCGCACAAATGACAAATGGGTTATTCCCGCCCTGAAACAAATTAGAGAAATTTGTAGTTTGTTTGGTGAAGCACCTCAAAATTTGAGGTAAGACTTTTAAACCTAGCCAATTTTAATGTATGTATTTTGTTGGAAAGAAATAGCATAACAAATGGTAAGAACAGATTTTAAAATTTTAGTGTGGTGACTAAGAGGAGGGTTAGTTTGTCACATCCACCTCCTTTGTTTTATTGATGAGAAAATAAGGCACAAATAACAGATAAATCAAGCTGATAATACCGCCTTGTGGTTTTTTATTCAGAGGTATTTTATTTTCAGCAAGTAGGCCAGACAGTTTTATGGCATGTGTTGTATCTATTAATCTCATTCTTAATTTTATTTTATCTTTCTTGCATTCATTATTTGCATCACCATACTACCACCAACGTTTTCAAAGTAAACCCTTTTTCTTTTTTTAGTCAATTTTTAAAGTCAATTTCTTTCTTTCTTTTTTTCTTTTTGTGGTGCTGGGTATTGAACCCAGGGACTTAATGCATGTGAGGCAAGCACTCTACCAAGTGAACTATATCCCCAGCCCTGAAGTCAATTTCAGACATTAGACTGCATGGACATTTAAATAATGAAAAGATAACAAAATACAGTTTAACATTTTTTTATTTTAGTGAAGTTTCCTTTTAGTAGTTTACTGAAATGATTTGTCCACATATTTTCTCATAATAGAATTCAAACTGATAACATGGACAGAAGGAGAGCTTAGTGGAAAGAATACTCACAAAGGAGTGTGAACGTTGTGTCAAACTAGTCATTTAAACTTATGAACATTCTCTAAAGGATCATTTTTATTATGTATAAGATGAAAAAGTGGAGTGGGGCATGGTGGTGCACAATTGTAATCCCAGCAACTGGGGAGACTCAGTTTGAGGTTAGCAACTTAGCAAGGTCCTAAACAATTTACTGAGACCCTATCTCAAAAATAAAAAGTGTTGGGAATGTGGCTCAGGGATAAAGTGCTCTGGGTTAAATCCCTGGTACAACAACAACAACAAAAAAGAAGGTGCACCCCTATAATTGCATCAATTCAGAAGGCTGAAGGAAGAACATCATAAGTTTGAGGCCAGCCTTGGCAACTTAGCTAGACCATCTCAGAATAAAAAGACTTGGCGATGTAGCTCAGTGAATAGAGGGGTAAAGTGCCCCTGGGAGCCGGGCGCGGTGGCGCACGCCTGTAATCCCAGCACTTGGGAGGCTGAGGCAGGAGGATCGCGAGTTCAAAGCCAGCCTCAGCAATGGCGAGGCACTTAGCAACTCAGTGAGACCCTGTCTCTAATAAAAAATACAAAAACAAAGGTCTGGGGATGTGGCCCAGTGGTTGAGTGCCCCTGAGTTCAATCCCCGGTACCACAAAAAAAAAAAAAAAAAAAAAAAAAAGTGCCCCTGGGTTTAATCTTCAATACTGCCTGGTGTGTGCGTGTGTTGGGTGGGTGGGAATTAAATGATGGGCAAGATCTATTACAACTCTGAATTATTATGATTATGCCTAAGATATTAGATGTTAACAGTTGAACTTTACCTCATTTCCCACCCCCAAAGTCTGGAAAAAAATAACAGAAAATTAGAAAAGCTAGAGGGATAAGCAATGGGAAAAATTCAAACATTTATCTTAATAATAGTAACATTTTATTTGAAGAACGTACTTTAAATGTTTGGCCTATCACATATATAGTAGTATATGTACATAGACAGTAGTTCACATATTCTTCAAAGGACCAGTAGTAGCTTCATCTTCACTAGATGAATAATAATGGCTGTGAAAGTTGACTGGTTGCCTATGGCCAAGTTTGCCAACAAGTGTTACTAGAAAATGTCTTGGCCACAAACCACCCTAGTGTCCTAGTATGTACCTTGAATGACTAATAAATAAAATTTTTATGAAAGCATTTTCTTTGGTTAAATTCTTCACTAGCAATTACAATGATAGTCTTAGAAGTCATGTTTGTTTTATAATTCTGAAATAATCATGTAACCAGACGCACATGCTTTGGTACTATTATAATATGGGAATAGAAATCAGTAATTGAACTAGAAATCAGTAATTGAACTAGATTCCCTGTGGGGTGAATGTAGAGAATACTGATGCATGTTTTTCAGTTAAAATGAGAATACTTTTTATTTTTTAAGGTATTGCTTTCTTTTAAATGGCTTAGTATTTCCATTAAAGAAAGTAAATGGTCAAAAGTATAATTTTTTAAGATTCTTAATTACTAGCTAAAAATTTAGATGTGTAAACTCTTGAACACAACAGAGTTTAATTGCCTAATTATATTGTGAAGTTCTTCTCGTTTCAGTCAAACTCAGCGAAGTCCCCATGTATTTTATCGCCATGATTTAATCAATCAACTGCAGCACAATCATGCCCTAGTTACTTTGGTAGCTGAAAATCTTGCAACTTACATGGAAAGCATGAGACTATATGCTAGAGGTATGTACTGTAAGATAGACTATGGGAAATAACAGTGATTTCTTTTGTACGTTAATTACATTAGAAATGACTTGGCTTTCTGAATCATGTTCCTTTATCGGCTTATGATTACTTTCAGTCCCAAATCTTATACATCCTAAACTCCAGTCTAACATTGACTCGGGGCCTGCCTTCTCCCCTTCGCTTGTTGATTTCCTTTTCTAACCCTCTCTGGCACTCTTTGCCTCTCTGTACTACACTTGGCTGTTATCTTTGGAGGTATGTACTTAACTTCATTTTCAACCTTTGAATCTTTACTGTTACCACCTTTAGCTTTTCAAGAAAACTTGTTTTGTCTGTCTGGTTTTGTGCATATTAGTGTTTCATAAGTGCTTCAGACTTTATGAATTCAAAATTCATGAGGAGAAACAGGAAGCTGTGAGAACCTGGATGTTTACATTTGCTTTGAAAATGTGATATTGTTTGAACATGTTGGAATGAAGTTTCCTGTGACTTCAAAAGACCATTTTTAAGTGCTTGCCATATATGGAACCCTGTGTCAATCCTTTTTGCCTTTTAATAGTTGTGTGGGGATTGTGTATGTGCTAGAGTGTAGATGAGTTAATGTATATCTGCCCCCCACCATCACCTTATATAGTCTTTACATTTGTTTCCAGAGCCATAGATAAGATAACTTTATATCATCATTGTTAAAGACAGACTTGAACATAGTATTTACTAAACATAGCACTCATTTAACATGTTACACTAGGACCTGGAGAAGCCAATAGTGTATATGAAAAATGCTCCCCATTGAGGAGCAGAGTAGACTTTACACTGTTGAATAAAATTCCATGGTACTTACAAATCACCAGACTTTTGCTTATCCCTTAAAATTCAGATAAACTTAAAAGAAGAATTAAGCAACTCTTCAGATAGCCCTACTGACTTTGTTGCCTCTGTTCTTCCTTTATTTCTCTTTGGATCATTTCCAGATGGTAGAATTGGACAAGTATTCTAATAATTAGGCAGGTAATGGGCATCAGACAGTGACCTTTTATCATTTCTGTCCTGTGTTCCTTCTAAGCAGCAGACTAGAATAGTGAAGGCAGTATAGGTGTGCAACCATGTGATATACGGTCTATACCAGAGACAACCAAAATCGTGAAAGTAACGAGGTTTGTGTGCAGTATACACAATACACAAACACCCATACATTTGTGCTCACATTAACATAACTCAGACTCTTGATATGATCTCATTTCTTTGTGGTACAAAGCCTTTACAGTTGCCAATGCAGCCCTTCCCTCAAAGTTGGGGCCACATAAATGAATGTTTCAGGGCTATTATTTACTTTATTTGTACTTGGTGTTATACTTAATTTTATGGTCCAGAGTTGGGGAATCTATTGTTGGGTACTCAGGAAGTGCATGTGCGCTTCAGACTCATTATCATTTTCATTTATATATGCAAATTGTGCATAAGTTACTGCCTCATCTCAATTTCAGAGTCATGAGAATTTTTGCATTCTTTACTTACCCTCCTTTTGTTGTTTGTATCTCCACAAAGTATAAAGAGATGTGAATGTGCATTGTCAGATTTTCTAAGTTTGAAACATTGACCCAAATGTATTAGCTCTATGTCTTTAGCAAATTATTTATGTTAAAGCAATGTATGGCATAGAGTAAGCACTTGATTTTATTATTTTTTTGTAATTTTTTAAAATTTTTAATTGTTAACCTTTTCTTCCGAATTCACAGACATCTCATACCTTATATTTCTCCTAACTCACCTTGATACCATTTCTTCCTCTAATTTATAACACTATTCTTCTAATGAAAAATGATTAGTGTGTCAGTATGGGGGAATAATTTTTAACACTAGTAAAATCCTATTAAAATTTTCACAACATTAAGTCATTTCTGCGACAACCTTATCTACAAAGATTTCTGAATTTGCAGTTCTATGGTAAATTGTGTTTTTTTCCTTTGCATAATAAAAGTGTGATATGAATCCCATTAGGTATGAGGCAGACATATTTTTAAGCAGGATAACATCAGACTTCCACAGTCACTGATATTCTCAATTTTAGATAATCATTTCCCTAGTATTAAGTATTCATTCTGCCCATATTTCATCTCCACTAGCATCTTCAGATTTGGGGAAAGAACATTTCCTCAGCAGGAGGTAATTCTACCTCCTTGTTTCGGATAGAATTGAGTGACTTATCTTTGCTATAGATCACATTTTTACTTTCTGTTTTCTAAGGACTGCCAGTTCTATTTCCAGTTCCCAACCTCTTGTATCTAACCCTGACAGTTTTTAGGAACATTTTCCACCTAAAAGAAGGGGGAAGGCTGAACGTGGTGGCACACACCTGTAATCACAGTGACTTCGAAAATTGAGGCAGGAGGATTGCAAGTTTGAGACAAACCCCAGCAACTTAGCGAGGCTGTAACCAACTTAGTGACACCCTGTCTCAAAAAGGTTGAGGGTGTGGCTTAGTGGTTAAGTGCCTCTGGGTTCAATCCCTGGCACACCACCACCACCCTGCCAAAAAAAAAAAAAAAAAAAAAAAAAGGAGGGGTGGGATCCTTCATGAGTGGCATTAACTACTATTTTTCTGTTAGGATACAGATACTGGGCTAGAGTTTTTCAGTTCCCTGAGTCATTCCTACCCATCAGCCATGAAATACGAGGTCTGCGTGGCTTCTTTTTGATTTAAAAGAAATGAACTAGTATTAGCCATTTTGTGAACGGTAGATCTCTCTCTGGAGAAATGGGTATTTCAACGTCTGGAGCAGGAATAATATATATAAGGTGATCTTTCAATATCTTATTCCAGAAAGCAAGAAAGTACTCAAGGAATCATGTTGACAAGTCAAAAGGACACAGTGGTTGGCTTTTGCTGAATAAAACTTGAGTCAAAATAATGAAAATAATTGAATCCATTTGATAAAATGTGAATATGTTGGTATAAAGGGAAATATAAACTAATAAATGCAAAAGATCATGCTTGTAAACCAAGGGATGAGGGTTTGAATTTTAGAATGTTGGAATAAACTGCTTGGCAGACCTTAACAAAACTGCCAATTAATTTGAAGAACACATTTAAAGTGTCTAGAAATTGTCATAAAGGGGATATGGCAAATGGGGAAATATCTCTTCAAGTAAATCTATTTAAGGAGAAGAAAACAGCAAGTCTAATATGTGATCCTCACTTGCTCACTTTTCCCCAAAGCTGGTCATGTAGGGACTACAATTTTACCTGAGGAGCTGCCGGATACTCATGTTTCTTACCCTCTTCAGCCCTGTGTGGCAGAAGCTCCATTCCTGGCAGATCTGAGCAGGAGTGAAACTGTTTTACCCTTGCTATGTCCACTAACAGTGTGAAACTTTACTCCAGGGATTACAGTCTTAGAAAATTTGGGCCCATCCCTGCTTACTCCTAGGGTGAAAGTTTCATGTGAGAAGGGACAATCTGAGAAAATCAGTGGCTTTCCCTTTACCCCACATGAGCACCTGCTCATAAAGCAGGGATATCATTCTGGAAAAAGCTGATAGCTCTTAATCCTGTACAGTGGCACAGGTGTTCTGCCCAGAGGAAGAGAGAAACTGTGAGGATGAAAAGCTCAGCAGTTATATTTGAAGGGTTGAGTATTTGGACCAGAACATGCCATGTCTAATGAAAAAAGTTGAGATTTCTTGAAGAATAGTTAAGAGGGTGATTGTAATTCCCTTGTACAAGCAAAACAGGAGAGCAACCAGAAGTTTAAAGAGAAAGGCTAGATAGTCCATCCTGAGGGACAGGAATGCTGTGTACACTAGGCTCCACCCACCCAAAAGCAATCAGCAGGATGTGCAGCAGGTTGAAAATAGTCCCCCAAGCTGTACCTGGATTCGTCAGTAAATGGTGAAGGCCTCACGGGCACAGAGAACTGCAATACAGCTCCTGACCAAACAGAACACTGGGTGAACAATAAGATACCTTGAGTCAGAATTCCTAGGAAGCCAAGCTGAAAAATTGCATGTATCCCCAGCAGTCTGGAAGAAGTGCCCAAGACTTCATCTTCTCTGGAACAAATGAAAAGGGAGCATCCAAGTAAGTCCTGACTGAATATAGGACCAAACAAACAAAAGAAAAGAAGAGGTAGACTCCTTGAACTGTAATGACAGCCTCTGAGTCTCACATATACCCAGTGGTGATGGATAACAATCCAGCCAAGGGGGCTCAAGTACAAGTTTGACCAATAAAGGGCTATACTGACCCAGGAGCGACCTCTACATGGCCAGCCTAAAAGATAAAAACAAGGGTGAAAACCCGTGAGCAGAGCTCTCACTGGCTGTGCACTATGACTTCAAATAACCCAGTAAACCATATCAACTGTAGGGGAAGAGACTATTGGTATCCAAGTTGCTGCTGTATATTCCTAAAACATCTGCATCTCAATGAAAAATGAGGCAAGATGTGGCCCAGCAGAAACTGCCTTGGAAGGGCCCAGATGGTGGACTTCATAAATACTAAAAAGCAGCTGTGCAAATTTGCCCAGAAAACTGAAGGAAACCATGTCTAAAGAATTTAAAGTAATAGCCAGGTGCAGAGGTGGAAGCCTATAATCCCAGTTACACTGGAGTCTGAGGCAGGAGGATGTCAAGTTCAAAGCCAGTCTTACCAACTTAGTGAGACATTTTATCTCTACATAAAATGTTAAAAAGGTACAGGGTTGGGAGGTGAGGGCGGGAGCCTGTATATGTCGCTCAGTGGGTAAGCACCCCTGGATTCAAGCCCCAATGCCAACCAAACAAAAAAATGTGATGACAATATCTCGATATCAAAGAAATTATTTTAAATAATAAAGGAAAAAAGGCCACAAAGGCAACATTTGGTCAGAGAAAATATTTTCCTCCTCACTGGAAACCCCAGTAACAATTAAACAGCTGGCTTCTTGTCTGAAACATCAGAGGCCAGAAAGCAATAGGACAGCATGTTCAAAGTGCCAGTGCAGAGGGAGGACCTAACCATCAAGACTCTTAAATTCAGCAGAACTGAAGGCGAAAGAGAGACAATTCATTATTGTCAGAAGTAGTTAAGTGAAAGGCAAGTGACAGCAGTGATTCAAAATCTTCAGGAAAAAAGGAAGAGAAACGAGCCGTGCGAGGTGGCGCATGCCTGTAATCCCAGCACTTGGGAGGCTGAGGCAGGAGGATCACGAGTTCAAAGCCAGCCTCAGAAATGGTGAGGCACTTAGCAACTCAGTGAGACCCTGACTCTAATAAAAATACAAAAAAGGGCTGGGGATGTGGCCCAGTGGTCCAGTGCCCCCGAGTTCAATCTCTGGTACCAAAAGAAAACGTGGGCAAAGGATCTGAGTAGAAAAGCAATTTAGTATCATCAGTTGTTCAGGACATGCAAATCAAAGCCATACTAATATAAGCTACTTTGCCCCTACTAGAATGACAAGATAGCAGCAAGTGTTGGTGAGGATGCAGAGAAATTGGAAATTCCTACATTGCTTGTGGAGTTGTGCAGCCACATTGTTAAACATGTTGGCAGTTGCTCAAAATGTTAAAGCTTATATGATCTGTTTCCAGTTATATACTCAAGCGAGATGGTAACATAAATTCATGCAAGTGTGTGTACATGAATGTTCATAGCAACATTGTTCATAGTAGCCAAAAAGTGGAAACAACCCAAGTGTCTAATGGTTGATGAATGAATGAACACAATGTATATATACAATTCAACGTTTAAGGAGAATATATGATACAACATGTATGAACCTTGAAAACATGCCAAGTGGACAAAAGCCAATCAAAAAAAGACTACGTATTGCATTGATCACATTTGTACGAAATGTCTCAAATAGACAAAGCATTGGGAGGTAGGTAAAAATGGACATAGACTGTGATGGTAAATATACAACTAAAAAAATTGAATTGTATGGTTTATTAAGTCTCAGACATGATTCACCACCTTTCCCCACCCATTTTCAAAGACATCTGAGTTAATTTGGTCTCATCTAAATCGTCCTCCCATTTTCATCGGGTTATCTGCTACGTCTGGCAACATGTCAAAAATGGATCATCCTCCTTGTTTGACTATTAATGAATCAAGGTATTTGAATCAGAATGTTTACAACAAAATCAACCAACCATATTGTGTTTTTATTTCAATTGTCTGGAAGCTTCTCTGTAGTGAGAAGGCCTCTTTATTCTTCTTATTTAACAGTGAGACCTTCTTATTTCTTTATTATTGTTTAGCTTTCATCGACTCAAATTCTATCCTGTGTCTGTAGTTGGTAATTAAATGTAAAAGAGCAAGGATTGGTTGCTAAAGCAAATTAATAAAAATAGTAACTTTGCAGTGGAGAAACCTAGTAGAAACCATTTCGACCATGTAATGAAAGGTAACTTTGCTATTGCCACAAGTGACAGGATGTGCCTAACTTTGGGTAGAAGCAAGGATGCTACCGGAACCTTATGAATCTTGTGGGTCAAGGCCTGAAATGCTGCTAAATGATAGTGTTTTTTCGGGTTTGTTTCCTTGTTATTTGGAAAAGCTTGAGATATTTTAGGGTAAAAAAACAGGTTTCCAATTCACTGTCAGATAGTTTAGGAAATTATACAGGTGAGTATACACAGCACCTAATGAAGAGAATGAAGCAAAGTGTAAATAATAGGTGAATATGGATAAAGATTGTAAAGAAATTCTTACATTTAAAAAAATTTGCTTGAAACTATTAAATGTTTACCCTTAAAAAAGTACCTGCCATAAATACAACTGTGCATGAACTCTCAATATTAAGGTGGTGTGGGGGAAGGTATTTGAAATTCAGCATTTTTCAGAGTACTTCCAAGTCTAGTGGTATAAAAAGAAAAATTTTATGTGACAGAATAGGATTTGATTTTCTATCAAGTTTTTAAAGGAAGCCTCTTGACATAGTACTTTAAGTTTTGAGCTCTTACGAAATTGACTTGTAGAATTAGATAACATATATTTAGGACTGTTGGCAGGTACTAATATTTATACAGGTGGAGAGCAGTCAGTCATAACACATGGAGGTTCTTTCATCACCAAAGCATCAAAAACAATATTTTCACGACATTGTAAAAGTTCCATCATTAAAGCACATCAAGCTGTCGTTTAGAGAAGAAACCTCACTTTCTTTGAAGACATTGATTACCTGTACTATTTCCAAAGGGCATCATGCAATTAGAATTCTTTGGCAGTACTGCACACACAATCTGAAGGTCCAGAATCTAATATAGCCATATCTGTACTTAATGTTAAGGGAAGTGACACATTTCCAGACATCCATGACATGGTATTGGTGGTATGATAAGTTGGTCATGTAGTGTAGCCTGTCCTCCGAACTGTAAATTAGTAACATAATTTATTACAATGAAGTTTTTTTTTTTTCTACAAAGACAGTTTTCAGTATAATAGGTAGTAAATTGAAAAAATATATTTGTCTTGGTTGCCTGTTTTTACATACCCCTCAGATGAGTGTTAGCCTGTAATAAATTGCTTCATAAGGGTTATGCTGAAGAATTCCTGGTATTTAAAAGATCCTTATCTCTTTTGATCATGTAAAAGGAATGGGAAGTTTCTTTTTTGTGGGGACAAAAAAGGAGATGTATAGGAACCATTAATATGCAAAACCACCAGTGATAAATAGATTTTAGGTTGCTTTCTAATGATAAAGGATTAATGATATTTTAATTAACAATTTCTTTGATAGAAGTCATTGATCTGGGTATCCATGTGTGTATAATGCATGATTTTTCTTAATTTGCAGACCATGAAGACTATGACCCACAAACTGTGAGGCTGGGAAGTAGATATAGTCATGTTCAAGAAGTCCAAGAACGGCTTAACTTCCTTAGGTTTGTTTTATATAATTGGCATTGTTCTCTAAGACACAGATAAGGAATGTAGAGGGAATACACTATACAGCTACATCTTCATTGAGTGGTCTTTTCCCTTACCACTTTTTTTAAGGTGAAAATCATTGCCTAAAAGACACACAACATCTCCTTATGTTTGTTACTGAATACTCTAAAGTTAATGGCTGAGTTGTGACTTTCTACCATGCAGTATTTGAAGAAAACACGTTTTAAGCTTTTTATGGTAGACTTCTCATATTTATTGTGGGAATTATTTTTATTTTTAAAGGATAGATTTCCATATTTTCACACAACTGTACAGAGAACCACACCTACCTCAGTGATACTACAGACACTAAGAAAGTTGAGACAAAAAAATTGCTGTGCCAGCACCAAAGAAAAGTGGTGGTTTGAGTCCTCTAATGCCTTGTTTATCTTGGCATTCCCTGACAAGTACAACCTGAGGTCACGTTAGAAACGTGATTTCTAATTAGGATGAGAAAAATGGGGTTTGTTCCATTAAGCTGGAAGCCATAAGTTCCACCTGATGAAGAAAGAAGCAGGAAAACTATCAACCAGCATTTGTTTGAATTAGTTTTTGGCAGTTTGTTTTTGACCACTCACATACAAGCTTCCCAGAATTAAGAATTGCAGTTTTTGGCGGCCTGGCACTTTGGGAGGGGTGAGGCAGGAGGTTTGCCTCAGCAATGGCGAGGCACTTGCACTCAGTGAGACCCTGTCTCTAATAAAATACAAAAAAAGGGTGGCCCAGTGCTTCCCAGTTCAATCCCCGGTACCAAAAAAAAAAAAAAAAAAAAAAAAAGAATCACTGCACTAGTGAGTGATCATTAACGATTGGCATATCTTGTATCCCTTTGGCTTACTAGAACAGAAAAGCAGTTGTAAGCCCTGTTTTCTCTAATTAAAGCTCAGAATCAGAGGACCTATTGTATTGTGGCCCCTACTTATCAGTACTTATCTGTGTGACTTGTGGCAACAGATTTTTTAAAGCAAAGGAACATAACTAATGCCTGCTGTGTATTTGGCCTGTGTTAAACACCTTACACTTCATAGCAAAGTGAGGGTATGTGACATTGGGAAGAAAATAAGATTCAAATGACTTAGAGTAGCTTGTTTGAAGTCATATAGTCAGTATGTGATGGAATTGCACTTCTCTGTAGGCCTGTGCTCTTCCTATTAGACCAGTAACTGCTTTTCAGACTTGGAGTTTTAGGAGTTCTGAGTAGATTCCTTGACGATTTTTTAAAAATAAGCAGTGAGACGTTTCATCCCCATTTCTCTTTCCTTTCTTTACCCCTCCCAACAACTGGAACAGCACTGTTTTTGTATATCATATTCTAAAAGTCATTCTCACTTGAAAAAAGGTTTCTGCTGTTGTTAGAAACAAAACCAAATGAAGTTTGAAAACAATTGTATTTTCACACTGGACCTCCATTTTTTTTTTTTTTTTTTTTTTTTAAGTATAAAATAGAGGTGGACAGGGTTAGGTATGTGCAATGAAAATATCAAAAGCCTTAGAATTGAGATCCAAAAATGCTTTGAAACAGAAAAGGAGCCTTCTAACATTAAGTAAATGCACCTTACTCTAATTGGGAATGTGGCCAAAACCATTAGGTTATATTACTCTGAATAAAGTGAGGTGTTCCCTGTCTCATAGACATGACAGGACTGGGTGGGTAGATGGATGCCAAAGTAAATTAGAAAGCTTTAGCAAAAGGAAGAGACTACTTATAGCAGAATTCATGTTCTTTACTCTCTGTTCTTAATGACCAATCCTATAGTTAGAAAACTAAAAAGACCCTAGAAAACACCACCAAGTGATTGATAAGCATCCTATTGATTATTGACCATTGTTTAAGTCATATGTGTTATTGTGTTCAGAGTGACCAGGTAACAAGTGATGACTATTAGGTCATCTGAAAGTATTAAAATTGAAGTAATTTTGACCCATAAATATTAATGAGCCATGAAAACCTCATTTTCCAGTGATGCCATATAAACAGAATGCCAAATATTTTATTTTAAACTCTAATTATTACTTGAATATACTTATAAAGTGGCTGGTTTCAAAGACTAAACTATTTCAATCCAAGGAATGAATGTTTTATTGAATGAATTCCTATCTAGTATTTTTTTTTAAGTACTAGATAAAAGTTGAAAATAGGTTCCTGTGAAAGTACTGACATGTTTTTATCTGTAGTGAAAAATAATTGTGATTAATGTATTATTTCATACATATACGGATAGATTGCCTTTCAGGATAAAAGTTATGTAAATCTAATTGCCAATTTTTTATGTTTTTTCAAGATTTTTATTGAAGGATGGCCAACTGTGGCTATGTGCTCCTCAGGCAAAACAAATATGGAAATGCTTAGCTGAGAATGCAGTTTACCTTTGTGATCGTGAAGCCTGTTTTAAGTGGTATTCCAAATTGATGGGGGATGAACCAGACTTAGATCCTGATATTAATAAGGACTTCTTTGAAAGTAATGTGCTTCAGCTTGATCCTTCCCTATTAACTGAAAATGGAATGAAATGTTTTGAGCGATTCTTCAAAGCTGTGAATTGTCGAGAAGGAAAACTAGTAGCAAAAAGGAGAGCCTATATGATGGATGATTTGGAGTTGATAGGATTAGACTATCTTTGGAGGGTAAGTCAAAAGTAGGAACTCTGTAAACATATCTGATGTGGTTCTCTAAATAGGTAAGGAATTATAAAGTTACATATAGATTATGTACGTATTCTGCTCTGATGTGTACCCCAGGCTTCTGGGATGGTAATTATTCATCTTGATCTTATTGCATCATTTGTTCTCTGTATTCTCTCTTTCCATCTCCCTCATTCTGCCACTGGTGCTCCTATTATCTGGCTTGAAATCTCATGTTTATTTATGTTTAGGAGTATACTAACCATACAAATCTTCATGAATTTCCCCATGGAAGTTAATTCCTGCTCCACCCCAGTTTCATTCAGCGTAGATGTGTTTCCTTTCTTCATTGTTAATTTTAGGTCATTATACATTTGACACTAAAACAGAGGACAAAAAAGAAGACTTTATTTAGAAAGGATTATGAGTGTGTACTCTATTGGCACTGTTAAACTTAACATTGCTAAATACTTGGGGAAGTATAATATTATCTATGTAAAGCTAATCTTTCCATCTTTTATAGTGTTTTATATATTATTCCTATCTGTAAAAAGCTGACCTGTTGCCAGGCACGATGGTACACACTTTAACAATCCTAGCAACTGGGAGACTGAGGATAGAAGATCATAAGTTCAAAGTATGAGAACCTGTTTCAAAATTAAAACAAAAAGGGCTTGGGATGTAGTTCAGTTAGGGTCCCTGGGTTGAATTCCCAGTATCACACACACACAAAAGTACATAAATCTGACCTGTTATACAGCAGTTTATGTTGTTCCTTAGATTACTATGAAATAGTATTCTACAACCATAGGTAGACTAAGATGTTTAGTGTGGTATTTGAGTATTTAAAACATGTTAATTAAATGTTCTCAGCTTTTTTTTAGCATCAGAAAAGATTAGTTGGGATCCTCAGCACACATGTTAAAATTTAACATTGGGAACAGTTTTTTAAAAATCAAAATTTGCATAATAGTCCAAAATGTAAATCAAATTGAACAAAGAAATCCTGTGGTTTTTGTTGTTATTCAGTGTCCCCAACCCTCTTTGAGTGGTTAGCACTGAAACACCTCCTTTAAGCCTTCTTGGGTTCTGAACATAGTTTGAAAACCACTAATGTAATTAGATGGGTGATAAAGATATCTAGAAACTGGGAGTGGAAGGGGATTATGCTAAATTATTTCACTAGTCTCTTTCTTCCTTTCAACTAATTTCAGTTCCTCCTGTAATATCTTACAACTTGGTTAATAAGATGTTAAATTAAAGGGTGAAATAATAACAGTCAAGGATAATTTTATCATGAGTAAAATGTCTCATTCTTAAATAGATTTCTTTATTCAAAGCCTAAAATTTTTCATTTATTACTCTTTCGGTTTGTTTTTTATCAGTTTCACTTGATTATCAAAGTTAGCTTATAACTAAATATTCCTGAATAGCATATTAAAAATAATTGAGCATATGGTTTGAATTTAAATGATCAGCTAAACATGTCTTAAGAATTAACATTTCAATCTGTTTGAACCTAGGTTGTAATTCAGAGTAATGATGATATTGCCAGCAGAGCTATAGATCTTCTGAAAGAGATATACACAAACCTTGGTCCAAGGCTACAGGTTAATCAGGTAAGAATCCATGTGCTTTAAACTTCCACATACACTGAACACAATGGCACATGACTATAATCCCAGCCATTTGAGAGGCAGAAGGATTGCAAGTTTCAGACCAACTTGGGCAACTTTAGTGAGACCCTTTCTCAAAAAAGGGGCAGGTTGGTAGAGTGCTTGCAGTGCATGTGGAAGGCCCTGGGTTCAATCCGCAGTACCGCAAGCAAAATAAATAAACAAAACCAATTTCTACATATTAGAGTTCCAGTTGGTAACACTTAGTGCTGTATGTCCTATAAGAATTTTATTCTTTAATTCAGAGTTAAATAGAAATTGTTTTGTTGCAGCTCTTAAAATATTTAGTTCATATTTCTGTTATTCAAAATACCTATAAGTGGTTTTTCGGAGAGCAACTACCCAGTCTGCGAATGCCACTGCAAGAGCTTGAGCTGCTGTCTGCCCTCTCTTCCATTCGTTGTTGCAACCAATAATGGCTCTTCTTACTGTTAAAAACAACCAACCAACCAAAAAAAAACACCAACAAAATACCTATAAGTGAATCTTGACAATGGCAGGCTTATTTTGATTGAACATGATTATTAATCATATGTTGAAATGGCAAAGAGATTTTACTGAATTTGTTTTGATACTAGTATCTAATCCTTTAAAGTTCATTATTAGATACCTAGTTTATCCTGGTAACTTCCATTAGCACTAGCGTCCTTTTTTCCCATTAGCACTAGCGTCCTTTTTTTTTTTTTTTTTTTTTTTGTGTGTGTGTGTGTGTGTGTGTGGTACTGGGGATTGAACTCAGGGGCACTCGTCCACTGGGTCACATCCCCAGCCCTTTTTTGTATTTTATTTAGAGACAGGGTCTCACTGAGTTGCTAAGTGCCTCACCATTGCTGAGGCTGGCTTTGAACTTGCGATCCTCCTGCCTTAGCCTCCCAAAGTGCTGGGATTACAGGCGTGCGCCACCGCGCCCGGCAGCACTAGCGTCCTTTAAAAAAAAAAAAAAAACCTTGATGTGTTTTATTGTTAATAATATAGACTGAGTCTCATTGAGAGCTACCTTTAAATTAGCCATTGCCATCTCTAATTGAGTTAATGTTATATGTTTAATTTTTCCATCACAGCAACTTGAACTATCTTTATTTGGCCTGTTATTTGTAGGTGGTGATCCACGAAGACTTCATTCAGTCTTGCTTTGATCGTTTGAAAGCCTCTTATGACACGTTGTGTGTTTTGGATGGTGACAAAGACAGTATTAATTGTGCAAGACAGGAAGCAGTTCGAATGGTTCGAGTATTAACTGTTTTAAGAGAATATATAAATGAATGTGACAGTGATTATCATGAGGAAAGAACAATTCTACCTATGTCAAGGTTTGTGAATAACCGATCAACTGATGCTAATTTTTAATTATTGGGTATTTTCCTAATCCATTTGATTGTAAAAGAAAGATGATGTTTACAGGTAAAAAGAGGAAGTTAATCTGTTTTAAAAATATTAGTATATTGCCCATTAAAGCATTATTTGTGCCAGGTATGAAGATGCATACCTGTAGTCCCAGCTTCCTGGGAAGCTAGTTCAGGAGAATCCTGGATTCAAGGCCAGCCTGGGCAACATAGCAAAACTTTGTCTCCAAAAGAAGAAAAATGAGTTAGTTGTATCTTACAGAACATTTTCAATAGTGGCCTTTTTATTTTGTTCTCGTTTCTTGGTAAAGCATTAAGTCCAGTTTCCCCTTTTTTGATTTTCTTATTTTGCCATTATCATTATTACCTCTCAAGTGTTACAGTGATACTTTTGCAGTCAAACTGTTTTTATTTTGATGTCATTCATTTTTTAAAAAAATATTTATTGGCCGGGCGCGGTGGCGCACGCCTGTAATCCCAGCACTTTGGGAGGCTGAGGCAGGAGGATCGCGAGTTCAAAGCCAGCCTCAGCAATGGCGAGGCACTTAGCAACTCAGTGAGACCCTGTCTCTAAATAAAATACAAAAAGGGCCAGGGATGTGGCCCAGTGGTCGAGTGCCCCTGAGTTCAATCCCTGGTACCACAAAAAAAAAAAAATTTATTTATTTACTTTAGATGTACACAATGCAATGCATTTATGTTTACGTGGTGCTGAGGATCGAACTCAGGCCGCGCTCGTGTGAGGCAAGCGCTCTGCCGCTGAGCCACAACCCCAGCCCTGATGTCATTCATTTTTAACTGTTAAAAATAATAGCATAGGGGCTGGGATTGTGGCTCAGCGGTATAGCGCTCACCTAGCACGTGCGCGGCCCGGGTTCGATCCTCAGCACCACATACAAATAAACCCATTGTGTACAACTAAAGCAAATAAATAGATATTTAAAAATAATAATAATAATAATAGCATAGCTGGGTGTGGTGGCGCACTCCTGTAATCCCAGCACTTGGGAGGCTGAGGCAGGAGGATCGCAAGTTCAAAGCCAGCCTCAGCAATGGCAAGGCACTTAGCAACTCAGTGAGACCCTGTCTCTAATAAAATACAAAAAAGGGCTGGGGATGTGGTCCAGTGGTCGAGTGCCCCTGAGTTCAATCCCCAGTACCAAAATAATAAAATAATAATAATAATAATAATAGCATAGTCAGATTGGGGTATAATTAGAACTTTTCAAAGCTGCCATTATAGATAGCCAATATAGGAAGAAATATTTTCAGATGGTCTAAGTAACATTTTTCTTAAGGTTTCACCAGTTAGTAATTCAAGTTGTGTTTATAGAAAGTGCCATCTTTTTTGTTTTGTCTTTAAGAATTATTAGCTAACGGGGCTGGGATTGTGGCTCAGTGGTAGAGCGCTCGCCTAGCACATGCGCCACCCGGGTTCGATCCTCAGCACCACGTAAACATAAATGCATTATGTACAACTAAAGTAAATAAATAAATATTTTTTTAAAAAAGAATCATTAGCTAACCTTGAAATTAAATGAAGTTACTCCTTTAGTATAATTTCTATTTTCTAAAAGAAGATAATATGCCAACATAAATATTATTTTGGGGGTGAATTTTCATATTTAGAGTTTTTCAGGAAAAATGTATATCAGCATTTTTGTTGATTCTCTCGAGGTAAAGTTTACCTTTCACATTTACAAAGTGTTAGTTGGCTTTTATAGCATAAAAATAAGTGAATTGTTCTGTCACCCTCTTAATTTCTTTGATTTAGATCCCTCATTTTCAGCAACTGTACATAGAAAATTAATGAACATGTTGTGTGTTGAATTTACTTGTAGTTAAAAGAAACAATCATTTTTCATTCTGAGGATACTAACAATAATAAGTATCTTTAATTTATTTCCTCTAGTTTAATAAGAAAATACTCAATGTTAACATAAATTCCCAGCTTTATTTTCTTGGCCACCAGATTTGAAAGAATGCTAAATATGATTATGTTTTCCTTTCCCCCCCTCCAGAGCTTTCCGTGGTAAACACCTCTCTTTCGTAGTTCGATTTCCAAACCAAGGCAGACAGGTAGATGACCTGGAGGTATGGTCTCATACAAATGATACAATTGGCTCAGTTCGACGTTGTATTCTCAATCGCATTAAAGCCAATGTAGCCCATACAAAAATTGAGCTCTTTGTGGGCGGTGAGCTGATAGATCCTGGAGATGATAGAAAGTTGATTGGACAATTAAACCTTAAAGATAAATCGGTAAGTAAAGTATGTGGACTTGCCAAATTTTTTTTGAACAAAACCAAACCTGAGATTATTTATTAATTCATTCAAGAAATGCTGATTATTTGTTATGTGTAAGGCTCTGTGTTAGGTGTTTGAGCTTATAACTCTAACTAAAACAGGCATACTGCCACGTACAATATGTCAGAATAAAAGATTTCTAAAAACTAAGTAGTTATATAAGGTAATATTATTTAAAATTCCTGAAAGTATAGCATGTCATTTTAGGGTGTTCTATGGTATGTCAATAGGTTCTGAGTTTTGTGTAAATATTTTTCGTTGTCTTTGATACTAATACAGTATGTCATTTTCAGCTAATTACAGCCAAACTTACACAAATAAGTTCCAATATGCCTTCAAGCCCTGATAGCTCTTCTGATTCCTCAACTGGATCTCCCGGAAATCACGGTAATCATTACAGTGATGGTCCCAATCCAGAAGTGGAAAGCTGTTTGCCCGGAGTGGTGAGTAGATACAGTTGTTACCTACTATGTGTAAGACACTGTGCTAGCTAGAATCTTAAGAATAAAGAAGTATACAAAATAGTTGTTTTTTTCTTGAGTTTACAAGTTTTTAAAAAAAATATTTATTTTTTTGTTTAAAAAAATTTATTTTTTTAGTTGTAGTTGGACACTATACCTTTATTAATTCTTAGGTGGTGCTGAGGATTGAACCCAGGGCCTCACATGCACTAGGTGAGCGCTCTACTGCTGATCCACAATCCCAGCCCCTTGAGTTTACAGTTTAATGAGGCAAAAGTATCAACTACCATCAACGTTAGAATGGATTGCTCTTAAGTGGTGGTTGTAACTCATTTGAAGTATAAAACAGTTTCCCTATATGTATATATAATTGTGTTTACATTGAAGTAATCTATTAGACCTTGTTATTTATTTATTTATTTATTTTTTTGTGGTGCTAGGGATTGAACCCAGGGCCTCATACATGCGAGGCAAGCACTCTGCCAAGTGAGCTATATCTCCAGCCCCTAGTGCCTAGTTATAATACTCGAATATATAAATTTTAAAAAATATCATTGTCACCCGGTGTGGTGGCGTACACCTGTAATCCCAGCAGCTCAGGAGCCTGAGACTGGAAGATGCAAGTTCAAAGCCAGCCTCAGCAATGGTGAGGTGCTAAGAAACTCAGTAAGACCCTGTCTCTAAATGAAATACAAAATACGGCTGGGGATGTGGCCCAAAATATCTTTGGTATTTGTACCATAAAATGCATCCTTTCTTTAAAACTGTTTATATAGGAAAATATCTGTAGTCTTTTTCTTAGATTTTCAGTAGGATATCTTCCATAGAAGCAGTTACTCCTCCCTTTTTTGACATCTCCTTTGTCTCCTCTCTGCAAAGATATTAATGACTACAGTAACACCAGTTATGCCAGTGTCAGAGAATTTGGCTCCCTACAACAATTGGATTAGGAATTTAGTAGTGGGAATAGTATCCTTTTGTATGTCCAGAATCTTAAGTTGTATGTATGGGAGAAATTTGATAGAACAGTAAAAGAACTTTCACAAAGAAGTTACTGGAGGTGTCTTAGATGATGTGTTCAATCTGTATCAGGAAGGATCAGTAAAGGTGAGAAGATGTGGAAAGCTGACTATATCAGAGTGGAAATGAGAAGAACAAATTATGGAGATTAACTTCTTTGGTTTAGGTGTTTTGTGGGAGATGATTTACAGGTAATTTGTGTATTTTGTATTCTAGATAATGTCACTGCATCCTAGATACATCTCTTTCCTTTGGCAAGTTGCAGACTTGGGTAGCAGCCTAAATATGCCACCCCTTAGAGATGGAGCAAGAGTGCTTATGAAACTTATGCCACCAGGTAAGAATTTTTGAATGGCAATAAAGTACATGCTGAACAATAAAAGGGGTATGTTAGCAAATTCTTTCTGAATGGACCATGAACCAAGGGTTGACAAACACAGGTCAAATGCAGCCTAACACCTGCTTTTTTTTTTTTTTTTTTTTTTTTTTTAAATAACTGAATACCTTAAGATGGTTTCTAAATTTTTTAATTTCTTTAAAAAAAAAAAAAAAAGGCAAAAGACTACTATTTTGTGATACATGAAAATTGTGAAATTTAAATTTTAGCATAAATAATCAAAGTTACATTGGTGTAACACACTTATAGATTCACTTACTGTCTCTTGCTGCTTTTGTTTTGAAACAGTAGAGCTCAGTATAATTGTGACCTACAAGCCTCAAGTATTTACTCTCCAGCCTTTTATAGAAAACATTTGCTTTCACATGTCCTGTCATATAGATCATTTGTCTTCAACAGTATTGTTAATTTTTATTCCTTAGAAATAATCACTTTTGACTTTAACTTTTATTCTTACATATGTATGTACCATTATATCTGTAATCCTCTTACAGCTGGTTCTTTGTCACTTTTAGATTTATATTGATTGTCTACTGTGTAGATGAAAAGTCTTACTCCTACATCCTCCCCATATTTGTTTAAATATATTTTCAATTCTTCCTTTATAACTTCTGGAATCTCTCAAATAATTTTCCCTTATTATTCATTATATAATCCATCAACTCTGCTGTTGTCCTAGAACTTTTCCTCTTCTTCCTTCTTCCTTATCTGGTTCTTCTTTGCCTTCCATACACAGCTCTCAGTTTGAGTCTTTGATGGGAATACCACAGAAGTGATGTTCTTTTCTTCTCCGTGTGTCCTTTCTGATGCTGTGTGATTTCAGTTTTTCCCTTTACTCATGATGATCCCTGTGAGCACTGAAGTTTTTACTTTTCTACTGGAAAAATATTCTTTTCCCTTTGTAATGAAGTATTTTGAGATACCTTGAATCTGCTTTTTTAAATTCATTTATATTTGTATGAACTCAAGGTTTCCTATTACATTCAAGGGATTATAATCTGTCACTGTCATTTACTTAAATGCTCAAATTATCTCTATTTGGTCAGTGGAATCCTCTTCAGGCTGGTTTCTTTTCATTTGTTCTCATCAGTTTTTGAGCACTTGTGTCCTTGTTGGCTTGAGATGTTTCAGGTTGACAACCTGTATTCTGTACCCTCGTCTAGAATCAGTCATTTCTCCAAGGACCTTTGGGTCCTTATACACATACATAGTGTATGTGTTTATGTATGTATTTTAAAAACCATGATATCACAGCAATTCCTCCAGTTGTTGCTTATGTTCATTCTAGTTTTCTATGTTTTCTGTATTTGCAGCTCCTTTCTCTAATGGTGAAAAGCCTGGTACTTGTCCTTTAACATTTTCTTATTCAGTCTATCCTCCTTATGTAATGAATTATCACCACCACCCCTTTCTGTGTGCAGGACTCTGACTCTCAATCCTGGGTCTCACTCCACTCTATGTACATTCTCCTTAACATTGCTTGAGTTGAAACTTCATGCTGGGCTACCCTCTTGTATGGACTGCCTCCTCTTCTTGCACAGTTTTCTTAATTCAAAACAGCACCTCAGTATTTCTTTCATCACCTTGATGTGTTTGAATATTGCAGATCATTTATGGTGTGGACTGTCATTGAATTTTGTTTCTTGATGATTATATACAGGTTGTAATTTTTTTTTTTTTTTTGACACAGTACAACTTACATAGATGTCATGTTTATCTCAGGGCATCACAACAAGAGACACCGTGTCCTTTTGGTTACATTAACCCAGATCTACTTAATTGCTGGGGTTTCTCCTCTGAAGTTAATAATTTTCCTTTTGTGGGAAGATGTTTTGAGGCATTGCCTATCTTTTCTTGATGAAATTTTCACCTTCCTTATCTAATCATTGATTGTGATTATGACCTAAATCAATTTTTATCATGGTGGTTGCAAAATTATTTTCATTTCATTATTCCTTTTACATTTGTTAATTGGTATTTTATCTTATAAGGTAGCACTTTGTCTTCAGTTTGTTAATGTATTATCACTCTTGACCCATGGATTCTTACTTCTTCTTCTTTTTTTTTTTTTTTGGTTATAACTATTGTAATCAATGTGTTTTGGAGGGATTGGAAACTTGCTTTTTTTTAAAAAAACATTTATTTATTTACTTTAGTTGTACACAATGCATTTATTTTTACGTGGTGCTGAGGATCAAACCCAGGCCGCGTACGTGCTAGGCGAGCACTCTACCGCTGAGCCACAATCCCAGCCCCCGGAAACTTGCTTCTTAAAAAGATTTCAACCCCTCTATGCACAGGCTCTTTATTCATCTATACTTTTCTGAGTACTTGTTAAATCCTTAGCTTTCTAGGATTTAGTGGAGTTCAATTTTTTAGATACCTACTTCCCTTCCTCCTTACTTCCCAATAAGCAGTTCTTAGCTCAGCTAAACCATCTTCTATAATTTGTTGCCAGCTTTCTAATGTTGCTTCTTCTTGTTTTTATGTCCTTCTGAGTTTATTTTTATATTCATTCTTATTTTAGTGGCATTTGAAGAGTTACCTTACTGATAAATAAAGTTAAATGTATCATATTTAATTTATCATGGCAGTTTTTTTTTTTTTTAATTTGCTTTAGGTTGTACACAATGCATTATGTGTTTTTACGTGGTGCTGAGGATCGAACCCAGGCAGCGCACGTGCTAGGCGAGCGCTCTACTGCTGAGCCACAACCCCAGCCCCGTTAGTTTTTTTTTATGGATACACACATACACATACATTTATTTCATATACACACATATGTATATTTCATACATATATACAAATATGTCACACTTTTTTCAAGGATAATTACCCTGTAAATTATTCTGTCCTGTGCACTTATATCTATATATTAAATAAAAAAACAGAAATGCAAAAACTTTGAGAAGATACGTCTATATATGTAAATCATCCTCCCCTACATTACCACCAATTTAGGGTGGTGCTTTTTCTCAAATCAATGGATTTTTTTCCAGTCACGAAAATCTTCATGAGTTCAAAATTTATCTCCTTTCTAAAGAGATATTACAAGGAACTTTCATCCATAGCTTTTCAGAGAATATACCAATTATATTTTATTGGTACTGGAGATTGAACTGGGGTGGGAGGTTAACCACTGAGTGATCGTGATAGTTTTCAAAACTGTCTTACGCTTCTATTACCGCCTTAGTAACCACCTTATTGGCTTTCTTATCTTGCTTTCTGATTAGACAGTCACTTCACATATTAGATTCTCAGATAAAACTTATCTCAATTTTATTTAATCCTGATCTGTTTTATTGTTTAAAATTTGTTTGTTTCATTTGTATCTCATTCACTAATAGTTGTAGCATTATGTATGCAAATTCAACCCTCCTGACATTATACAATACAAACGTACCATAGAATCCTTGACCTTGTGATTTGAGTTTAATGCCACCAGATGGTGAGAGTGAGCTTTTTTCAGGAATCTCAGGCAGAAATTTTGAGAAGGTGCTTTTTTTCAGATGATAATCAGCTCTGTAACATTCAAATAATCATTTAATATGTGTGCATGTATGCATATATTTTTCCAAAATTTTTTATTGGTGCATTATAGTTGTACTTACTGATGGGATGTGTTCTTATGTATTTTTACATGCATACAATTTACAGTAAAACAATATAATTGGCCAAAATCTTTCCCCCTCCCTTCCCACCTCCAGCCACTTAGTCCCTTTCCTTTTGTGATCTTCCATTGATTTTCATGAGATCCATCCCCATCTTTCTTTTTTCCTCTCTAACTTCCACATGTGACAGAAAACACATGACCCTTGATCACCACAGTTTGACTTATTTAACTTAATATAGTGGTCTCTAGTTCCATCTGTTTTCTGCAAATGACCATAATTTCATTTTTCTTTATAGCTGAGTAAAACTCCATTGCTTATAATATACCACATTTGCTTTTATTCATTTGTTAGTGGACACCTAGGCTGGTTCCTTAGTTTGGCTATTGGGAATTGTGCTGCTATGAACATGGGCATGCCTGTCCTAGTAATTAACTTTATGTCTTAGGTATTTGCAGATCATTACCTGAAGTAAAGTGTGCCTCTATTATGATTTGCCATTAAACTTTGAGCTTCAGCAGTCTTCTCTATAATTTGACGTCTTATAACTTAGACTTAACTCATGTGTCCTTTATGTACAGCAGAAAAAGACACTTGCTTGACACTGAGTGATTATGTTGTATATTTGACAAGCACAATAACTTGCTTTTCCTCTTAAGAGCTTCCTTTTTATAGGAGTTTGGGGCACCTAATATTTTAAAATAAAGCCTGTTATAAGCTCTTTGTACTGATGAACTCATTTTAGCCTCAAACATCTCTGATAGAATTACTATTTTTAAATAATATATTGCTGCAATCGCTTAGATTTATTTTTAAAAGACTAGAAAGAACCTAAAATTATAACTGCCTTTGGACGACAGGATTATTGGTGGTTTTTTTCCTCAGTATTACATATTTTATAATAAAATAGGCATATATCTAATCAGGGACCTAAACAAAAATATCATTGATGTGGACAAATGCATGAACTGGGATGGTCTGTAAGTGATCATTTGGTTGAAACTCCTCAGATGAATGAACTAATTCAGTACCAGTGAACGGTTTGCTTGGAACTTGCTCCTTCCATTTCTTGAGCTCTCATTTCTTTTGTCCTATTCTCAGGTATCTCAGTTGGATGTATCAATTGATTGGTCTTTAGGGAGTAATTTGGCAATGTAAGTCAAGTCTTGGGTTTTAAGTCCAAATTCTTCATGCTTACAGGGTTTTTCATGATGAAATAATTGCAAAGATGTAGCTGCTGGGATCTTTAGTGTAGAAAGTAGCGAGGGCTAAGTGCCCAGTAATAGAATTAAACTAGTAAAGTGACATGTCATTTTAATCAGTTAAAATGACAGAGTTGAGTGATGACATGGGAATTAGCAAATATTTTACTATAAAATGTGATATTTCATAAATACGTGAAAACTATTTCCTAAGAAAATTTATAGTAATTTTTCAATTACCTTTGTCTACTAAATGAAGCTGTTACTTTTTTGTAGGACAAAAGTAATTAGTAATTTATTTATCAAGCAGTTTTTTAAATTATAGGGCAGTTACCTTAGAAAGAACTTTTATCAAAGTACTTTCTAAAGGTAATGAACTATTTTTTCTTTCTTTTCTTTTTATTATTATTATTATTTTTAAGCATTAAGAGTAGAATGTATTCAGGGCTGTGGTTATGGCTCAGTGGTAGAGCGCTTCCTGGCATGTGTGAGGTGCTGGGTTCGCGAGGCACTGAATTTAATCCCCAGTGCCACATAAAGATAAAATAAAGTTATTGTGTTCATCTACATCTTAAAAAAAAAAAATTAAAAAAAAAAAAAAAGAATGTATTCAAGTGAGAAGAGACAGAACTCTCCTGATTAACTATTCTTAAATTTGGTAGCAAATGCCTAATTGTATTATGGAATTATTGTTTCGTTTAACTCTTTTCACTCTAATTTAGAAGAATCTCAAGTTTTAATTTTACAACTATAGGGAAAAAAAATCAAAGTTCTTATATTAAGCTAAACATTTGCATTTTTTTAATGATGGCTAAAAATTTTGCAATGTTTCCTGTGTACCACCAAGTCTTTCTCAGTGAAGCATGCTAGTTTTTTTTGTTTTGTTGGTACCAGGAATTGAACCCAGGGACATTTAATCATTGAGCCACATCCCCAGCTCCCCCCGTTATTTGGGTTTTTTTAAAAATATTTATTTATTATGTAGTTGTACACAATGCCTTTAGTTATTTTTTATGTGGTGCTGAGGATCGAACCCGGGCCACGCACATGCCAGGAGAGCACCCTACTGCTGAGCCACAACCCCAGCCCCCCTGTTTTGTTTTGTTTTTTTAAATATATATATTTTTAAGTTGTTGATGGACCTTTATTTTATTCACTTATTTATGTGTGGTGCTGGGAATTGAATCCAGTGCCTCACACATGTGAGGCAAATGCTCTACCACTGAGCCACAACTCCAGCCCCCGCCAGCCCTTTTTGTTTTCCCCAGCCCTTTTTTTATTTTTTATTTTGAGGCAGGGCCTTGCTAAGTTGCTAGTTATTAATATATGGTGTCATTGGGACACACAATAGAGAAGTTAGAGGAAAGAGCTTATAATTTTTTTGTTTTTGATCAGAACCACTTTTTTTCCCGTACCAGGGATTGACCTCCGGGGCACTTGACCACTGAGCCACACCCCCACCCCTATTTTGTATTTGATTTAGAGACAGGGTCTCACTGACTTGCTTAATTAGCACCTCACCATTGCTGAAACTGGCTTTGAACTCTTCATCCTCCTGTCCCACTGGGATTACAGGCATGCACCACTGTGCCTGGCTCAGAATCTGTTGTGTTTACGCTGACCAATTAAAAGGCCCTGGTTGGTGTGTGTTTCATGTTAAATCAATCAAGTCGTATATATTATGATCACATGAATTATGTTTTGTTTCAGACCATGTCTTCTCTTTTCTTACAGATAGCACAACAATAGAAAAATTAAGAGCTATTTGTTTAGACCACGCAAAACTTGGAGAGAGCAGCCTTAGTCCATCTCTTGACTCACTTTTCTTTGGTCCTTCAGCCTCACAAGTGCTATACCTAACAGAGGTTGGTTTTTTTTTTTTTCCTTTTGAATTTATTCCATTCATGTTCTTTAAATTTGGTCTTTTGTTAATATGAAGAACATGAATAAGATTGTAACGAGATATTTTGGAATTGGTCAAGAATTTTTTAGTAATGATGATAGAAATTATTGAACTGTTTACTATAAATCTTTTAATCCCCCCCCCCCTTTTTTTTTTAGGTGGTCTATGCCTTGTTAATGCCTGCTGGTGCACCTCTGGCTGATGATTCCTCTGATTTTCAGTTTCACTTCTTGAAAAGTGGTGGCCTACCCCTTGTCCTGAGCATGCTAACCAGAAATAACTTCTTACCAAATGCAGATATGGAAACTCGAAGGGGTGCCTACCTCAATGCTCTTAAAATAGCCAAACTGTTGCTAACTGCTATTGGCTATGGCCATGTTCGGGCAGTGGCAGAAGCTTGTCAGCCAGGTGTAGAAGGCGTGAATCCCATGACATCGGTAATACAGATTTTAAAAAATATTTTTATAATAGTTTATGATAGTACTTCTTAAGATTAAACTTCTCAGCAACTTTTAAGTAGAGTTGAAGGTTAATTCAAAATGTTGCAAGTTCTTTTCCAGTGGGTACCAGTTTTAGAAGCTTTTTCTATTAGAGTATATTTGTGTTAAAAGTGTAAATAATGTTTCACTGAGTTGCTGCTGATTTGAGAGGTCAGTTCTTCCCTTGCTGCTTACATCCTGCTCAACTTTAAATTATTTTAAATCTGAAAAATCCCCCATATGAGTCTCTTGCTAACTTGTACTTGGCAGATATATAAAGATACAGGTGGTGGGACTGGGGTTGTGGCTCAGTGGCAGAGCACTCACCTCACACGTGTGCAGCCCGGGTTCGATCCTCAGCACCACATAAACATAAATGCATTGCATTGTGTCCAACTAAAGTAAATAAATAAATAAAATTTTTTTTTTTAAAAAAAAGATACAGGTGGTAATAAGAGTTTTAATTAATTTAGCCTGTTGCCAGCTTCCCTTCCCATTTTGATCACCTTAACCTCCAGTTCTGAGCTTTTTTTCCTGACTGCCTTTTCCTTGGTGGCATCCTTGTTCCATGTCACTAAAGTTCTCCAAATATGCCAGAATTTGACAACTATTTATGAGAGGTGAAACTAAAGTAAAATTTTAGTTATTTAATATACATCATAAAGTGATCATTTTACTAAGGTATTGACAGAATATGAAAGTTCCAGGGATAGAGAATTTATTTTTTTTTAGTTGTAGTTGGACACAATACCTTTATTTTATTATTATTTATTTATTTTTGCTTGGTGCTGAGGATCGAACCCAGGGCCGTATGAACCCAGGGCCGCATGCATGCTAGGCGAGTGCCTACCACTGAGCCAAAACTCCAGCCGAGATTTTATTCTTTAGAAATTGTCTTAATTAGGGAAGATTGGAATGTTGATAATTATGATGATATCAGACATAATTGTCTTAGGTATGATAATATTGTAGTTTAATTTAAAAGGAAAAGCCCCCCTATATTTCTAAAATAATGGCTGAAATACTTCTAAATGCTATTATATTAGATTTGATTGAAAACAATAGTGAGATTGGAAATGAGGGGGAATAGTTAGATAAATAATAATTTTGATCCATTATTCATAACAGTTGAAACAGAATAATGAATATGTGACATTTTATTACATTATTTCTCACTGCTTTCATATGTGTTAGAAATTTTCAATATTAAATAAAATGACCTATGTTTTATATTATTTTGTTTTTGTTTTTATGGGTGCATTTTGTTAGGATATTTTGAAAGTACTAAAAGACAACTTCTTGTTTTGGGATAAGAACAGATTCTTGTCATGATTCCTAATGCAGATGCTTAATAAAATACCAAAAATAAGCTTTTAACCTTTTCAGAGAATGTGCCATTATGAATACCAAGGTATATAATAGCCTCCAGTCTCAAAAGAGCTCATAGTCTATAGGAAGTAAAATATATAAAATTAGTAATATAGGAATATTTTAAATGATGTAGAAATTATTTATAGTACATACAAGGGAAGTTACCACTCAAAGGCAGTTAGAATTGCATGGTTAATTACTTAATAAAATTTACCTGGTTTTGTAGACTGCAAAATTTGGTTCTGCTGTGAAGGAAAGGCACTGATATCTTTCATAAGCTAGTCCCCCCACCCCTTTCCATTCTTTGATTTTTCTCCTTTTCAAAGTGTAATTTGATGGATAGTGGAAAATGCAAGCAGGGTTTATCTAGGGGCATGTATATTAATATGAGTCCTTAGATAAAGCTGGACCCAATCTGTTCAGTTTATCATTTATTCCCTACAAGTTAAGCTGAACTCAGATGTTAAGACACAAGTTGGATTAATCTAAAATGGGGTTGGCAGACAGGCACATAGCATTCCAAAGCACGAGAGGGACCCCACACCTTGTTGGCAACATCAAGTGCTTTGTCTAAGTCACCACAGGTTCTACATATGTATATCTTGGATGTTGATGAATAAAGTACAAATGGTTGGTTCTGGTTATGTACAAATTACTCAAATGTTTTTCCAGGTCAACCAGGTTACTCATGATCAAGCAGTGGTGCTACAAAGTGCCCTTCAGAGCATTCCTAACCCATCATCTGAGTGCATGCTTAGAAATGTGTCAGTTCGTCTTGCTCAGCAGATATCTGATGAGGTTAGTATTGTAAGGGTTATATGAGTTTTTTATATCTATGCTTACAAATAACAAAGTATGCAGTTTGAATTTTGGCAAGTACACACATGTGAAACCACTACACAAAAGTTTAATTATTCATTGCACTGGGATCAAATCCAGGGCATTATATGTGAAGACTCAAGACACAGAATATTTCTGTTAGTCTTTTCTGCCCCGCTGCAGTCCATTCTTCCCTCCAACTCTCGTCCCAGGTAATCCCTGTTCTTCTTGTCCCTATAAGAGTTTCCGTTTTCTAAAACTGAATCATATAGCATGTATTATTATGTCTTATTTAACCAAGACTACTGACTTTGAGAATTATGTATGTTATATGGATCAGTAGTTATTCCTTTTTGTTGGTGAATAGTATCCCATTGTGGATATTCCACATTTTTTGTTTATCCATACACTTGGACTATTTTGACTACTAATAAAGCTGCTGTTTAATATTCTGTACATGTGTTTGTGTAGATACAGGGTTTCAACTCTCTTGAGGAAGCAACAGAGTAGAATGGTTGTCATTTTAAGATCCTGATAAAAACAGTATGGTTTCAGGTACTAATTTATAGAGCATACTTTTTTTTTTTTGGTGGTACCGGGGATTGAACTCAGGGACACTCAACCACTGGGTCACATCCCCAGACCTTTTTTTGTATTGTATTTAGAGACAGGGTCTCACTGAGTTGCTAAGTGCCTCGCCATTGCTGAGGCTGGCTTTGAACTCATGATCCTCCTCTGCCTCAGCCTCCCAAAGTGCTGGGATTACAGGCGTGCGCCACTACGCCCGACTAGAACATACTTTTGTTTAAGCTTAAAAAAGGTGGGGGAGGGATGAAGGCAACTTGAGAACCTAAAAATGGTGATACTACTTCACAGCAATTCCTATATTCCTAACAAGGAAAAACAATTTCATTTTTCTGGTAATTACTCCTCTCTAAACAGTTTTAATTACTCAATATCTTGTAGGCGTCAAGATACATGCCTGATATTTGTGTCATTAGAGCTATACAAAAAATCATCTGGGCATCAGGATGTGGGGCATTACAACTAGTGTTTAGCCCAAATGAAGAAATCACTAAAATTTATGAGAAGGTGAGAATTGTGACAGAAATATTTTCTTTTTAAGCAAATGTTGCTAATTGTGTACGTGCATAAATTTTAATTAAGTTTGATATATTTAAAAATTCTATCTGCTTGCATGTTAATGACTGAAAATCAACTAGTATCTATAGTTGAGAATTTAATAAAATCTTGCTTTGAAAATACTTAAGAATCCTGCCCTGTGTCTGCTTTTTAAATGAAATTGGTGTTGGGTTTTTTTTTTTTTTTAACTTTTTGGGATCAGATATAATTGTATCATTGAATTGTTCTCTCCCATTCTGTTACTCTTTCATCACCCTTTAATACTATATGGATTATGGTTTAGTTAATTATCTTATGGTATCGTGGCATTAAAGTATTTTTTTCTGATTCTCTTAAAGCAGTCAAAAGTAGAAAAAGTGTCAACCAGTAAGATGTCATATCTGACGTGTTAAATTATTAACAGAAGCTGTACTTCGCTCTTTGGTTTTCTGTCATATGTACCTAGTCCTGTTAGGTGGGCACTGCTACACATTTAGAAGGAGAAGTTGAGTTATACGTACTTCTGTGGCTCAGTAGAACTTGTATTTTATAGCTAATATAACCCTCATTTCCCTCATTATTTTGTTGGTGTCCCATAGTATCCATTTAAGTCCTGGGTCTTCATTCAGCAAGTTATTGAATGCCTGTTCTGTTGCAGTCATGTACTGTAGTTATTATTTTCAATGAATAAAGTCACAGGCATATTTTTGCTGTAAAAACAACTTTCAAAATGTTCCTGAATAATTGTCTAAGACAAGTGATTTTGAATAAAATGGAAAAATGGGCAAAATTAGATAATAGAATTAGTCAAAAGTACTTAAGTGCTATGCTAGAGTGGTTCTTGAGAAAAGCATGGTTGTTGGTATAAGTAGTACATGTCATGCTCCATATGCTCCTTCAGCCTTATTCAGATAGCAAAGTACTGGAATTAGACTTTTTTTTCCATTATAATTCTTTCCAGACTATTCCAAAACTCGAGAGTTGCAGGTAAGGAGACTAAGGCTATGTTGTTTAAGTAAATAGATAAGTTGTAAGCATTTAATTAGAGTCACATAAGATTTTTCTTAAGTGCATCTCTAGGTAATTTGTTCCCAATTATTTACAGACCAATGCAGGCAATGAACTGGACTTGGAAGATGAACAGGTTTGCTGTGAAGCACTGGAAGTGATGACATTATGTTTTGCCTTGATTCCAACAGCCTTAGATGCTCTCAGTAAAGAAAAGGCTTGGCAGACATTCATTATTGACTTGCTATTGCACTGTCACAGCAAGTAAGTGTCTTTAATTTTATAAAAATTGATCTTATTTTTGTAAGTAGAAATAAATTGATTTATGCATAATGTATCATAAATTAGATATTCTCTGTAGCATGTTGGTGTTGAGGAAAATTTTATGTAATAATGTTTTGCCTAACCTGAATTCATTTGATTTTTGTCTCTGCAAATGCCAGCATTAGTCACACATGCCTTATAATCCCAGTGACTCCGGAAGCTGGAACAGAAGGATCGAAAGTTCAAAGCCAGTCTCAGTGACTTAGCAACTTGGACCCTACTCTAAATAAAAAGGGATGGGGATAAAGCAGCCCTGTGTTCAATCCCTAGTACCAAAAAAAAGAAAAAAAAAAGCCAACATTAATTCTCAAAATACTAATTTTTTTTTCTACTTATGGAATTCATTGTCACCTAAGAGAGATGGATTAGCCCATCTTTTGTAAATCTGAATTGTAAGATTTAACTAGGGGGGCTTGGGATATAGCTCAGCTGGTAGAGTGCTTTCCTTACATGCACAAGGCCCTGGGTTCAATCCCCAGTACCAAAAAAAAAAAAAAGAAAAGAAAAGAAAGGACATTGGCCTCCTGTCTTAGATTCCTAGATGCCAGGTTTGCTTACTTTTTTTTTTTTTTTTTTTTTTTGTGGTACCAGGGATTGAACTCAGGGGCACTCTACCACTGGGCCACATCCCCAGCCCTTTTTGTATTTTATTAGAGACAGGGTCTCACTGAGTTGCTAAGTGCCTCGCCATTGCTGAGGCTGGCTTTGAACTCGCGATCCTCCTGCCTCCGCCTCCCAAAGTGCTGGGATTACAGGCGTGCGCCACCACGCCCGGCTTGCTTACTTTTTTTAAGTTTTCATATACTTCTTTTTCTAATTAATTATACATGATAGTAGAATATTCATTTTGAGATATTATACATATTCTCATTCTTCTGGTTATTCATGATATAGGATTACAATGGTCATGTAATCATATATGCACACAGCACAGTAATGTCCCATTCTTTCTACTATCTTTCCTATTCCTGTTTCTCCTCCCTTCCCTTGCCAAAGTTAATGTGATGTGAAATTCATGAAACAAGGTAGTATACTGAAGGAATTTTGGTATTTTACACTGGAATAAATATCAATTATAAAGCCTTTCCTTTCAAAAGCATTTAGTCAGTGATAATAATTTTGTTTTGAGTTCCTTTTTGTGCAAGTCAGTCAGATTTGTAGAAATTGTTGGTTTACGTCCTCTTTTGTCAGTCTTTTCCTGACCTTCATATTTAAGGTTAACTTTAAACTTTAATTAGTGTTACTGTTAATATGTGATTAATCTGTCTTACATACATTTTAAACACAATGTTCACTGTATCGTTTTGTCACGTGCCATTCAGTAATGATAAAACTAGTTGTAGAAACGTTAGTATAAAGTCAAAATAAGCGATTTGATGACATGAAGTCTAGTGATAAATAAATAAAGCTTAAAAAATGTGCATGATGGGCTGGTGTTGTGGCTCAGCGGCAGAGCACTCGCCTGGCATGTTCGCGGCCCGGGTTCAGTTCTCAGCACCACGTACAAATAAACCCATTGTGTACAACTAAAGCAAATAAAATAAAATATTTTTTTTTTAAATGTGCATGATGTATGTAATAGGGTAAGTACAGCTTGCCTACTCTCAAGGGTGCTTAAAAGTGATGTATAGTAGGTTCTCAAGTTGGAATTTTAATTTAAGAAGTTCTTTGAAGATGGGTATGGTGGCAGACACCTAAATCGAGGCCTGCCTCAGCAATGTAGGGAGAGCCTGTCTCAAAATAAAATAAAAAGGCCTGGAACATGGCTCAGTGGTAGATATTAGTTAGGGGTGGGGTGGGGTGGGAAAGGAGACTTGAAGTCAATCCTGGAGATAGCAGATTTCTTTTTTTTTTTTTTAATCTTTTAATTAGGAATGTTTTTCACGAACTCCCCCTCATTTCCAGTTATGTTGCTTTTGCTTTTAATTTAAAACTTGGTTAAAACAGGTTTTCTGCCCTCAACCATTTGTGAAAATTTCTCTCATGGGCTGGGGATTTAGTTCAGTGGTAGAGCAGTTATCTAGCATGTTTAAGGCCCTGCCTTCTATCTCCAGTACCACCAAAATTGGAATTTTAACTGCCCAGCACATAGTAGAGATTCACATATTACTGGTGGATTATAATTGTACCCAGAATCGAACTCTGTGGCAGAAACAAGTCAGAATTTAACACATAGAAAAGCCTGATTCTTAATTTTGGCATTAAGTGATGTTTTGACCTTGTCACTCATTTCAATTACAGCAGTCTTAGTCCCATAAAAGGTAAAGTACTTAGGGAATTGGAAAAGGTATAGGTTACCTTTTGCCTGAAAAGAACAGGAGTGGAGGTTTTATGCTGGATTTAGCATATGAGCTCATGTTTAGTTAGGATTTAGAGGATGAACCAGGTGTTTTTGCATACCTGTCATCCCAGCAGCTCAGGAGGTTGACGTAGGAGGATCACAGGTTCAAAGCCAGCCTCAGCAACTTAGCAAGGCCCTGTATCAAAATAAATAAACGGGCTGGGATTGTGGTTCAGTGGTTAAGCACCCCTAGGTTCAATCCCTGGTACCACAAAAATATTTTTTTTTTTTTCTTTTGGTACCAGGGATTGAACTCAGGGGCACTCGACCACTGGGCCACATCTCCAGTCCTTTTTTGTATTTTATTAGAGACAGGGTCTCACTGAGTTGCTAAGTGCCTCGCCATTGCTGAGGCTGGCTTTGAACTCGCGATCCTCCTGCCTCAGCCTCCCAAGTGCTAGGATTACAGGCGTGCGCCACCGCGCCCGGCTCCACAAAAATATTTAAAAGGATGATAGGCATAGCCTTTGTGCTGTCTGTCTCTCTCCCCCTCATTTCCGGTTATGTTGCTTTTGCTCTTAATTTAATTAATTGTATATTCTTCTTATACTGCTTCCTCTGTCAGAGCAGCCAGCACCCACAGCCTGGACATCTGCAATGTCCTTGTTCTTCCTTCTGCTAGTGTTGTACCCCTTTCATCTGTTTACCACACTGTAGGCAGAAAGATCTCTACAAAATACAATTGTGTTTCTTTTTTTTTTTTTTTAAATATTTATTTATTTGCTTTAGTTGTACACAATGCGTTTATTTGTACATGGTGCTGAGGATCGAACCCGGGCCGCGCACGTGCCAGGCGAGCGCTCTGCCGCTGAGCCACAACCTCAGCCCCCACAATTGTGTTTCTTTTCTGCTTAAAGTCTTCTTATGTCTTTCTATTGCCTTTTAAGCAAATCCAAACATTACACAATTTGTTCTCTTCTTCTTCTCCTCACAAGTTCAATTTTAATGCCACATTTTCCAGTAAGTTTTCCTTATCCCTGGACCAGGAAGGTTTCTAAGATTTCCATTCCTATTATAAGGTCTGCTTCCACATCATAACACTGATAATAAGTTGCAATATTGGAATACCTTTAGGTGTGATAAGCTTTTCTGGACCCCTCCAGGGCCTAATGCTTTACCCTTCCTATTTACTCATTTATGTTATCTCTGATCCACAAAGGCATTTGACTTTGCCACCCCTGGGATAGTGTTTTCAGAGTAGAACTAGAGATCCAGTTTGATAGGTAAGAGTAACAAATCACACTGTGAAAGAGATTGGTGTCAGTTTGACAGAATACCTGTGATGCTGCGATCTAAGTAGTGTTTGATTTCAGTATGGTGGCCGCCAGTCTCATTTGTTTGGTAAATATTTATCAGTACCTATCATGTGGCAGACACTATGGAATAGTATGGAATAGTGCAGTAAGCAAAGTGGAGATGTTCTTAGCCTTCTTGGAGCTTATGTGCCAACATGGGAAAAACCATACACTATGTTAGACCTAATAAATAATGCAGTGAAAAATAAAGCAAGAAATGGAGATACAGAGTTTAGGAGTCAGTAGGGTTCATTTTTTTCCAGCAGAGTCAAGAGAAAGCTTCACTGAGGTGGCCTTTAATCCAAAGTCTGAACGAGAGTAAGGTATGATCCATGTAGGTATTTGGGGATGTGTGTTTCAAGCAGAAGGAAAAATAGATGTAGATATTTTGAGGCTGGAACAAGCCTTTCATGTTGAAGGGTAGAGGGGTAGGGGAGGGCAGTAGCTGGGGCTGATAACAGAGGGGTAAATACATAGTCTGGAAGGATTTTATAGGTTATTCTGAGGACGTTGACGTTTACTGTGAGATGGCAGTCTGTTGGAGGGTTTTGAGCAGAGAAATTATGTGTTCTGTGGTTGAGTGTGGGTTGTTGGGTATTAGGAAAAGTAGCTAATCTGTTCTCTTAATAACAGTGGAAAGAAACTATCAGATTCCAGGTACATCATGAAGATGGAAGCAACAGGATTTATCAAATAGAAATGTGCTTCTTGATACAAAAATGCTCAGGGACTTTTGAGGAATTGACAAACATAAACTCTTTATGGACTGCCCCCCTTGCCCCAGTTTGGGCTACATATCTAACTTGTTTAAAAATAAACCAGGCAGTGGGAGTAATGTACACAGACTCCTTTGAAAATCTGACATTAACCTTCTCCCCAGAAATTTATGTACTCCTGACTTGACTTGGGTTACTCTCAAATTCTACCCACAAAAATTTTAGGAACTTCTGAGTCCCTCTGGTTTATAGGCCCATGGGCAGTTTTCAGAAACCTAAAAAAGAAGCCGGGCGCGGTGGCGCACGCCTGTAATCCCAGCACTTTGGGAGGCTGAGGCAGGAGGATCTTGAGTTCAAAGCCAGCCTCAGCAATGGCGAGGCACTTAGTAACTCAGTGAGACCCTGCTTCTAATAAAATACAAAAAAAAAAGGGCTGGGGATGTGGCCCAGTGGTCAAGTGCCCCTGAGTTTAATCCCCGGTACAAAAAAAAAAAAAAAAAAACCTAAAAAAAAAAAAAATCCAGGAAAGGGGAGTTGAGTGCACAAAATATATACTGTCAAGTCCTTTACACTTGAAATGTAAAGTCAGTTCTGATCTCAGCAGCTAGCACAATGACAAAACATAGTTACCCATGGAAATGTAGTTATAACTACAAAATACACAAATGCTCAGTCAGCAAATCCTCACTGGAACTCTGACATCAACAAATCAAAGCCCCCACCCCAAAAAAGCTTACATTCTAATGGAGACAGACTACCATTTCGTAAACAAATGGTATTTGTTCATTTGGTAACTGGTACTTGGAACACTTACTATATGCCAGACATTCTTTTAGGTTCTTGGAGTATTTATTCTACTGAGTATTTATTCTAGTGTATTGTATATAATAGTTTTGATTTGTTTTGTGTAAAAAAAAAAAAAAAAAAAAGATCCAAGCTGAGCATGATGGTGCATTTCTGTAATCCCAGCAGCTCTGGAGCCTGAGGCAGGAGGATTGCAAGTTGAAGGCCAGCCTCAGCAGCTTAGACTGTCTCAAAATAAGGAAGGGCTGATATATACCTCAGTGGTGAAGCAGCCCTGAGTTCAAAATGTAAAATTCTCAAAATTGAGACAAGATACATGTTTTCGCCATGGGTTATCATAGAGGAAGTATTGTATAATATAATAGTCTTCAATCTCTGGCACACGTCAGAACCACCTAAATAATTTTAACCAGTGTTGGGCCTCACCATCTCTAGTATTTCTTTCTTTCTTTTTGTTATTCATGAAAGCTGTAGTATCCATTTTGACATAACGATGAAAGCATGGAATGTATCTTGTTCTAATTCAGTCCCCACCCCTAGTATTTCTGATTCAGGAAATCTGCGATAGAACCTGAAAATAGGCATTTTGAACAAGTCCCAAGATGATTCTGATGTTGCTGATCTGGGGACCATACCCTTGAAACCACTAGTATGATGTAAGGAACATCTGCAGTAGTATCCTTGGGTGATTGCAACAGAATTCCTACAGAGCAGTTGTATTAAAGCACAAGCAAATGAAAATTCTCTGGAAGGCCAAAAAGATGGATTAAGCTAACTTTAGAACATTTTGTATCTAGAGGAGCATTTCCAGCTTGTTCGGAGACAGGTGTTAGAAGACACAGGGGTGAGCTTATATTCCTGAGGATACAGCTTCTTTGTTAAGTATTGTCAAGTGGGGAATTACCTTGTTATCATTACTGTTAATTTAAACTCCCCCCAATAAGAGAACAATCTTAGAATTTTTTTTAAAAAAAGAAGAGCAATGTATTAAATGTGAAACATTTCTATTTCAGAACTGTTCGTCAGGTGGCACAGGAGCAGTTCTTTTTAATGTGCACCAGGTGTTGCATGGGACACAGGCCTCTGCTTTTCTTCATTACTCTGCTCTTTACCGTTTTGGGGGTGAGACACTTTTTAATATGCTTACCATTGTGATTTACTCTTTCACCATGGACATTCAGGAATTTATGGATTTAGCTTGTATTTAATGGAAATTTCCCTGTTTCGGTTATCTGCTCTAGTTTACTGAGTATTTTAAAAGTAACTTCTAAGCATGGGCATGTAAATTCATATTTTCATAACTTCTTATTTTCAGAGTACCGCCAGAGAGAGAGCTAAACATTCAGGCGACTACTTCACTCTCTTAAGGCACCTTCTTAATTATGCTTATAACAGTAATATTAATGTACCCAATGCTGAAGTTCTTCTCAATAATGAAATTGATTGGCTTAAAAGAATTAGGGTAAGTTGTTATATCATTGTTGATAAATAGAGATGATTTATAGTTTTGAGCATTTTGGTTAAATGGAGAGCTCCAAAGTAACCAAAGAAACCAAATGATTAGTGAGTATTAATAACTTATGACTTGTAGAACAAATGTTTCATTAGTTGTATAAAATGCTTTTTTAACTAGAAACTTTGAATGCTGATGTTCACTTCCTTCCATTTTAGTATTTTGGGCCTTTTTACAAATTGTTAGCCTTTTTAAAAAAAGCATTCTTAAATTGTTCTTATAGAAAATGAGTCTGATAGGCTAGCACTTTGATCATAACTCCTGGACGTAATTGCATGAGAATTTGTTTCTGATGGTTTTAGTCTTCAAATTAGCATTTTTTCTAATAGTTTATAAAGCCTGCTTTCTAAGAAGTTCTGTAAACTTGCTTGAATAGAACAATTTCAGGAATTATCTCATGTCTTTATAGACTGTCTTGTTCTGGCTTTTCCTTCCCTCTTAGCCTCCCTTTTAAAAGTTAGACATTAAAAAAAATTTTTTTTTCTTTTTATAATTTGGCAGGATGATGTTAAAAGAACAGGTGAAACGGGTGTTGAAGAGACTATCTTGGAAGGCCACCTTGGGGTAACAAAAGAGTTACTGGCCTTTCAAACTCCTGAGAAAAAGTTTCATATTGGTTGTGAAAAAGGAGGTGCTAATCTCATTAAGGTGAGTTCAGCATTCTTGGTCATGTACTAGATTTCATAGCCTTCTAAATGTTTCACCATCAAATCTGTCTGATAGCATCAATGTCTTTAGTGTATTATCTTGACTTTTTTTACTTTTTAAGAATCTTTATCAGTGTTATCTGTGCCTTATGTTACTCAAGAGATGTTTCAAAATGTTTATAAATAAAGCTTTTGATTATGAAGTTTTTTTTTTTTTTTTTTTTTGTACCGGGGATTGAACTCAGGGGCACTCGACCACTGGGTCAAATCCCCAGACCTTTTTTGTATTTTATTTAAAGACAGGGTCTCACTGAGTTGCTAAGTGCCTCGCCATTGCTGAGGCTGGCTTTGAACTCACGATCCTCCTGCCTCAGCCTCCCAAAGTGCTGGGATTACAGGCGTGCTCCACCACGCCCAGCTGAGTATAAAGTATTTTATAGAGCAAATAAGTGTTATCTAATTTTTCTCCATAGAAAATCTGAATTAATCATTTCATCAGACTATTTAAATGAAGCAAACCTCCATTTTGTTGTAAGAATGAATCATCTATTTTTTCTTTGAGTTTGTTTTTTCTTGTATGTGGTAACTCAGAAAGTGTCATTTTAGTAATTTTTATTCAAAATTGTTTTATTTTGATATACATTCGATTAGAGTAAACATTAGTGTTAATTTTGTTAAATAGTGCAGTTCATTCTGTCTTTAATAGTTTGCTTTAACATGGGAAATTGATTGTATCTGTTAATTATAGCAAATAATTTTTCTAAGTGGGACATTTATCAGAAAATCCAAGTTTTCTGAGATATAGTAAGATTTATAAAAATCCAAGTTTTCTAAGATATAATAAGATCTTATATTTTGATAAGTAATTTTTAAGTTGTTTTCTTACAAGAGACATTTTTTCTTTTCCTGAATATATTGTTGTTAATATGTAATCATTTTTTCAACTCCTTTTAGGAATTAATTGACGATTTCATCTTTCCTGCGTCCAATGTTTACCTGCAATATATGAGAAATGGAGAGCTCCCAGCTGAGCAGGCTATCCCAGTCTGTAGTTCACCGGCTACAATTAATGCTGGTTTTGAGTTACTTGTAGCACTAGCTGTTGGCTGTGTGAGGAATCTCAAACAGATAGTAGATTCTTTAACTGAAATGTATTACATTGGGACAGCAATAACTAGTAAGTATTTTAAAATATGAAGTTGTGATGATTAATAGTTATAATGTTTCAAATTCTATTTGCCAAGTTTCTTTCAGTAAAAATCTAAGTTATGTTTCTTCAGCTTGACATTTTTAGCAAATGGATGTATAATTATGATCATTACAAGCAGAGTTATATAGAAAAGTTTCCAAGTGTTTAACTCTTGTAAGTGGTATAAATATTTTTTTTTAATATTTATTTATTTACTTTAGTTGTACACAATGCAATGCATTTATATTTACATGGTGCTGAGGATCAATCCCGGACCGCGCACGTGCGAGGCGAGCGCTCTGCCGCTGAGCCACAATCCCAGCCCTGGTGTAAATATTTGACAATTAAGTTTCAGCCTTCAAATCTGAAGTAAAATCCCAACTCCAGAGTAGCCAATGTAAATACAACTTAAAACTAAATTACATGTATTAGAGAACCTCTCAGGTACTCAGGGAATTAATATGAAAACAAGGTGTTGTTGATCTAAGAATATATGGAGTTTTGAAGATTAGAATGTAAGAAAATACTATTTTGGTGTATTTTACATGTTCTTACTCAATACCCATGGTAAGCCCACGACAGTAGCTGCAGATTCCAGATCTTAAGATATGAAACTGAGGCTCAAAAGGGTTGAATGTAATATATAAAACAACATAAAAACGAATATATCCAAGGCGGTTTCATTTTAAACTGGTTTTCTTCTTATCTACAACACTGTCAGCAATTTAGTGAGGCCCTAAGCAACTCAGTGAGACCTTGTCTCAAAGTTAAAGATTTAAAAAGGGCTGGGGATGTGGCTCAGTAGTTAAATACTCTTGAATTCAATCCCTATGTACTGAAAACAAATAAAAATACATACATGTAACCGGTTATAGTGAATCTTTAAGATGTTAAGTCTTCTTTAAACATTTTTTAGTTGTAGATGGACACAATACCTTTATTCTTTGGGGCCCTTTACCACTTAGCTATACATCCCTCTCCCTTTTTAATTTTTTAATTTTAAGACTGGGTTGCTAAGGCTTGCCTCCAACTTGTGATCTTTCTGCCTTGGCCTCCTGAGTCACAGGAATTTTAGGCATGCACCACTACACCCAGCCCAAACCTCTTTTTTAACTTTCTAATCACAAATGGAAATATATGTTATTGTTCCCTATCTGCTACATAAGTGTTGACCTAATTCCATGTATTGGCTTAGATACTTTTCAGTTCAGTATACTTTAACTTATTTAACTGGTTCCTTAGAAAATGATCATTGTACGCCAGGCACGGTGGCGCATGCCTGTAATCCCAGCACTTGGGAGCCTGAGGCAGGAGGATCACGAGTTCAAAGCCAGCCTCAGCAATGGAGAGGCTCTTAGCAACTCAGTGAGACCCTGTCTCTAAAAAAAATACATAAAAGTGCCTCTGGTTCAATCCCCTGGTCGAGGGCTGGGGTGCGGCTCAGTGGCAGAGCGTTCCCATGTGCGCGGCCCGGGTTCGATCCCACGGTAAATAAATATTAAAAAAAAAAAAAGAAAAAAGAAAATGATCATTGTGTTGTTTTCAGGTTTATATTAAGTGGAGGAGTTGGGGACATATATAGTGATTGACAATTCCCACAGAATTTTTAAATCCATCATCTGGTTTACTCCCCAAAATAGCACTGTGGATATGAGCAAAGCAAATGTTACTCTTAATAGGAGTGCACAAAAGGTCACCTGAAGGTGGAGAAAAAGCATCCAAACCCAGACATGAACCTAGGTGGTTCTAGGATTATTTGAAGCTGAGCAAACCCTCATGTGTTGATATATTTATATAACATTTTATGCCACAGTGAGATTGAAAGCATGTTTAAGAAAAGACTATGGGGGCTGGGGTTGTGGCTCGGTGGTGGAGCGCTCTCCTAGCACATGTGCGGCTCGGGTTCAATCCTCAGCACCATGTAAATATAAATGCATTGCATTGTGTACAACTAAGGCAAGTAAATGGATATTTTGAGGGAAGAAAGAAAGAAAAAAAAAAGAAAGAAAGAAAAGACTATGGGCCGGGCGCGGTGGCGCACGCCTGTAATCCCAGCACTTTGGGAGGCTGAGGCAGGGGGATCGCGAGTTCAAAGCCAGCCTCAGCAATGGTGAGGCACTTAGCAACTCAGTGAGACCCTGTCTCTAAATAAAATACAAAAAAGGGGATGGGGATGTGACCCAGTGGTCAAGTGCCCCTGAGTTCAATCCCCCGTACCAGAAAAAAAGAAAAGACTATGGGCTGGGGTTGTGGCTTAGTGGTAGAGCACTTGCCTAGCATGTGTGAGGCACTGGGTTTGATCCTCAGCACCATGTATAAATAAAATTAAGGTCTATTAACAACTAAAAAAAATATTTTTTAAGTATAAAATGATAAAAAATTAATAATGATGGTTACGGTAAAGATAAAACCAAGGTTAGCACACAGATTAGGTTTGAGCCATCTTGTGTGACTACTTTTAAGACTGCCATATAAGCAACACTACATAAAACATGGGATTGTGGACATTACTATTAAGAATCTGCAATGGCATGTTTCTTTGTTAGATTGGGGGGGTGCAAAGTAAGAGCTTTCAGTGCCTCAGGTGGCTGTGGGGATAGTGAAATTGTCACTAATATTACTTTATCAGCTTAATAGAGCTTGAAAGGACAGAATGGTTACTTTCATGCTAAAGACTCTTTCCTTCTTTCAGCCTGTGAAGCACTTACTGAGTGGGAATATCTGCCCCCTGTTGGACCCCGCCCACCCAAAGGATTTGTGGGGCTGAAAAATGCTGGTGCTACTTGTTACATGAATTCTGTGATTCAGCAACTCTACATGATTCCTTCCATCAGGAACGGTATTCTTGCAATTGAAGGCACAGGTAGTGATGTAGATGATGATATGTCTGGGGATGAGAAGCAGGACAATGAGGTAAATTTTAGTTATTTCTGTTTTCTGTGTTTGAAGTTCTCATATCAGATACCATTCTTTCTTCAAAAAGAGAGTGCAGTCATCCCTCAGTATCCACAGGGGATTGGTTCAGGATGCCCTGAGGATACCTTGTTTCTCAGATGTTCAAGTCCCTTATATAAAAAGGTATAGCATTTGCATATAACCTCCTACATATTTTCCTGTACACTTCATTTTTTATCTCAAGATTTTTTAAAAATTTAGTTGTAAATGGACACAGTACCTTTATTTTTATTTTTTTTTAATATTTATTTATTTACTTTAGTTGTATGCAATACAATGCATTTTATGTTTATGTGGTGCTGAGGATCGAACCCGTGTCGCACATGTGCAAGGCGAGCGCTCTGCCGCTGAGCCACAACCCCAGCCCCAGTACCTTTATTTTATGTGGTGCTGAGGTTCAAACCCAGTGTCTCACAGATGCCACACAAGTGCTCTACCACTGAACCGCTACCCCAGCCCCCTCTCTAGATTATTTTTAATACCTTATACAATGTTAATTCCATGTAAATAGTTGATGTAGTGTGTCTCTAAAGTAACAAAGTATCCATCTTCTTTTGATAATAGTTTGAATTATATTTTCACTTTTCTAGTTCATATTTTCAATTGTATCTCCATTGGTTTATGACAAGTTGTATAGTATCTGCCAGTTTTATTATCTGCTCTAGCTTTTAGGTTGTCCTTACATTTCCCCCAGATCTTAACTCTTCTTGCTTAGAGAACAAACTCCTCTACACTTGAAATAGTGTTACATGATCTTGTGACCAAGTGTAGACTGCGTATGGCATATCCAATGCAGAATAAAGCAATGTTAGGTTTTAGGGGTGGATCAGATTTGACATAACTATGATGTCGCTTTTCAAAGAAGAGAATATGGCAAGACCTAAATTGTGGTCATATTTGTACATACCCTATGCTACTTTATCTTTCTTTGTTTATAGTGTTAGTGGGAACTGAAGAGAAAAGTAGTAGTAGTAGTAGTAGTAGTAGTAGTAGTAGTAGTAGTAGTAAATGTCTTAAAATGGTTCATTCCTCATTCCTTCTCTTCAGTCACCAGAATTGGATTTGTTCTGAAGAAACAGTTTACCACTTACAGGGCTGCTAGAACAGAACCCTTGCCTCAACTCTTCCACAGACCTGCTGGACCTGATGACCCAAGGAATGAGGGCTGAGCATTTTTACTTTTTAAAAAGGCTTCAAGGGGATGTTTATACTCATCTGGTTAAAAGTCACTGCTCTGAGGGGAAGTCTCTGTTCAAATTCTAGTTATGTGACCCATCATATATCCCCAGGATGCTGAGTTAAACACAAGTTGATAGAGCTAATTGTACTGGCAAGAAGTAGATGAGGTGCATGGAATATGAATCAACTTAATGTGTACTGCCTTTGCTTCTGTGGTACCTCTGCTTTATGCTGTCTTTGCCCTACTGCCCTATAAGGATTTCAGGGGTGGAGAGGCTTGTTCTATTTTCTACTTTGGTTTCCCTCCCTGTAAGTTTCTCTTGGGCAGAGACTAGATAGTATCTGTTTCTATATCAGAGGTCTTAAAACACAGTTAAGAGCATGATGTTCAGTTAACTGTAAAAATGAACTAGTTCTCCTTACTGTCATAAGATTATGATGATCAGTGATTCTGTCTACCACTACTAATTTTTTTTTTTTAATATTTTTTTAGTTGTAGGTGGATACAATACCTTTATTTTATTTATGTGGTGCTGAGGATTGAACCCAGGGCCTCACACATGCAAGACAAGCACTCTACCGCTGAGCCATAGCCCCATCCCCCTAAATTTTTTTTAATGTGGTAAAATACACATTATTGACCATCTTCACCATTTTTAAGTGTACAGTTCAGTATTCAATATATTTGTATTGTAAACCACCATTTCTCTTGAGCTTATTTTCATCTTGCAAAACTGAAATTCTGTCCCCACTAAACAACCCCTTGTTCCCCTGTCCCCCCAATCACTGACATCCACCATTCTGTTTCTATGAATTATACCACTACTAAGTGCCTTATATAAGTGGAATCAAAGAGTATTTGCCATTTTATGGCTTGACTTACTTCATTTAGCATAATATCCTCAAGGTTAATCCAAGTTTTAATGTCATAGAACTTACTCTTTTTTAAAAAGTTTGAGCCGGGCGCGGTGGCGCACACCTGTAATCCCAGCACTTTGGGAGGCTGAGGCAGGAGTATTGCAAGTTCAAAGCCAGCCTCAGCAATGGCGAGGCACTTAGCAACTCAGTGAGACCCTGTCTCTAAATAAAATACCAAAAAAAAGGGCTAGGGATGTGGCCCAGTGGTCGAGTGCCCCTGAGTTCAATCCCTGGTACCAAAAAAAAGTTTGAGCTGGGCACGGGGGCGCAGGCCTGTAATCCCAGCACTTTGAGAGGCTGAGGCAGGAGGATCATGAGTTCAAAGCCAGCCTCAGCAATGGCGAGGCACTTAGCAACTCAGTGAGACCCTGTCTCTAATAAAATACAAAAAAGGTCTGGGGATGTGGCCCAGTGGTCCAGTGCCCTTGAGTTCAATCCCCGGTACCAAAAAAAAAAAAAACAAATTTAAGTTTGAATAATACTACATTGTATGTACATACCACATTTTTCTTATCCGTTTATCTATGGTTGTTTCAACTATTTAAAATTTTAATTTAAAGACGGGGTCTCACTAAGTTGCCCAGGCTCCTGAAAAACTGTTTTCGTATATATGCAGCAGCTCTTTTTTGAGGCAATTGTTTTCCTACACCAGATGTACCATTTTACATTATTACCATCATACATGAGGGTTCCCATTTTCCACATCCTTGCCAACCCTATCATAGTAGTCATCCTATTTGAACATGAGTAGTATCCTGTGGCAGTTTCAATTTTAATTTCCCTAATGACTAGTGGTTTTAAGCTTCTTTACCTATTCTTTTTTTTTTTTTTTTTTTTTGGTACCGGGGATTGAACTCAGGGGCACTCGACCACTGGGTCACATCCCCAGCCCTTTTTTGTATTTTATTAGAGACAGGGTCTCACTGAGTTGCTGACATTGCTGAGGCTGGCTTTGAACTTGCGATCCTCCTGCCTCAGCCTCCCAAAGTGCTGGGATTACAGGCGTGCGCCACTGCGCCCGGCTCTTCTTTACCTATTCTTATTGTCCATTTGTGTATCTTTTTTGGAGAAATACCTCTCTAAAGCTTTTTGTCCATTTTTTAATTTGTTGGGTTAAATTTTAAGAATTCTCTATTCGAGGTTTAAACCCCTCATCAAATAAGTGATTTGCAAATATTTTCTCCCATTCTATGAATTGCCCTTTCAATGTATTTATTAAAAAAAAAAAAAGTTTTAATTTTCATGACGTCAAATTTATCTGTTTTATTACCTGTCCCTTTGGTGTTATATTTAAGAAATCATTACCAAATCCAATATATTCAAGCTTTTACCTTGTTTCTTTAAAAGTTGGGGTTTCAGCTCTTACATTTAGGACTTGGGTGCATTTGAGTTAGTATTTTTAGACATTAGGTAAGGATCCAACTTCATTCTTTTGTACATATCTGGTTTTCCCAGCACTGTTTGTTAAAAGAGTACTACTACTGTTAATATGTATGAGTATAGGATGTTTAGAGTTCCACTTTCTGTATGTTACCTCATAATGCCCACAACAGCTCCATGAATATTGTATTATCCTTATTCACACATAAGGAAATTGAAGTTCAGAAAGCACAAGTAACTTACGTGGCCATAATCACATAGAGATTATAAGTGGTAGGGCCTTCATTCGTGTTGAGTTCAGGCTAACTTAATCACTACGCTAATTGTACTGCTGTGTTACATTATTTTTATTATCTACGTCTTTGATACATGGTTTGTCAGAATTATTCATGTACAGCCTAACTCATGCAAAACTGTGGGGATGAACATAGTATTATAAATTAAATTTATAAAATTTAGTATTATAAATTAAAATTTATAAATTGGAATTTAAGTGCTTTGGAAATAAGAAACATAAGTGAACTACAAATCATTTGTTCACTAACTGGCATTTGTCTCACCATATTTTCTATACTTTAGATAAGCTCATTAATGACATTTTTTGGTTTCTAGAGCAATGTTGATCCCAGGGATGATGTTTTTGGCTACCCTCAACAATTTGAAGACAAACCAGCATTAAGTAAAACAGAAGATAGAAAAGAGTACAATATTGGTGTCCTAAGACACCTTCAGGTCATATTTGGTCATTTAGCTGCTTCTCGACTACAATACTATGTGCCCAGAGGATTTTGGAAACAGTTCAGGTAAACTATGGTGAATAATAATAGCGATCCTCTTTTTTTGTTTATTGTTTTGTTATATTTAAATATGTAGAGATATTTCTTAATACTCAATGAACATCTCAATACATTAATCTTAAACTAAAATATATGTTTTGAAGCCAGGCCTGGTTGGGCACACCTATAATCCCAGCAACTTGGCAAGATCCTATCTCAAAATTTAAAAGGGCTGTGGATGTGGGTTAGTGGTTAATCATCCTTGGGTTAAATCTCTTGTATCAAAAATAAAATAAGTGTTTTGAGACATCTTTATGTTCAATATTTAAGCAATATTAATATTCCAGCTATCCTCCTTATGTTCTCCTTGTACCCATAGAACTAGAAAATATCATAGTAAGGAGGAGAAGCATTTTTTTTGGTAGGGGGATATTGGAGATAGAACTTCAGGGCCTCATGCATGCTTGGCAAGCACTGTACCACTGAGCTATACCCCTAGCCCTTGTTGATTTTTTTTTTTTTTATTGACATATAAAAATTATACATATTTATGAGATACTATGTACTATTTCAATACATGAAGGGCGTTGGGAATATAACTTAATGGTAGAGTATTTGCCTAGCATATAGGAAGCCCTGGGTTTAATCCCCAGTATCTGAACCACAACAACAAAATAGAGGGGTAGCATTCTTTAGTCTCTTAAGATATTAACTAACTTTATTATAAAAATGTCTGATATGTACACAAATAGAATAGTATGATCCTTAGTATTCATCACCCAACTTCAGCAGTTGTCAACTTGTTTAATCTGTGTTCTATTGTTTTGGAGGTAAATCCCAATAGTTTCACCCATAAACACTTATATATATATATATATATATATATATATATATATATCTAATATCTGTTCTAAAACAAAACCATAGAACTGTTACCATGTCTTTTTAAAAAATTCCTTCATATCTAATATGGTCAGCATTTGAACTTAACCCAATTATATCATAAATTATTTTCACTGGTATTTTTTAAAATGGGGATCCAGAGCCAGGCCCAGTGGTACTCACCTGTAATTCCAGTCATTTGGGAAGCTGAGGTAGAGGATTGCACCCCTTGGTATAATCCCTAGTACTGCCCAAAAAACGAGGATCTGGATGAGGTCCATATACCACAAATGGTTAATAATGACTCTTAAGTCTCTCTTGGTCATTGTCCGCCACCCCTCCCCTCTTTTTTTTTTTTTTTTTGGCAATTGTTAATCGACGGGGACAGGTAGTTAACACTACAAGTTTTCCCAGTCAAAAGTTTGTTGATGGGATCCCCAGGGTATTTTAGTGTTTCCTATTTTCTTAATTCTCCTACATCTGTAAACTCGAGTAAGATCAAGACCTGATTAGATTGAAGTGATATTTTTAGATTTGTGGAATGGCAGAATGAGGCTCCCTTTTTACATACAAGGATATTTAGATTTCTTGTTAACCCACTGCCTGATATACAGTGACTCTACCATCACCACTATATTTTACTCCCCTAATTAGGCCCCTTCTTGATCTGTACTAGTGATTTAAGTTTATAGCTTGAATTTTATCACTCAGTTTTTTCTCTTACAATACCTTTTTTTACCCCCAATGCTAGTGGAGCTCACACTTTATCTAAACTAGCACTTTTCATCTTTTCATTTAACCACACTTCAGATGTTATTTGTTAAAATCACTGAAAGCAGTACAGTCTATTTACTGAAAATGTGAACTAAAATTCATATATCCATATACATACATATATATACATACATGGGGTGTCTGTGTGTGTATACACACACACATGCATATACACACACATACCCCAAAACATCCCCTGGCCCCAATTTTTTAGTTTCAAAATTTTTGGAACTACAGAAGAGGTGGCAAAGTCATCCCTGTTGTATAATGTTCTTTACCTGGATTTGCCTAATTGTTAGCATTTTGTCATATTTGCTTATTTTTCCATGAGTATACTTGGTTTGGGGGTTTTAGTTTTGTTTTGTATAACATTTGATAGTAAGCTGAAAACATGACACTTCATACCTAGTGAATTTAATATTAATCATTTCTAATATCAGTAGATACTACAGTTTCCTCAAAATGGTCTTTATAGTGTACCTTTTGGTTTTAAAATTCCAATCAAAAAGAATTTAATTGTCACCTTCTTATTCTCTCTTAGTCTAGAATAAACTTTCTGATTTGTGACTTTTATGGCATTGAAATTTTTTTTAAAACATTTATTTATTTGCTTTAGTTGTACACAATGCGTTTATTTGTATGTGGTGCTGAGGATCGAACCCGGGCCGCACACATGTTAGGAGAGCGCTCTACTGCTGAGCCACAACCCCAGCCCTGAAATTTTTTGAGTATAGGCCAGTTGTCCTTTTTTTTATACCAGGGATTGAACCCAGGAGCACTTAGCCATATTCCCAGCCCATTTTTATATTTTATTTAGCAATAAGATCTTGCTCACTTGCTGAGGCTGGCTTTGAACTTGTGATCCATTGTGCTCAGCACAGGCCAGTTGTCTTATAGAATGTCTTTTTTCGTTGTTGTTGTTGTTGTTTAAACATTTTTTTCTTTGTCAATGGACCTTTATTTATTTACATGCGGTGCTGAGAATCGAACATAGTGCCTCACACATGCTAGGCAAGCGCTCTACCACTGAGCCACAACCCCAGCCTCTAGAATGTCTTGTCTTGATTTGTGTGATTATTTCATCATGATTAGATTCAGGTTAAGCTTTTAGGGGAGGAAAGCAAGAAAACTACATCGATGATATTATATGCTTCTCAATATGTCAGACAAGCATTGGGAAGCATATAATATCCCTGTGTTTAATAATTGATGGTAATGACTTTGATCCCCCAGTGTCTTAACAGATTTCTCCATTGTAAAAGGTAACTTTTCTCGTTTATGATTAATAAGTTGACATCTTATCTAGACTACATACACATTGGAAAGTATGGGAAGTTGTGTATAGTTTAAATTTCCAAAAATAAATGAAATAGACTGGTTTTTCAAATAATGCAACAAATTTATTTTCACAAGTGATACAAGTATTTTTCAAAAGAGTTCTTCTGAAGTGTCTAAAATATAATTCAACATAGCTTTTGCTTAGAATAAATACACATACTCTGTATTAATTTCTATAAATACAAAATTGGATGTCATTGATAGTTTCCAGCAGTGCTTGGGCTTTACCAATACACAAGTGATACTTTGTTTTGTCACATCACCTGAAGCAACCTAAACTTTCTTGGAGCAGTACTATCTGTCAACCACACCAGTACTTTCCTCTTTTCCTCATGTAGTTGAAGAAAATTTCAGTGTATATATTCTGTGATTTGTGGTTACATTGCTTTCTTTTCCCCTCAAAAATACAATGTGTGTACAACTTATATATTGTTGTGTCATATGTTAAATGTTTTATTTCATTCATTTCTTAGGCTTTGGGGCGAGCCTGTTAATCTGCGTGAACAACATGATGCTTTAGAATTTTTTAATTCATTGGTGGATAGTTTAGATGAAGCTTTAAAAGCCTTAGGACATCCAGCTATGCTAAGTAAAGTCTTAGGAGGGTCCTTTGCTGATCAGAAGATTTGCCAAGGCTGCCCACATAGGTAAGTGCTAATTACAGATTGGAAGTGTAAGTAGTCCTATTTATATACTAACAAAAATAAAATTTTTGCTGTGTTAGACTTTAAAAGATTGTGGACTTGGAGTAATATTCCCTATTTAAGTGAAATACTCATTTTTAAAATAACATCATTTATCATTTTTAAGCAATATATACAATACAGCAAGAGGTGAGGAAACGAATTGTGTGTTTGTGTGTGTGTGCACTTTGTTGTGTGTTTTAGTTTTTTACTTAAAAAACTAATGCTGGGTATGGTATCACACCTATAGTTCCAGCTACTGTGGAGACCAAAGGAGGAAGATTGAAAATTCAAGGCCAGCTTGGACAACTTAGTTTCTGTCTCAAAATGGGCTGGAGATATAGCTGTGTGGTAGAGCATCCCCAGGTTCCATCCCCAGTACAGATGGACAGAAGAAAGTAAAGTGTTCAATGAAGGATATCTATTAACAGTAGCAGTGAGGCATAGTGGTGCACACTTGTAATCCCAGCAACTCCAGAGGCTGAGGCAGGAAGATCACAAGGTCAAGGCCTGCTTTGGTAACCTAGCAAGACCCTGTTTCCAAAAAAAAAAAAAATCCTCATTATATGTCAAATTGATCATATATAGTCAAGAGTTGAGTTTGTATATGGGTGGGGGAGACACTTAGTTTTTAAACATAAAGAAATTATTAGGGGTAAAGAATACCATGTAAATAATAATTTTATGTTGTTATAATTTTATCATTCATTCAGAATTGGTATATGTACTTACTCACTTAGCCTGGGCAACTTTTGGTTGTCTTGGAAAGACTGTATACATTAGGAAAACAATAAAATTATCACTGTTATCTCTTTGTTTTTGTGACACTAGTGGCTGAACAAAGGACATTTTACCACTGAACAACATCGCCATGTCCAGGCCGCCGCCCCCCCCCCCCCCCCCCCCCAACACACACACACACTTTTTATTTTTTTTGGTACTGGGGATTGAACTCAGGGGCACTCGACCACTGGATCACATCCCCGGCCCTTTTTTTGTATTTTATTAGAGACAGGGTCTCACTGAGTTACTAAGTGCCTCGCCATTGCTGAGGCTGGCTTTGAACTCGCGATCCTCCTGCCTCAGCCTCCCAAAGTGCTGGGATTACAGGCGTGCACCACCGCGCCCGGCTACACACACACTTTTTTGCGGGGTGGGGGGGGGATGCTAGGTCTTTCTGAGTTGCTGAGGCTGGCCTCAAACTTGCAATACTCCTGCCTCAGCCTCCTGAGTTCCTGGGATTACAGGCATGTGCCACTGTCTCTGGCTTAATTTTTTGTTTTTAATTATTGATAATGTGGCCAACTTTTTGCTTCTCTGTTCTGTCCTCCATTTGTTTTGGACAGTTTACCAAACTACTTGGAAATTATTTGTGTTCTTTGCTAAATGTAAATGCTAAAAGAGCATGATCATGAAGTCAGATCCTTACTGCCTGACCAACAACTGAACTAGTCTTATTCTTATTACATGCCAAAACATTACATAGAGATTCCCAAGTCTGTTATAGGGCTTTACTTGCATAAAACGGGTCAACAAACTATAGAGCACAACCCAAATCCAGCCCATCACCTACTTCTGTATAGTTATTGGAACATACTCAGTTTTATACTGTGTGACTCCTTTTGCTGCAATAGCAGAATTAAGTAGCTGCCACAGAGACCGTAGGACCCATTCTCTCTAAGCATATAGGTAAACTATAAGAAACTTGAGCTATAAGTCCAGATATATTTGGCTTCAAAACATCTTTTTTACCCTGTTAGTTTGTTCATCTCTGAAGTAGAGGCAGTGATTGTTTCTCTAGCAAGTTTGTCATGAAGACAAGAAACCTAGTATAGCGAGTGTTTAAACAACCAAAAATAGTGACAAGCACGGGCAAATAACCAATAACTGTTAACTATCTGTATCTGTAACATTCTGTGAGTTAGGAGCTTCATATTATATAGTAAATATTGCAAATGTACTTTGCATCAAGTCCATAACTAAATAAAATGTTTAGAAAGTAAGGAATAAGTCCTTTTTGATCATTTCTTAAATAATATCTTTAGGTACGAATGTGAAGAATCTTTTACGACTCTGAATGTAGACATTAGAAATCACCAAAATCTTCTTGATTCTTTGGAACAGTATGTCAAAGGAGATTTATTAGAAGGTGCAAATGCATATCATTGTGAAAAATGCAATAAAAAGGTATGGATTGTCCAGCTTTAATGATTTAATGATTTCAAAAAAGATGATTTTTGTTTATCCTCAAAAGTCACCCTTTTGAAAAATTCTCTACCCTACTTTGTCATAGCAATGATAGATAGTCAAGAGGATAGCAGATTTAATGATTTATCAGACAAAGAAGGTTAAAAAGTGCCATAGAGACTCTGGAAAACAGGTGATAAACATGTAGATGATTTTTAGAAGTCATAATAACTTGACACCACATGCTCTTGCTGATAGAAGAAAATGTTTCTCCTCTGTCAGCAAGATGTCCTTTACTTAGGCAATCCATTGCTTTATTTAACCACTTAAGATTCATTTTCCCACCTGTGTTTAACACTTGGATCAGATATTTGGACCTATCAAATTAGTTTTTATCTGTGGGAACTTAGATCTTTGAGAGAGATGATTTATGCACATAGATAGTAAATATATCTTTTCAGGTTCCCAGGGCCTCTCACCTACAAATTACTGCATTATTTTGACCTTAACCAACCACTTAGAGAAGTAGTAAAGCGTAGAGGTTGTAAAAGCCATACTGCCTGCCTCCCACACCTCTGTGACGTTGAGACAAGTCACTTAACCTCTCAGGAACTCCTAATCCTCATCTTTAAGATTCAGTGGCTTGAGAGGGTTGTAAGGATTAAATATGTTACTATTTGTGCAGAACTTACAATATTACCTGGCATTTAATTGCCAATAAATAAACTGTTGTATTTCTTTGGTTTGCTCTCACCAAACCACCTTCATTAGAATAACAGTAAACATCAAGTAGTAATGGCTAGATAGCTATGACTGTGTAGAAACCAGACGAAAAGTAGTGTTGGTATCACTAATTTTTACAGTTTGTAACATGGCAGAGGCCATATCCATGTTATTAATTTTGGTTAACATTTAAGTCAACTATGGCAGAATTACTTTATGTTCATTATCATGTCTTTCTTTACATTTAAAAATCCAAGTAAGTCTAAAGGGAGTTTGATAATACCATTTAAAGATTTGCTTGGATTTTTTTTTTTTTTTTCATTGTTCCAAGTTTGTTTTTTTGCAGTAGATTATAAGAAAGCATCCAATAACTTTCTCTTTACTTTTAGGTTGATACCGTAAAGCGCTTGCTAATTAAGAAATTACCTCCTGTTCTTGCTATTCAACTAAAACGATTTGATTATGACTGGGAAAGAGAATGTGCAATCAAGTTCAATGATTATTTTGAATTTCCTCGTGAGCTGGACATGGAACCTTACACAGTTGCAGGTGTTGCTAAGCTGGAAGGAGATAATGTAAACCCAGAGAGTCAGCTGATACAACAGAATGAGCAGTCTGAAAGTGAGACTGCAGGAAGCACAAAGTATAGGCTTGTGGGTGTGCTTGTACACAGTGGTCAAGCAAGTGGGGGACATTATTATTCTTACATCATTCAAAGGAATGGTGGAGATGGTGAGAGGAATCGCTGGTATAAATTTGATGATGGAGATGTAACCGAATGTAAAATGGATGACGATGAGGAAATGAAAAATCAGTGTTTTGGTGGAGAATACATGGGAGAAGTGTTTGATCACATGATGAAGCGCATGTCATACAGACGCCAGAAAAGGTGGTGGAATGCTTATATACTTTTCTATGAACGAATGGACACAATAGACCAAGATGATGAGTTGATAAGATACATATCAGAGCTTGCTATCACCACAAGACCCCATCAGATAATAATGCCATCAGCCATTGAGAGAAGTGTACGGAAACAGAATGTACAATTCATGCATAACCGAATGCAGTACAGTTTGGAGTATTTTCAGTTTATGAAAAAACTGCTTACATGTAATGGTGTTTACTTAAACCCTCCTCCAGGTAAGTGTTGAGAGTTTGGCTTCTTAATAATAAAGAATAATTCATGCTTTACTTGGAGGGTTTCCTAAATATTGACATGTTTAAGTTCATAAAATACAACATTTTTAAGTGGGTCTAAGTTTTTGCTTTTGGTTATTTAACCATTTGGAGATGGGAACTTTAGTTTGTTTTAAAGATTTTTTTTTACTCACACTGATTTGAAAATGCTTTTATGAGCTGCTAAAATCAGGAGTAAGAATTTTTAAGTAGCAGGAAAAGGGTGCTTAACAGATTTAGGACTTTTCATAAATGCAGACTTGTTGAAAAATGGGGCTTGAAAATAGAAATTTGATTTTTTTTTTTTTTTTTTTTTTAATATCTGCATTTTATTTGTAGGGCAAGATCACCTGTTGCCTGAAGCAGAAGAAATCACTATGATTAGTATTCAACTTGCTGCTAGGTTCCTCTTTACTACAGGATTTCACACAAAGAAAATAGTCCGTGGCTCTGCCAGTGATTGGTACATGCTTTGACTTTTCATTCCTAGTATACTGACATTTGGTTTGGTTCTTTAATAGAACTTCTTTTATTTTTTTCCAAACCATGAGGATTGTGTTTCAATTTTGAAATGAGTAAACCAAAAAAAAAAAAAAAAAAAAAAAAAAAATCTTGGTAATGGTGGTGAGATTATATTAAAATGCTTAGACTAAATATGGCCAGTTTTATTATTTAGAAACTGGCTTCTGCTTCCGTTAGCTTGTATCCTATCTTTGACATCTCTGTATAAAAAATTACATTGAAAAGTCTAAGCTGTTTAACCATGAAATTACTAGGTTTTAGCTTCCTTAGGTTAAATTCTGCCATAGATTCAAAGGGTAAAATAGTTAAATGGCTTATACTTTCTAATTGTGAAAATATAGAGGCCATTACAATATCTTGATTTAACAACTTCTTTACTTACTCATCCAAGAGTAAGATGTTAAGGAAAGCAGGGGCTATTTTGTCATGGAACCTAAGAAGAGTTTTAATAGTGGGTTTTCAGAGTACAGTGCAAGCTTTTGCTTATTTTTTTTAAGTCACCTATCATTTTAATGTTAGTACTAGAAGCAACCATTTGCTGCTTCTCTCTGTAGCAGTAAAGGCCTTTGCTTTTTTTCTTTTGGTTCATAGAGATCCATTCCTTTTGTATATGAATTAAGTCAAATACAAGTCATATTGATAGTCATAGATTTATTTTGTTTGTTTTAGGTATGATGCATTGTGTATTCTCCTTCGTCACAGCAAGAATGTACGTTTTTGGTTTGCTCATAACGTCCTTTTTAATGTTTCAAATCGCTTCTCCGAATATCTTTTGGAATGCCCAAGTGCAGAAGTGAGGGGTGCATTTGCAAAACTTATAGTTTTTATTGCACATTTTTCCTTGCAAGATGGGCCATGTCCTTCACCTTTTGCGTCTCCTGGACCTTCTAGTCAGGTAATTGTACAGTTTGCTTTCTAATGATTAAATGCATACCAAAGAACAATGTTTGCTAGAAGTTGTAGTCACATGCTTATGTTCATCTATTTGATATGTTTACCTCATATATACGCACACACAGAGAATCTGATGTTTCAAGTTCCCATGAAAATTATACTATATAGAAATGAACTAAAAGGGGCTGGGAGCTGGGTGCAGTGGTACACACCTATAATCCCAGCAACTAATGGTGAGGCAGTAGGATTACAAATTTGAGACCAGCTTAGGGAACTTAGATCCTGTCTCAAAATGGAAAAATTGAAAGGAATGGGGATGTGGCTCAGGTAAAGTGCCTCTGAGTACAATCCCCAGCACCAGGAAAAAAGAAAGAAATGAACAGTGATTTTTTTTTAAACATAAGGGAGCTGGGTGTGGTGGCTCATACCTAAAATCCCAATGAGTCAGAAGCCTGAGACAGGATATAATAATAATATGGAAACCCTTAATGTTCAGTTACATATAGTAGCTTATTTATAATCTTAAGTAAATTTTTCTATCTTAAAGGATTTTTTATGGACTTAAAATTCACAACAATCTGAAGGATTGATAATGAAATCTACCCAGATGTTTATTCCCTTTCCCAACCAGCAACCCTTTTAATCAGTTCTTCCATAAATTTATGCTTGTGTCAACATATACCCTTTTTTTTTTTAATGTGAAAAGAATTATACCTGCACGTTGCTGCTGAGAAACAGCTAATATTTTATCTTTTACAGGCTTATGACAACTTAAGCTTGAGCGATCACTTACTAAGAGCAGTACTAAATCTCTTGAGAAGGGAAGTTTCAGAGCATGGACGTCATTTACAGCAGTATTTCAATTTGTTTGTAATGTATGCCAATTTAGGTAAGAATTTACGTTTTCTTAATGTGTTTGTTAAATGGTGAAATTTTTTTTTTGGGGGGGGGGTACCGGGGATTGAACTCAGGGTCACTCGACCACTGGGCCACATGCCCCAGACCTTTTTTGTATTTTATTAGAGACAGGGTCTCACTGAGTTGCTAAGTGCCTCAGCCTCTCAAGTGCTGGGATTACAGGCATGCGCCACTGTGCTTGGCTGGTGAAATCATTTAAGTCAATTGATGACATATAACCTAGTAGAAAATTTGTACAAGAAACCTTATATTTTATGGTAATTCATGTGTCACTGCTCTTCATTAGAAACAGATGAGAATCTTTGTCATAGTCACGTTTTGTCTCCTAAAACAGTGTGCCAGATATGGCTGCTTTTTGAACATACTCATTTCTAGGCCCCATCTCACACTGATTGAATCAGAATTCCCAAAGTTAGTTTAAGGAACCTATATTTTATAAAGGTCCCTAGATGCTTGTAATACTTCCCAAGTTTTGAGTAGAGGTCTACATGTAACTTTTTCTTGAAGTGAACGAAATTAAAATGAGAGATAGTATAAATATTCACTTAGCTGGATGTGGTGTTGTATGCCTGTGATCCCAGCAATTTTGGAGGCTAAGCACTCAGGAAGATCACAAGTTTGAGGCCAGCCTCAGCTACCTAATAAAACCCTGTGTCAAATTTTTAAAACTTTTTTTTTTTTTTTTTAATGACTGGGGATGTAACTCAGTGTTAAAGTTATCCCTGGATTTTTACTTATTATGTATATATTTCATATAAATATAAAACCCCCTTCTTGCTCCACTTAAGGGACTAGATGTAGCTCAGTGGTAGAGCTCTTGCCTAGCCTAAGTGAGGCCTTGGGAATTTGCTTAAATTATTCTCTTGTTACCACTGTATGACAGCTCTCCTTTTCAAAGTAGCCTACTCTGACATCACTAGATCATTTATCTTCATTGGGTTCTGAAATTTACATTAAAAAATTTATGCTATACTTGGTTCTGCTTTTTCTATTGTTTTTTTTTTTTTTTTTTAATATTTATTTGCTTTAGTTGTATACAGTGTGTTTATTTTTACATGGTGCTGAGGATTGAACCCGGGCCGTGACTTGCTAGGCGAGCACTCTAACACTGAGCCACAACCCCAGCCCTTCTATTGTGTTTTTTTTTTTTTTTTTTTTTTTTTTTTTTTTAAATATTTATTTATTTACTTTAGTTATACACAATGAAATGCATTTATGTTTACGTGGTGCTGAGGATCGAACCCGGGCCGCGCACGTGCAAGACGAGCGCTCTGCCGCTGAGCCACAATCCCAGCCCCTTCTATTGTGTTTTGATAGCAACCAAATTTTTCTGTTGCTCCCCCACTAGATTGCACAGTATCCCCTGGTAAATGTTTGCTGAATGGATGGGTAGTAAAGAATATCATAAAATATATTTTCGTCATTTTAGGGGAGGTGTTCTCTTTTGGCCTGGGGGAGGTAAATTTCTTATGATTGAAATTATGAAATTGCTAATGAGGTGATAGTGTACTGATCCCAAAATGATTACTGAGACATTCCAGTTAAAATCTTAGAGGTGATAATATGTATTTGGCTGGTCTATCCAAAATTAAGTTCTATACCCAAGCATCCATGTCATTTCCGCTGTTTTCTGTGTGAGCTCGCTGACTGATACTTGGCCCTTTTAACATCAGGAAGATTTTACTTTCCATTTTTCCCTGTAGTTCGTCATCTTTTCCCTCACCTTTCCATATCAGAAACATTTGGTATTTGTAGTTGAGAAAGAAGAGGATATATATTACACAAATACTAACTAGAATCTGCATTTCTTGCTTATTTAAAAGGTTTTTCTTGGGGCTGGGGTTGTGGCTCAGCGGTAGAGCGCTCGCCTAGCACGTGCACAGCCCAGGTTCGATTCTCAGCACCACATAAAAATAAAAGCATTGTGTACAACTAAAACAAACAAATATTTAAAAAAAATAAAAGGTTTTTCTTTTTCTTCCTTTTTATTTATTTATTCATTTTATTTTCCCTTGTTGTTGTTACTGAGGATTAAACCCAGGGGCGATCTACCACTGAGCTGCATTCCTAGCCCTCTGTATTGTCTTCATATGTGTGTGTGTGGTGCTGGAGATTAAACCCATGGCCTTGTGCATGCCAGGCACTCTACCTACTGGGCTATATCCCCAGCCCCTGTATTATCTATCTTGAGACAGGGTCTCCCTAAATTGCTGAGGCTGGCCTCCAATTTGTAATCCTTCTGCCTCAGCCTCCCAAATTGCTGGAATTACAGGGGCACTCGACCACTGGGCCACATCCCCAGCCCTTTTTTGTATTTTATTAGAGACAGGGTCTCACTGAGTTGCTAAGTGCCTCACCATTGCTGAGGCTGGCTTTGAACTCGTGATCCTCCTACCTCAGCCTCCAAAGTGCTGGGATTACAGGCATGCGCCACCACACCCGGCTAAAATTGGCATAACTTTTGAGGAGTGAGAAAATGAGAAAGTAAAACAAATGTAAACAGAGGCAATTTATAAAAAGTTCTTATTTCTCCATTTAATAGTTACTGTTTTTGTCATCCTTATGATAAAGGTTAACCATGTTGGTCAAACCTTTTGGGCTCTCCAGGCCCTAGAAAGTTCACCTTCCACATGGCCCAGTACAACCAGAAGGTTATAGTCATGGTTGCTGTTTATCAATTTTGATATTGAAGTCTAATTATATCTAATCTGTGAATTTTCTATCCTGATTTACGTCTCTGAATGCTAAGGAAATGTGATATATTTCTGATCATAAGAATGATAGACCTATTGAATACTACCTTTTTTATTCACAAAGCCCTTATCCTAATGTTTTTCTTCCTCTCTCCTACCATCTCTTTCACTGTAGGTGTGGCAGAAAAGACACAGCTTCTCAAACTAAGTGTACCTGCTACCTTTATGCTTGTGTCTTTAGATGAAGGGCCAGGTCCTCCAATCAAATATCAGTATGCTGAATTAGGCAAATTATACTCAGTAGTGTCACAGCTGATCCGCTGTTGCAATGTCTCATCAAGAATGCAGTCTTCAATAAATGGTAAAGTAGAAAGCCTCATTCTTCCCAATAAATTTTAAATACTGCTGGGCTATATAGCACTTGATCAAATGTTAATTCTGAAGATGTTTAAATACAAAATAAGAGTCTGAAGGAAGGTCCATGCTTGGAAATATTTTATATTTTGAGTGCTATACCTTTTTCACATGTTTAACAGGGATGACTTTTCTGTCTGCTTGCTATTGAAGTTGACACCTTGTACTTTAAGAATTAACTTTTTGCATTATATCATTTTGGGATATCTAATCATGGTAACATAATATTCATTGTGCTTAGAAACATGATTTACAAAGTTACTTTTCAAAAATAAATTAACAGGCTACTTTTATGTTGAAATGAGTGTGTTGTTATTATGGAAAAGTTTATTAGTTGTTCATTGCCAAATCTGCATTCTAGGTAATCCTCCTCTTCCCAATCCATTTGGTGATCCCAATTTATCACAACCTATAATGCCAATTCAGCAGAATGTGGCAGACATTTTATTTGTGAGAACAAGTTATGTGAAAAAAATCATTGAAGACTGCAGTAACTCAGAGGAAACTGTCAAATTGCTTCGTTTTTGCTGCTGGGAGAATCCTCAATTCTCATCTACTGTCCTCAGTGAACTTCTCTGGCAGGTTAAAGGAACATATAAACATTGATAAATCTCTATGATTTGATTTGTTATTCCTTTAAGTTGTTCACTCTGTCTTACATGTTTTTAGGTTGCGTATTCCTACACCTATGAACTTCGGCCCTATTTGGATCTCCTTCTGCAAATCTTACTGATTGAGGACTCCTGGCAGACTCACAGGTGGATACATGTTTTCATTACTGGACTACTTATACATGCCCAGGTGTTGGACATAATTGAAATTGACAGTCACCACTTTAGAGTCCTAGTGAATATTTCATCTTACAAAAAAACTCAGGCCGGCACCGTGACACACACCTGTAATTCCAGCACTTGGGAGGCTGAGGCAAGAGGATCACGAGTTCAAAGCCAGCCTCAGCAATGGCGAGGCACTTAGCAACTCAGTGAGACCCTGTCTCCAAATTAAATACAAAAAAGGGCTGGGGGTGTGGTTCAGTGTTAGAGTGCTTGCCCAACATGATATATTTTTTTATCTTTGCCCAAGTTTCATACTTAATATTCTAACTTCATTTCTTTGAATTGAGATTTTTAATTGTAGACATGCATACTTACGGTATTTATTGTTTACACATTCATACGTGCGCATAATATAACAGAGTAATTTGGCCAATATTACTCCTCCACACTTCTCCCTGTAGCATAGGCATTTGGTAAATATTTAAGTTCATTGATGAGTCCCCTGATGTTTTTTAGGATTCATTTGCATTAGTTTTAGAATTAGTCACATGAAATATTTGATTACCTAAAAGTAGTCCTTAGGTGTAAGTACTTAGAGTTTATAAAGTCATTGCAGACACTAAGGTAGTAAATAGTAAACTGTTACTCCTGCCAAGAAATAGGTTTCTGTGAACTTCTGTTTACATTTTTGTCTACCTATCAGTATACAACCTTGTTTTTCTATGTGTTTCTGTTTAAAGGCACCTTATTTAACATACGTTGTTGACTAACGTTGAGCTTGCAAGTCGGGCATGGTGGCATATACCTATTATCCTAGCTATTTGGTAGGCTGAGGCAGGAGGACCACAAGTTTGGTGCTAGCCTGGACAAATTTTCTAACATATTTTCTCATCTGTTCATGGATATAATAATAATACCTATACTCTAGCATTAGATTAAATGACTAGATCAGACATTAAATGAGTGGCATGTATCAGGCAATAAGTATAAGAATTTAGAAGTTTTAATCTTATATCTGCTTCTTTTTCAGAATTCATAATGCGCTTAAGGGAATTCCAGATGACCGAGATGGGCTGTTTGACACAATCCAGCGCTCTAAGAATCACTATCAGAAAAGAGCATACCAATGTATAAAATGTATGGTAGCTCTCTTCAGCAATTGTCCTGTTGCTTACCAAATCCTGCAGGTGAAGATTTTTTCTTCTGTAGAAATCTGAATCAGAATTAAGGGTTCTATTTTAAAGAAGAGAATCCTGAGAATTTAGGGTTGTCATTTTTAAGTTAACTTTGAGATTTTCCAAGTTCTCTTACATATGTGCTTTTATTTTCTTTTGAAGGGTAATGGAGATCTGAAAAGAAAGTGGACCTGGGCAGTGGAATGGCTTGGAGATGAACTTGAAAGAAGACCATACACTGGCAATCCTCAGTACACTTACAACAATTGGTCTCCCCCAGTGCAAAGCAATGAAACATCAAATGGCTATTTCTTGGAGAGATCTCATAGCGCTAGGATGACACTTGCAAAAGCTTGTGAACTCTGTCCAGAGGAGGTAAAAAAAGCCACCAGTGTGCAGCAAATAGAAATGGAAGAAAGCAAAGTAATTCTTTACTTTATAGGCCAGTGTTTACGTATTAACAATAATAGTGTTTTTTTTTTTTTTTTTTTTAAGTTACATTGAAGTTTTTGTTTGCATTACTGTTACTGTATATGGTGTTGATTCCAGTTCCTTTGTTTATCTGCAGTAAAAGAAGTTATTAATGGGTCAGGTCAGTTTTATAGGTTTTAAAATTTTATTTCAGAGCTGGGGATGTTTGTAGCTCAGTGGTAGAGTGCCTACTTAGTATACACAAGGCCCTGGGATTGGTCCTCAACACTGCAAAACCAAACAAAAAAATTAAATATTCTGGGTGTGGTGATGCACACCTGTAATCCCAGCTACTCAGGAGGCTGAGACAGGAGTGTTGCAAGTGAGCTTGAATTTACCTCTATAATTCTTTTTTCCTTTTTTTCTATTTAAAATTAGGAGCCAGATGACCAAGATGCCCCAGATGAGCATGAGTCGCCGCCACCTGAAGATGCCCCATTATACCCCCATTCACCCGGATCTCAATATCAACAGGTAAACAGGAGTCAAATTTTGATTTTAGCCCCTAGAACCAATTCTTAGGCTTTATAAATAATTGCCAAATTTTGTATGACTGTGAAGTCATGGAGGGATCATCTAGGGGACATGATCAGAAGAGGAATGGTAGAATGGAATCATGGTGCCCATTTCAACTTGCCCTTGGGTAGTTTCTTCATCAAATAGGTGTCCTTCTGATACTGGTAATTACATTTGGTAAATCTGTGATATTCATGTCAACATAAAATGATAACCATTGCTTAGTGTAAAGGATTAAGATGATATTTCCTGTTAGGGTAAGTCTGCAAATGGATTATGAGGATATTAAGGTTATGATAATGAAGAAACAGGTCGTTGGTTACTTAACCCTAGATTTCAGTTTGAGAGTAGGAATTATTGAGGGAAAAAATATGGATTTGGCAGTTTTCCATGGGAGATGAACTGTAAAATAAATAATAAATAGAAAACAAAAAAATTAGGTGAAGAAACATTCTAAATGAGAAAGAACTTCTCTAAACCCAGTTGTCACTGTATCTATTTTTAAGGTGGCAGTGGTACTTGAACAAGTATTAGAGCCTCCTGGAGGGCTTATTAGAGCACAGTTGCTAGACCCCCACCCCAGAGCCTCGGGTCTCCTCCCACCCACAATGTGCTGTTGTTCTAACAAGTTCCCCACTGCTGCGGCGGTGGCGCACGCCTATAATCCCAGCACTTGGGAGGCTGAGGCAGGAGGATTGCAAGTACAAAGCCAGCCCCACTGCTGGTCTAAAACCATTTGAGAAACATGTAAGTCATTCTTTCTTAGACTTCAGGGTATAAATAGAAGCATGCCGAATAGTTAAGAAGTACGTATTCAACACAATTCTTTTCATAATACAAATGATATAGAAAGTAAAACCTAAAATCTTGGCTTGGCTGGTGGGGATATACAGGCATTCCAAAAGATTAAGTAACCAAATCCGTAGGAGAAAAAATTACTTTCTGGACCCTGAGAAAGCTCATATTAATCATGCCTGGTTGCTTTATTATCTTCTTCAACATTGTTTTGTTTTCACTAACATTGTTTTGTGTTCATAGTTATTGCTCCTGCAGATCTCATATCATGGGCAATCACTTATCATATGGAAGAGTTTGAATTCTGTGTACTCTTAACTCATGAATCATTCTTTGTGAAGATTTTGGCCACAAATAATAATGGGCTAATCCCTTTTTTTGGGGGGTGGGGGGGTAATGGGGATTGAACTCAGGTGCACTGGGCCACATCCCCAGCCCTTTTTTGTATTTTATTAGAGACAGGGTCTCACTGAGTTGCTAAGTGCCTCACCATTGCTAATTGCTAAGGCTGGCTTTGAACTCGTGATCCTCCTGCCTCAGGCTCCCAAGTGCTGGGATTACAGGTGTGCGCCACCGCGCCCGGCTCCCCTTATTACACTTTTGCATCTAAGTGTTTCACACTAAAAGTCACTTTGGACTAGGTGTAGTGGTGCATGCCTGTAATCCCAGCATCTTGGGAGACTGAGGCAGAAGTTCGAGGCCAGCTTGGGGAATTTAGATTCTGTCCTTAAAGAGGGCGGGGGTGGGGGGAGTTAGGATCCTGAGAATGTAGCTCAGAGCATCCCTGGGTTCAATCCCCAGTATACTGCCAAGAATACAACAAAACAAATGAAAATTACTTTGGTCAAAGATTTATACAGACCTGCACAATCATCACTCTTATAAATTGGAACACTGAGGTTTGTATTTACACTAGTTTTTTCTCTTTCAAACGAGTTAATTTTTTCACGATTAGTCTTAAGTGTATTTAAAGGATAAGTCTCAGAAATGAAAGAAATGTTTACATTTTCACAAACTTCAGCTTGTGATTTTACCCTGGGAAAAATTTTAACACGCACATCTCGTTTCCCCTCCCAGAACAACCATGTGCATGGACAGCCATATACAGGCCCAGCAGCACACCACATGAACAACCCTCAGAGAACTGGCCAACGAGCACAAGAAAATTACGAAGGCAATGAAGAAGTATCCCCACCTCAGACCAAGGATCAGTGAAATGCACATAATTAACTGGTTCCATCAAGACTGTGCACCCAGGCCTTACAGTCCAACCTTTTTCTGTGTCTGGCTAATATTTAAAACTAGAAAACTATTCCTAATCAACATGGAGTGGAGAGTTTATTCACTGTCTTATCTGCAGAAATTTGCTGTCAATATATAACCCGCCTGCAGTGGAAAGTGTATAGTGTTTTGTAATAAATGGCCTGATGCTAATGTGTAAATGGCAAAGGTGTATATAGTATATTAATGTTTGACTGTTAATTCTTAAGCAAGAAACTTTTTTCTTGATGAGACTCACAGATCTACAAAAACTACAAAAGTTAATTTTCTTGTTCTACCCACTGCACTCTGCAACCAGTGTTGCCTGCCTCGTGGCAGTTGGATCAACTCCTTTACAAAACAAAAAATAAACCGACAGCAACAAAACAGCCCATTCATGTCAGCCACACCAATAGTTTCATGTTAATTCTTTGCAACTGAATTCAATTTAACTATGAGCAATGTAAGGCTGGTAACCTTTAAATTATTTGGTTGATGTGGAAAATTGGTGATGTAACATTGTTTCTAGATCTTTTTCATTGCCTTTTTATTCTGATATTAGGTTAATCACTTTGAGGCTATAGTTATGCTGTAACATTTAGCATGGCTTCACACCACCTTAGTGTAGCCAATGAGGAAAAAAACTACCATAATGACTGCAGTTGTCTGGAAGTGACAGCTGTGTTGCTCAGAGCTTTTCCTTCTTACACCTAGAATATAAAATAAAGCGAGGGGAGAGAGAAATGTGACAGGCAGTTTTCAGTTGCACTTATGTTCCTTCTCATGTTTGACAGTTCAGTCTTTGGGTGGGATTAAGAAAACTTTAAGTATCAGTAATGGGAATTTTAAAAGATTTTTTTTTAAATATGCAAAAATTTGCTATGCCAGGATGCTGGAGCATAATAGAAGACTGTATTTGGTGTGCTTGTTTTTGTTTCTTTGGTAGAGATTATTAGGTGAGTCTTCTAAAACCTTCTTTCTGCTGGATCCCAGTGATGTGGAAGTCGCCAGAATCCCACAGTTCTTGGAGTACCTCTGCACCAAGATGTCTGACTGATTTTTCTGCTCAGTCACAATTTTACTTGAAAGCAAGAATTGTCCTAGCTCATTTTCCATTATTCAAAAAATATTAACATTCAAAGCAGGGTCTAATTTAAAAAGAAACTACTGTATAATTGCAGTATCACAATTTCAGAATAAACATTTGATTAAAGATAAGGAACTCATCAGTTAATACTGTATTTAAAAGAGAATTGGTGACTTGAATGTGTGTAATTTTTTGGGAACCTGTCTAAAAAACCAAATACCCCTGCAAACAGATTCAGCCCACCCTATTCTATTTAAATATTTTGCTGTTTTATTTTATAGAAATTATTTTGCTGAATTCACAAATAGAATTTGATTTAAGAAGAACTTTTTGTCCTGTGGTGTTTTTGGTTTTTGTTACTTTTTTTGTCCTTTTTTTTTTTTTTTTTTTTTTTTTGACTGCATATTAAAATTCTGTGCATAGCATGCATAGGCATGGCACTTAATTCAGGATTTCAGTTTTTGTGCACAGAAAGATTTGACCTTTGGCCCTTACTAAAGACTTCAGAGAGCCGGGAGCAGTGGCGCGCGCCTGTAATCCCAGCGACCAGGGAGGCTGAGGCAAGAGAATCGCAGGCTCAAGGCCAGCCTGGAAAACTTAGCGAGACTCTGTCTCCAAATTAAAAACTCAAAAGGGCTAGGGATGCAGCTCAGCAGTAGAGTGCCCCTGGGTTCAGTCCTCAGTTCCCCAAAATAAATACTTCGAGAAAACAGAATGATGACACTGTAAAAGTTTCCTAACAATCAATCTTGTACTTTTTGTATGTTTTTTATATACATGTATATTTAATGAGCACAAGCTAGGTTGTATTTTTTACAGTTCAGTTAATGGGAAAAAGTTTTGTCAAAAGGCAATAGTTGGAACTGAACAAAGCAGAAACAAATAGCATTGCATTATTTTATGATTAAAAGGGGCAGGTATTTAAGATAAAGCTTTGGGTATCTTATTTGCAGTACTCTAATAACTAATCTGTGCTTCTAGGTTTTCTGTAGTATTAGGAAATTTTGATGGCAGATAGTCTGTTTTTACTTTAAGTATGTTACATCTGAATTTAAGTTTGTGTTTTTTCTTTTGTATTTTGCAGAGCTGGGGATGGAACCCAGGGCTTCAAGCATACTAGGCAAATGCTCTGCCTTTGAGCTACATCCCCAGCCTGAATTTGTTTGAGCAAGGGTTGTACAGTGTTTGCGATTCCAGTTGGTAGCTTTAACTTAAAAGTTAGTCACAAGCTTTCTCAACTAGCAAAGTAGGTTAACTTTATTTGGACAAGTTCCTATTATTGTTAATTACACCATCTCACCATCTAAGAGGTGATTTTAAAATTTCCTGGTCCTTAACAAAAGTATGTAATGTACTTAATTTAAAACGTAATGACTTCCTAGATGAGGAAAAACTTGACATTTTAAAAGGCTGTGAATTTTTCTCTTTGGAGGGAGAGCCCAACTTTGCTTTGAATTTACAAGCCACCCCCCCACCCTCCCCAGTGCCAGGTGAGGGCTTGAGAGTCATTTTTCCCTCTCTTTGAGGAAGAATGGCCTGTATTATGACCAGGAGTGAGGGAGAGTGAAACAGTTATTTTTGTGCAAGTTATTTTCTGTATTTAACTCTTAAGTATTAGTGTATAACGGGAAATTTTAAGATGCATGTTATCATAAGAGCAACCATAGTGGTGATTTTTGAAGTCTTTTTCTGAACACGGCACATTTTCAATTTCAAGTTTTCAAAGTGCCTAAAGGTTATTTAATTCTCCCTCAGATGATTTTTTGAGCCATATACTTCTACTTTCAATGTTTCTTGCAGAATCACTAGTCTTCCTTCGAAAGAAATACTCCTGGAATTCTAAATGGCATGATTGCTTGTATAGAAGACAGTAGAATCTGTTAACGTAAAGACTGAAGATATTTTAGTTGTAAAACTGTGTGAATTAGGGATTTGCCCTGCTGGATCTAAGTATTTCAGTGTACAACTTGGTAAGAACCGTATTGCTGCTGTTTCTAAGACCTCCACCAACCAAAATTTTCATGTTCAACATGGTAGAGGCAGAAATAACATAATCATATTTGGGGACTTTTCTCTTTTTGTTGAATTTCTCTTGGTCATAATTTCCCAGCCTGCGTCTTTTAGTTATGATGTATACAAACTTAGAATTATTAAAATGTTTTCTATTTTTTTCATGATTAACTTTTATTAGTGAATGATAAGTCTTTAATCCTCTCAGTGGTTCAAGAGATGATCCTTTTTTATTTGAATTGTTTGTAAATGAAAACCACAGTCTGTGATAACTCAGATGAATTCAGAATAGTTTTCAGTTTTTTATTAGTACTTTTGCAGCTTATGTTCTCCCATGAACTGTTTTACTTTGCCGAATTTTGTGGTTTTTGGTGGCTATATCCTGCCTTATTTAGAATTATAACTGGATAAGAAAATTGCCTTTTCATTTTAAGTGCCCACTTTTGGCCTCCAGTTTAAAGGTACTACATACATGCTGCCAATACAGGAAGACAACACCCACTTGCCCCGGCTTTGTGTTACCAAGAAAAAGAACAGTACTGGTTTCATAGTAGGGCTCAACCAGAATTGGTCCTACACCTACATGTTTAGTATTTGAAAATAAGGTTTGGGGTGTGATGAATCACTACAAGAAGTGCTAAATGTATTAAGAACTTAACTGCCGATTGTATTTATAACAGTTATTTCATGCTTGCAGAAATGTAGCACTTTTCCTCCAAATTTATAGGTGTAAGAAAAGGTGGGGAGAGGTGCACCACATTTTAAAGTCACAAGTGAGTGCAAATTTTTATTTTGAAATCCAGATTCCCAGAAGGAAATTTCACCACCCAACTCTCACTTCCTAGCCTTTTACAAACCAACAGACTGACATAAAGATTGTCCACAGTTCCTAAGATTTAGCACATATACAAAAATAAAACTTTATAAATTAAATTTGGGTTTTCCTTTTATTTATTAAAACTTACAAAGTTCAGAAGGGAATTCTCCGCCTTCCACCCCACAAGTCTTAGGGGTTAGACCCAGGACCTCAACACCCCAGTCCTGAAGGGAATTTTTTAAAGGAACTCTGCCATCCTTTGGTTGATCCAAAGTGTATTCATACCTAAGCAGTTCTGAAATTGAGTTGTGATCTAATTACTGACCCAGTCCTTCTTTCTAAAACCAAGATTTAAATAGTTCAGTGTCTCAAGAGTCTTTTCAGATCTGAAATAAAAGCCAGGTCACGTATTTTGAGGCAAGTTATAGGAGGGAAACATTTCTCAACATGCCATCTGCTCTTAGTATCTAAAAAGTAACATCGTGTTTCAAGGAACTAGGACTTCTCCAGAAATTTGTTAGTGTTTCTCTAAAGTTGGTTCGCTTCAAAGAGGACTGCTGAAGAAATACTCCAAATCTTAATCTAATTTTATTGATAATTTTTCAACAGCAGGACAGGCATGGGGGTACAACACCTGTGATCCCAGAGATTTGGGAGGCTGAACAGGTTGGCAAAAAGTTTGACAGCAGCTGGGTGTGGTGGTGCACCCATGTAATCCCAAGCAGCTTGAGAGGCTGAGATAGGAGTTCAAAACCAGCCATAGCAATGGCCATGCACTAAGCAACTCGGTGAGAACCTGTCTCTAAAATACAAAATAGGGCTGGAGGTGTGGCTCAGTTCAATACCCAGTGCCAAAAAAGCTAGCCAGATATGGTGGCACATACCTGTAATCCCAGCAACTGGTGGGGTTGAGGCAGGAGGACTGTAAGTTCAAAGCTGGCCTCAGCAACTCAAGTGAGACCCTGTCTAATAAAATATTTAAAAAGGGCTGGGGATGTGGCTCAGTGGTTAAGCGCCACTGGGTTCAATCCCTGGTACCGGAAAAAAAAAAAAAAAAAAAAAAAAAAAGTACTGAGACCAGGGGCTGGGGATGTGTCAGCGGTAGAGCGCTCGCCTAGCACGTGCGCGGCCTGGGTTCGATCCTCAGCACCACGTAAAAATAAACGCATTGTGTACAACTAAAAGCAAATAAACAACAAAAAAAAAGTACTGAGACCAGCCTTAGCAACTTGGATCCCATCTCTAAAAATGAAAGGACTGTGGATGTAGCTCAGTGGTGAAGTCCCCCCAACTTCAATCCTCAGTACAAAACAAAATCAGAAAAACTATTCTTCTGCTATTTGGAAAACTCCCTCTAGTTGGATTAGAACATTTTCAGAACAGGTTGTGTATCACATTTCATCTTGTATCATACATAGCCTGAGAATGATTTTCTACAATATTCTTAGTAGCCCTATGATTTACATTAGGCATTTTTTTCCAGTGCCAGGGATGGAACGAGGTGTATGCTAGGCAAGCTCTACCACTGAGCCACACACCAGCCCAGAAACTTAAAATTTCAGACTCATAAAAAAACGTTGGTTATTTTGCTGGGCGCCGTGGTGCATTCCTATAATCCCAGTGATTTGGGAGGCTGAAGCAGGTGGATTGCAAGTTCAAGGCCAGCCTCAGCTACTTGGTGAGACCCTATCTCAAAAAATTAAATGGGCCAGGAATGTGGCTCAGTGGTAAAGCACCCCTGGGTTAAATCCCCATTAACCCCCCCCCAAAAAAATAATTAAAAATTGGTTAAAGACATTCCATTTAAATGCACCAAACCAACAGCACTAGTAGCTGGGCATGGTAGCACATACCTGTAATCCCAGTGGCTCTGGAGGCTGAAGCATGAAGCAGTAGGATCATAAATTTCAAAACATGCCTCAGCAGCTTAGTTAAACCCTGTCTCAAAAAATAATAAAAAGTCTGAGGATCCTGGTTGAGTGCCCCTGGGTTCAATTACCATTACCCCATCTGTCATCTTGGGCACAACAGGTTTGGATTCTACCCCAGAATAGAGGTATATGATAGAGAATAGTTGAGTTTTACCAAGTCAAAGATGTCATCTGTTATGAGGTGCACCATTAAGAAAATTCACTAAGGGATATCAAAATGTGGGGAATCCATCCAATAATAAGCCATATCATGGCAATCCCCTTCTAACATTCAGAAATAGATTTTTTTGTAGCTGTCAATGCTCGCCAGTTTACATATTTATGAAGAAAAACCCTTAATGGTATAGCCATCTTTTTTTTGTTGTTGTTGTTTTTTGGAAACAGGTCTCACTAAGCTGCTGAGGGTCTTACTAAATTGCCAAAGCTGGCCACAAACTTAAGATCCTCCTGCTTCAGCCCCCTGAATTGCTGGATTACAGGTGTGTGCCTGGCTATGGCCATTCTTTTGAGATAGTTCTGTGTGGCTGGTCCCCAGTTCTCATCTGCATGGATTTTCTGCTGCTAACTACTGATCAGCTGCCCTGGACTCTTGTGCATCATTGCACTCCCTACATTAGAAAATAAGAGTATACCTAGGCATGGTGATGCACCCCATAATGCTTGTAATCCCAGTGACTGAAGCTAAGGCAGTTGCAAGTTCAACGTCAGTCTGGGAAGTTTAGGGAGACCCTGTCTCAAAAAGGGATAGGGAGCCGGGCACGGTGGCACATGCCTGTAATCCCAGCACTTTGGGAGGCTGAGGCAGGAGGATCGCGAGTTCAAAGCCAGCCTCAGCAATGGCGAGGCACTCAGCAACTCAGTGAGACCCTGTCTCTAAATAAAATACAAAAAAGGTCTGGGGATGTGACCCAGTGGTCGAGTGCCCCTGAGTTCAATCCCGGCACCACAAAAAAAAAAAAAAAAAAATAGGGATAGGGATGCAGTTCAGTGTTGAAGTGCTGCCCGGTTCGATTCCAGTGCCGCAAAAATAAGTTTGGCTTTACACTGCTATCCCTCACCAAAAAAAACTGGAGGGGGGCCACTTTGCAAGACAGTAAGAATTGTATTTATGTTCTATTTCTTTTCAAGTGTATAGATGGGGAAAAGGTCAAAATGGGCGCTTTAGAAATGGAGGAGATTTTTCATGGAGTCCTTTGAAGCAATTGTATTGCGCGAGGAATGGAAATGTATTCTTAACAGAATTATGCCTCTCAAGTCAGGTTAACGTGCTTGCCATTTGGTCATGTTCTCATCTATTTCTTCCCCCACCATTAGAATAATAGGTATTCCTTTGGAATTCAGTAGTAAGGATAATTTTGATTGGGTCTTTTTGCTGTACTGGGGAATGAACCCAGGGGCACTTTACTACTGAGCTACATTCCCAGAGCTTTATATTTTATTTTGAGGCAAGGTCTTCCCAAATTCCCAAGACTGACCTCAAAATTGCCATCCTCCTGCCTCAGTTGCCTGAGTCCCTGGGATCACAGATGTGTGCCACTGCACCATGCCTGGCTGCATCTTAAAACCAATATTTCCAGTGGACCCAGAGTGAAGGAGGCATTTTGTTTCATGAAGGTTCAGAATCACCTTCCCTTCTTGCCCACCTAAATATACCACCTGCACAGGGACTGTCAGGGAAAGGAGACATTTGGAACCAGGGTCCTAAGGAAGGAGGTCAACATTTAGGGCCTGTAGGGTGTTGAGCAAGAGCCCATCATAATCCGTCTTCCTAAGATGTCTAAATGCTTTGGATAGTCCCTGGCGAATTTCTTGATGTATAAATTAGTACGTTCTCTTGGGTAATAACAGAAACAAGTTTTTCAGGCTATGCTTAAAAAATGAGAAACATACATAGTGTACCTACTTACCTTTGATGAATAAGGAGCCTCTTTATTGAAAATATTAATCAGTAGTATTAGTAATGAGTAATCTACTTTCAGAATGTTTTCTTAAGCATTTATGACGAATCCTTCCAGGGCTTTATGCAGATTCCCAAGAGGTAATGTTAAACATCACTTATTTATGAAATCTTAGTCAAAGACTATGAATGCACTAAAAAGAAATTTAAAAGCTAAAGCGATTAAGTCAGTTTTTAAATACCAAGCATACCAAGCTCTTGGGTTGTCCTTAGCCTTTGCTATTGTTCCAAGATTTTTTTTGTGGGGGGGGGGGGGGGGGGTACCGGGGATTGAATTCAGGGGCACTCGACCACTGAGCCACATCCCCAGCCCTTTTTTGTATTTTATTTAGAGACAGGGTCTCACTGAGTTGCTTAGCGCCTTGCCATTGCTGAGGCTGGCTTTGAACTCACAATCCTCTTGCCTCAGCCTCCTAAACCACTGGGATTACAGGCGTGCGCCACCACACCCAGCTTCAAGAATTTTTTAACTAATAAAAAAGCAAAAACCAAAAAGACTTGCACTAAAATGTAAACAGGTTTGCCTTTCTAATGGCCACAGAAGCTAATCTATGTGCTGAATAAAGTGGATACTTCATAATTATCAACATAGCATTAGAATGTTGAAATAGGCTATTTATACTGATGTTAGCTGATATCCCATTCTCAAAGGGAAAATAAATAAACACATCGTTTGAGAAGGAATGCAGGCTGGAGAAGAATGTGGTTGAAGAATCTTACCAAGTGTGATAGAAGTGGCTGCAGGATGTACCTCTCATGCTCTGTATTTGTCTCTACAAAAACTGGTTTCATGGGTAACCAAGAGCAACAGGGTTTTGGGTGTTTTTGGACAGTAATAATTTTATCAATATCCAATCCACATTTAAGCTGCGGGGGTGGGGAGTGTTAGGGGTGGAATCCAGGGCCTCCTGCATGCTAGGCAAGTGCTCTACCACTGAGCTACGCCCCCAGCCCCACATTGCCATTCTGCTTCCCAGAAGTGTGATGACGGATGGTCATTACAAAATTAGAGGCTGAAAAGAAAGAAGTAGCTGCTCACCGAGGTGTGCACCTGTAACCCCAGTGACTCAGGAGGCTGAAGCAGGAGGATCACAAGCTCAAAGCCAGCCTCAGCAACTTAGCAAGGCACTTAGCAACTCAGTGAGACCCTGTCTCTAAATAACATACAAAATAGGGCTGGGGATGTGGCTCAGTGGTCAGTGGTCGAGTGCCCCTGAGTTCAATCCCCAGTACCAAAATTAAAAAAAAAAAAATAAAAGTAATATTTATGTCATAGAAACGGGGAAGCTGAGCTGGCTAAACACTAGAAAGTTTAAAAAAAAAAATTTAAGTCCAAAATAAACTGAAAATAGCTGGGCGCAGTGGCACCTGTAATCCTAGCCGTACGGGAGGCTGAAGCAGGAAGATCACAAATTCAAAGCCAGCCTCAGGACCTGATTGAGACCCTGTCTCAAAATAAAAAATAAAGGGCTGGAAATGTGGCTCGCTGGTTAAGTGCCCCTGGGTTCAATCCCTGGTACTGGGGGAAAAAAACTGAAAATATAAGGCAAGAACAGCCAGGAGTGGTGGCGCACGCCTGTAATCTCAGCACTTGGGAAGCTGAGGCAGGAGGAGCGCGAGTTCAAAGCCAGCCTCAGCAATGGCGAGGCACTTAGCAACTCAGTGGGACCCTGTCTCTAATAAAATACAAAAAAGGGCTGGGGATGTGGCCCAGTGGTCAAGTGCCCCTGGGTTCAATCCCTGGTACCACAAAAAAATAAATAAATAAATAAAAAATAAAAAACACAGGTCTTGGGCTGGGGTTGTGGCTCAGTGGTAGAGCACTTGCCTGGCACGTGTGAAGCACTGGGTTTGATCCTCAGCACCACATATAAATAAATAAATAAAAGAAAAGAAAACAAAGTTCCCTTGACAACTAAAAAAAAAAAATGTATTAAAAATAAAAACCATCATGGAGAATGCCTTTCCATGTATTCTGTGGCTCTTCTGATTTGAATATGGGGCATTAGGTCCACACTTAGTTCCTGGAAAGCTCATCACCCAGGTATATAATAATTACTCATGTGTAAAAATAATATGTATTTGGTCCTGACAAATCCTAGTGGCAGGCATATCCTTGATGAAATTTTTCAGTTGTACTCAGGGGACTTTTCACATTTGAAAAGCCAGCTTTCTTTACAGACAGTTAGTGGCCCTCTCAGTTACAAAAAAAAAAAAAAATTAACAAGAGTTGGGGATGTGGCTCACTGGTAGAATGCACACTTAGCATGTGTGAGGTCCTGAGTCCTGAGTTTCACCCCCAGCTCAATAAAGAGGCGGGGAGGGAGAGGAGGAGGAGGAGGAGGAAAAGTCATCCAATAAAATATCTTCAGGGCTGGGGTTGTGGCTCAGCGGTAAAGCACTCGCCTAGCATAAGTGCGGCCCGGGTTCGATCCTCAGCACCACGTAAAAATAAATAAAGGCATGTGTTCAACTAAATAAATAAATATAAAAAAATGTCTTCAGCTCAGAATTAAAATTGAAAATTGGTAAGCTTGTTACCAACAGCCTATCCCCAGGTGGCTGGATTCAGCCACCTGCATGCATAAGAAATAAGCAAATTATGGAAAAGGGAAACATGAATCTTACATAGTTTAATGAAACTAGGGAGAAGCAGCTAGATTATTCTCCCCCAGTGAGACAGAAGCTGTTACACGTTATAGAAACTAAAAACCAAGCCTGGCAAGGTGGCACATGTCTGTAATCCCAGAGACTTGTGGGGCTGAGGCAGGAAGATCTCAAGTTTGAGGTCAGCCTCAACAATTTAGTGAGACCCTATCTCAAACAAATAATAAAAAGGGCTGGGACTGTAGCTCAGTGGTAAAGCGCTTACCTCACATGTGTGAGGCACTGGGTTCAATCCTCAGCACCACATAAAGACAAAGATACTGTGTGTTCATCTACAACTAAATAAATATTTAAAAAATAAAAATAAATAAGAGAAACAAAACTGGGTGCAGTGGAGCATGCCTGTAATTCCATCGGCTCAGGAGGCTGAGACTGGAGGATCCTGAGTTCAAAGCCAGCCTCAGCAAAAGTGAGGCACTAAGCAATTCAGTGAGAACCTGTCTCTAAATAAAATACAAAATAGGGCTGGGGATGTGGCTCAGTGGGTGAGTGCCCCTGAGTTCAATCCCAGGTACCAAAAGAGAGAGAGAGAGAGAGAAATAAAACAGATGATATACATATGCAGATCTACCTGGCCTGCCCTAAATAGGTGCTGGGGGGGGGGGCACTAGTTTCCATTCTCATCTTCTTTGTGGAAGGCAATAGCCCTTCAACCTTTACCCTCAACATGAGGAAAATAGATGATGCAGAAAGAATCAGGAAGTTGTCTTTCATGTCAATCTGTTTCAGGTTAGGAACTCCTGATTACCTGGACAGGTTACTATAACCCCAAGGGGTTGGTTTGTGTTGTTGGCTTTCAGTCTCTTATTTATATTTACTAATATTTTACTCATTCAGATTTTAAACATATACATATTAAAGGAGTATTATCTTGCTCAACTTTGGTTATTTTTCTTTGTATTTGTTTGAATGAATTATCATTGAAAATGCCTGGACTCTGATCCATCCTGTAGACTTGAACTTGCTCCCCCCATCACCCCCCCATCTTTTATAAAGAGGAACCCACAAAAGCTGTACTGGTCCTTAAGAAAGGAGTAGAAGGTAGACATACCCCTGTAATCCCAGCTGCTCAGGAGGCTGAGGCAGGAGGATCACAAGTTTAAGGCCAGCCACAGCAACTTGTCAAAACCCTCTCAAATTTTTTAAAAAAGGGCTGGGGATGTGACTCAGTGGCAGAGCATCCCCAGATAGAACCCCCGTACCACACACACACGTACATGCACACACACACACACACACACACACACACACACACAAAAGAACAAAAAAAGATTTTAAATGGCGAAGGGAATTCTTCTCAGCTTTGGTTATCTATCAAAGTGTATATATGATCCTATTGGACACCTGACAGGGGTCCAGGAATACCCGAGGATTGCTAGTAAGTGGCCTCAAGAATCTGCCCAAGGTGAACAGCCTCATTGTCACACTTATTCTGAATGTGGCCATGAAAGCTGGGGCTGCAGGGCCCCTTTCAATCTTTCAAGACCCTCTGACCTACACAGAGATGGATTCTGAAATGTGTGTGTGTGTGTGTCGCTGGGGATGGGACCCAGGTAAGCAGCCATGCGAACCACACACTACCACTGACACTAAGCTACACAGCACTTTCAGGGTTTTTTTTTTTTTTTTTTGTACTGGGGACTGAACTCAGGGGCACTCGACCACTGGGCCACATCCCCAGCCCTTTTTTGTATTTTATTAGAGACAGGGTCTCACTGAGTTGCTAAGGGCCTCACCATTGCTGAGGCTGGCTTTGAACTCGCGATCCTCCTGCCTCAGCCTCCCAAGTGCAGGGATTACAGGTGTGCGCCACCATGCCCGGCTTAAGGCAGGAGAATCTAAAGTTGGAAGTCGCCCTCAGCAATTTAGGCCCTGTCTAAAAGTGAAAAATAAAAAAGGGCCAGGTGCGGTGGTGCATGCCTATAATCCCCGTGGCTCTGGAGGCTGAGGCAGAATGTTGTGAGTTCGAGGCCAGCCTCAACAACTTAACAAGACCATGTCTCAAAATAAGAAATAAAAAGGGCTGGGTTTGTGGCTCAGTGGTAGAACACCCCTGGGGTCAATCCATAGTATCAAAGAAAAAAAAAAAAAAGAAAAAGAAAAAAAAAAGTAAGTTTGCCATGGTGGCTGTGTTAGTCACCTTTCTGTCACTCTAACAAAATACCTGAAATAAATCAACCTGAAAGAAGAATACTTTATTTTGGCTCACAGACACAGAGGTTTCAGTCCATGGTACCTTGGCTCTGTTGCTTTCAGAGCTTAGACAGAAAATCATCAAAAAAGCACAAGCTGAAAGAGACTGTTCACCTCATGGCTACCAGGAAGCCAAAGAGCAAAATAGAAAGGGGCAATAGTCCCAGTATCCTCCTTCAGGGACATGCCCCCAGTGACCCAATTTCCTTCAAGTAGGCCGCATTGCCTAAAGGTACCACTACCTCCTGAGAACAACTATGCCTTTTGCAATAGGAGCCTTTGGGTGCCACTGAAGATCCAAACAATGGCTGGGTGCAATGGTGTGTGCCTGTAATACCAGTGGCTCAGGAGGCTGAGGCAGGAAGATCACAAGTTTGAGGCCAGCCTCAGCAATTTAGCAAGACCCTGTCTCAAAATAAAACATAAAAAGGGCTGGGGATGTGGCTCAGTGGCTAAGTTCCCCTGGGTTGAATCCATGGTACTAAAAAAACAAAGAAAGAAAAGAAAAAGAAAAAGAAAGAAAAGGATGTTTTTTTTTTTTAATTTTTTTATTATTTATTTACTTATTCATCATGCACAAGTATAGTATCTTTTTACATACAACTGCTTGTATACAAAGTATATAAGTACCATTCAGATCTTCAATCATGCATTTAGGATAATGATATCCATCTGGTGGTTGAATGAGAAAAGGATGTTTTTGTGTCTGTCAAGTTGTCATTTCAGGAAAGGAAAGTACTGAGGCTCAGCTTTGTAGATCCTTGTAACAAGGGGGCTTTGATTTTGCCCAAGACAATTCCCCTGGCTTTAAGCCTGCCATCCCAGCAGTCCAACTTTGCAATCTTCCCTGAACAAATAATGACAAATGAAATAGCACTTGAAGCCATCTGTTGGGAGTTGGTGAATTTTGCCTCTGGTGTTTATAAACCTGCTTCGATGGAAAAGCAAAAACAAAGTCCAGAGTTTAGCAAAAACCATGGTTGGGTGAGCAGCCAAAAGCAATTTCCATCTCAGAAAGAAACACAATTTATTTTTCTCCAAGATGTTTTGGTACTGCGTGGTTGTTTTAGAGCATCAAATGCCAGGGCTGTGCTAGTGCAGAGGCGACTCCCCTTTTTGAAGAAAAGGGAGGAGCCACAAGTCTGTAGTTGCATTTCTGTGTTTAGATTTAGCTTTGTTGTTGAAAACAGCAATAAGAATTTTATGTCGCCTCTGCCTAACTAGTCCACCAAATGAATTCTCATAATGCTTGGGGAATGATGTTCCTGGCATTTAGCTTTGCTAATGGTGTCCCCCCACCCCATGATTTGCTAAATGACATCTAAAGATAGAATTGTGTCTTTTCTATTGCAATAGGACTATGTGAAAAGTTGGATTATTTTGTCCTCTGCAAACAATAGGATAGTTCCAATCTTCATAAACCCTATGAGGTAGGAGAAATATTCTCATTTTATACAACAAGAAATCTCAACACTAAGACCTTAAACAACTTGTTTGGGGTTGCTCAGCGGGAAGACAGAAAGAAAAAATATTGTTTGTTTTGGTCCCAGGGATTGAACCCATGGGCACTTAACCACTAAGCCCTTTTTAGTTTTTATTTAGAGACAGGATTCTCTCTTGAGTTGCTGAGGCTGGCCTCAAATTTGCAATCCTCCTGTCTCAGCCTCCCTAGTAGCTGGGATTACAGGTGTGCTCCATAGTGCCCCTTCAGTCAGGGGATGAATTTTGAAGTGTCTCCTAAATCATGTGATTTCTTCAAGTTTTCTGTATGCTGTGTTTATCTCTGCTTTGCAGTATCACTACTAGTGGTGCCCATATTTGAGATGTTATAAAGTACTCTCACTAACCGCATTAGTCCTGTTTTTAAATTCCCTCTGCACTAGGAATCAGAACATAGTAGCCAATAAATTAAATGGCACTGTTTTCTTAGGGATTTGAACCCAGGTGATTTGACTCCAGATTACAAACTCTGGTGCCACAGGATCAAACAGATTATTCCCCTTTGTATCATAGCCTTGGTCATCTAGGGTGTATGACATGAAAGATTTAGCTAACAGATGTTTAAAACTTTGAGACATGATCTGTATGTAAAATTTTTTACATAATACATGTTAAACCAGGCCTGGTGGTGCATACCTGTAATCCCAGCAGCTCAGGAGACTGAGGCAGGAGAATTGCAAGTTCAAAGCCAGCCTCGGCAACTTAGTGAGGCTCTAAACAATTTAGTGAGACCCTGTCTCTAAATCAAATACCAAAAAAAAAAGTGGAGGGGGGCTGGGGATGTAGCTCAGTGGTTAAGTGCTCCTGGGTTCACTCCCTAGTACCAAAAAAAAAAAAAAAAAAAAAAAGAAAGAAAGAAAAAGAAAAAACCCTGTCAACACATAAGCAGTTACTTATTTTCATAATTTTTTTTAAAGCCTTCAACACAGCTGGGTGCGGTGGCGCACGCCTGTAATCCCAGCACTTGGGTGGCTGAGGCAAGAGGATCGCGAGTTCAAAGCCAGCCTCAGCAATGGCGAGGCACTTAGCAACTCAGTGAGACCCTGTCTCTAATAAAATACAAAAAAGGGCTGGGGATGTGGCCCAGTAGTCAAGTGCCCCTATAATCCCAGCAATTTGGGAGGCTGAGGCAGAAGGATTACAAATTGGAGGCCAGCCTCAGCAATTTAGGGAGACCCTGTCTCAAGATAGATAATACAGGGGCTGGGGATATAGCCCAGTTGGTAGAGTGCCTGGCATGCACAAGGCCATGGGTTTAATCCCAGCACCCCCCACACACACACACACACACACACACACACACACACACACACACGAAGATAATACAGAGGGCTGGGAATGCAGCTCAGTGGTAGATTGCCCCTGGGTTCAATCCCCAGTAACAACAACAAGGAAAAATAAAATAAATAAATAAATAAAAAGGAAGAAAGAAAAAGAAAAACCTTCCAAATAAGCAATTCCAGTACATTTGCTCTGGGCTCCCTTAAGGACTTCTTAGGAAGCCCTGGCTTCCTGGGGAGAGCAGCTGTTTTGAGCACTGGCATTTACAACTAAACCCTAGCAAACATCTGAGCTCTGACTGAGATGTACAATTTGCAATGCATTCACACCAAGCAGAATTCTTAATTAGCTGCTTTCCTGTATTGGAGCCAAATAAGTTTCAGAGGCTGATCAAAGGGCGAGAAATGAAGCACACTGCTGGTAATAAATGGTTTGGTGCTCTTCTATTTATCCCGATCTTCAGTCTGTCTACTAATTTTCGGGTAAAGAATTAGAAAGCTGCTTCCCTGCGAGGGATTCTCAACTCGGGTGGATATTAACATTTTAGTCACTGCCCAGCAGCAGCGCTTGCTAATTAGCAGAAATCTACTTGATGCCACAAACATTCTGCCCTGGAAGAGAACCCATTTTTCCCCATGGGATCCAACGCTATTTCCATTTGGAAGGAAAAGAAATGCAGCTCAGAAGCAGCATTTCCCCCCTATGTTGGCTCTTGTGGGGGAAAATAAAGGCTGTTCACCACAAATAGAGAGATTTCTATAAGCAGTGTGTTTTCCAGGTGGCCAAAGCCCCCATGAATATCTCATGAAGGAAACTGGGAAGAATAATTCAAGATGGAAACAAGATAAACAGATGGGATGCACCCTGGGGAAGTCAGTCTTTCTTTTTCAGATATATATATTTTTAGTTGCAAATGGACACAGTATCTTTATTTACTTTCATGTGGTGCTGGGTTCAAACCACTTATGCAATTATGAGGCAAGTGCTCTACCACTGAGCCACAGCTCCAGCCCTCTGGAGGTGGTTTCTAAACTCTAGGCTTAGGCCCCAGACCTCAGAGCCCTTGAGGATTTTATCTGATCAGAATGATGCAGAATTAGGGCTGGGGCTGGGGCTCGGTGGTAGAGTGCCTGCCTAGCACATGTGAGGCACCGGGTTCCATCCTCAGCACCACATAAAAATAAATGAAATAAATTATTAAAAAATAAATAATGAGTAAAAACAAAGGTCCATCAACAACTAAAATATATATTTAAAAAAAAAAAAGCGGGGTGCGGAGGTGCACGCCTGTAATCCCAGCACTTTGGGAGGCTGAGGCAGGAGGATCGCGAGTTCAAAGCCAGCCTCAGCAATGGCGAGGCACTTAGCAACTCAGTGAGACCCTGTCTCTAAATAAAATACAAAAAAGGGCTGGGGATGTGGCCCAGTGGTCGATTGCCCCTGAGTTCAATCCCTGGTACCAAAAAAAAAAAAAGATGGTCTGGGGATATAGCTCAGTTGGTAGAGTGCTTGCCTCGAATGCACAAAGCCCTTGGTTCAATCCCCAGCACCACAAAACAAAACAAAACAAACAAACAAACAAACAAAAAACTGGAAATTATGCAGAATTAGAGATCAAAACTGGAGGGAAATTTTTTTGATACTGGGAATTGAACCCAGAATTGAACCCAGGGCCTTAGTGCATGGGAGACAAGCACTCTACCAGCTGAGCCACATCCCTAGCCCCAGAAAGGTTTTTTTTTTTTTTAATTGGACGAGAGTTTTTTAAATAAAAAACTTTGTCAGTTAAGGCATGTGCATATTTTAGACATAATGCTATTATTGCATATTTAATAATATTTAATAAAGTATGGTATAATATAAACAAAGCTTTTTTTTTGAGATGGCGTTTCACTATGTCAGCACGATTAGCTTTGAACTCATGGGTTCAAGCATTCCTCCTGCTTCAACCTCCCAAGTAGCTGTGGCTCCAGGTCTGCACCACCAACTTTTGTCCACTGTTAATATAACTTTTTTCCCCCCAGAGAAACTGTCATTTTTATTGTTTTGCTTATTTTTTTTCCCCCAACGTTGTATATATAACAATAGCATTCATTACATTTCATATTACATATATGGAGCACCTTTTAACATAACACTGTTTGGATACAAAGAATATTAATACTATTCATGTCTTCAATCATGCGTTTAAGATACTGATATCCATCTCATTCTACCATCTTTTTTTTCCCCTTCATACCCCCTTGCTCCCTCCCTTCCCCTCCCTCCCCATTGACCTTTCTAGAGTTCCTCTAATCCTTCTATGTTCCCTAACCCAACCCCACTGTGAATCAGCCTACTTACATCAGAGAAAATATTCGGCATTTGGATTTTTGTGATTGACTAACTTCATTTAGCATTATGCTCTCCAACTTCATCCATTTACTTGCAAATGCCATGATTTTATTCTCTTTAATTGCTGAGTAATATTCCACTGTGTATATATACCACATTTCCCAGAAGGGGGTTTTAAATGTACTCTTTTCCTTCCTAAGTTTGGATCATTTAGAACTAAACTGACAACAGGAAAAGGAATATACAAAATGAGAGGAGGAGATAGTATTTTTTTTTTTTTATACCAGGGATTGAACTCAGGGGCACTTGACCACTGGGCCACATCCCCAGCCCTTTTTTGTATTTTATTAGAGACAGGGTCTCATTGAGTTGCTAAGTGCTTTGCCATTGCTGAGGCTGGCTTTGAACTTGCGATCCTATTGTCTCAGCCTCCCAAGTGCTGGGATTACAGGCATGTGCCACCACACCCTCCTGGAACTTAGTTTTTTTTTTTTTTTTAAGCATTTATTTATTTACTTTAGTTGTACACAATGCAATTTACTTATGTTTACTGTGGTGCTGAGGATCGAACCCGGGCCGCGCACATGGAAGGCAAGCGCTCTACCAACTGAGCTACATCCCCAGCCCCTGGAACTTAGTTTTTGAGGTGAAGGCTGGTGGGTGGGCCAGTCCATGGGAGGTTGAGGAGAGGAGGTGCCCAGGAGGCCAGGGTTGCTTTGTGATGCAGATGACCTCTCCAGGTAATAGCCACATGCCCACCTGCATGGTCTTTGTCTGGGCCAGGTATAAGACCCCCATCTCTTTCTCCTTTGGAAAAACAAAATCAAAAATACAAAAAAAATTTTAAAAATTTAAAAAGCCCTCCTTTGCAGAAAGGGGGAAGGGATAGCCAGATCCATCTGCATTCAGTAGTTATTTACTTCACTAATGCGGATAGACGTCAATTTCCTTTTACAAAAAACAGCTTTTTGGAACTATTCTCTCTCTGCCGGTGGTATGAATTTTCTCTGCATAACCCCCTGGAAATATGCTAATAAGCATATTTGCAGTGGAATATTTTATGCTCCCACAAGACAATGGAGTAAGATTTTTTTTTTTTTTTTTTTTTGTGGTACCGGGGATTGAACTCAGGGGCACTTGACCACTGGGTCACATCCCCAGCCCTTTTTTGTATATATTTAGAGACAGGGTCTTACTGAGTTGCTAACTGCCTCGCCATTTCTGAGGCTGGCTTTGAACTCGCAATCCTCCTGCCTCAGCCTCCCAAGTGCTGGGATTACAGGCGTGCGCCACCGCGCCCGGCTGGAGTAAGATTTTTTTTAAAATATTTTTATTTATTTGCCTTTAGTTGTACACAATGCGTTTCATTCAATGCGTTTTATTTGTACATGGTGATGAGGATCGAACCCGGGTCGCTTACGCGCTAGGTGAGCACTCCACCGCTGAGCCACAATCCCAGCCCTGGAGTAAGATCTTTATAAACTGAATTAACTCTATTTAGATGAGTATCAGGGCCCTGGGTCTAGCTCAGAGGTAGAGCACTTGCCTGGCGGTTTGGTGGCAGCACTGCAGAAACAACAACCACCAAACAAAGGAAAGGAACCAGGGGCTAGGGGAGTAGCTCAGTAGGTAGAGTGCTTTCCTTGCATGCACTTAAGCCCCTGGGTTCAATCCCCAGCATTGCCCCCAAAATGAAAAGAAACCATAGAATGCCAGACTGCATCTTTTGGATCATCTTTCTTTAATCTCAGCAGCTTGGGAGGCTGAGGCTGGAGGATCACAAGTTCAAAGCCAGTCTCAGCAAAAGCAAGGCCCTAAGCAACTCAGTGAGACCTTGTCTCTAAGTAAAATACAAAATAGGGCTGGGGGTGTGGCTCAGTGGTCGAGTGCCCCTGGGTTCAATCCCCAGTACCACACACACACACACACACACACACACACACACACAAAAGTTACAAAACCAATGTTGGTCCCCTTAAAATAAAAAAGTGCTAAAAACTGTGCTTATGAGTCTGTAAATCTGAGAACAGTTCATCTAGGGCTTCGTGTTGGATTCTGGGCAGGGAAAGGCAGCCTCCCAGGCAGCTCAACTAGCCACACCCCTAGGCGCCTTGAGACTCCCAAGCACCCCAGGTCGGCTACACTGCTGGCCAGCCTCAGGTCGACCATGCCGCTGACCACTCCCCAAGTGCCTTACTGAGCCAATTGAGACATATGGGCTTGCCTTCTGACCCCCGGCGGCCTGTGGAACTGGGGCTCCCTCTAGGGGGTCCCTCAGACCACCGGTCCACTGCTTAAACACCCTCCAGACTGAAACCGGCCCCTTTATTTCTTCTTCTTTTCCTCTTTTCCTGATCCACGCGCCGATTCTCCCTTCCCCCCACGTGTCCCTTCGGCTGATTAATAAAATCCCCCCCCCCCTTTTCTACACGGCGGTCCCAGTGTGTTTCGTCTATCCTTCACTTCGCAGTCAATAAATGCTGAATTCTGAATGAGATGAGCCAGGATGGGGCTGCTCCTTCGTTCAAATTCCATATTAGGATGGCAAAATGGGTGGGGCAACAGGACAGAGATGCCTTTGTTCTCTGTAACTACAGAACTTGGTAAGTGGAAGGACGACACTTGCACCCTGCTTTTTTTTTTTCTTCTTTTTTTTTTTTTTTTTTTTAACTTGTAGATGGACACAATTTGTTTTATTTATTTATTTTTACGTGGTGCTGGGGGTTGAACCGAGTGCCTCACACCTGCTAGGCAGGTGCTCTACTGCTGAGCCACCACCCCAGCCCTTGTGCCCTATTTTGACAGGGTTGTGCTGATCCAAGTGTGTGGGAGAGTTTCATGTGGATTTTGGGAGAGATTCCACCCTCCCCCAGAACTGGCCATCGCAATTTGCCCATCTTCCTTGGCAAAGAAGGACCACCTTGGTCTGCTCGTCCAGGTGGGGGACCTCCACAGACCCCACTCCCTGCACAGGGTCCCAACTTCTCTTGCTTCCTAGTAGGGCCTGGGTAAACTGGCCATGCTGAGGGGGAGGGTGGCTCTTCCTGATCTCCTGTGGCCTCCATGTTCTTCCAAACCATCCCACCCTCCAATATACGTTGTCATCTGAGAGAGTGAAGATAATAATACATAACATTGCCAGGCACAGTGGCGCATGCCTGTAATTTCAGCGGCTTGGGAGGCTGAGGCAGGAGGATCACGAGTTCAAAGCCAGCCTCTGCAACTGTGTGAGGTCCTGAGCAACTCAGTGAGACCCTGTCTCTGAATAAAATACAAAAAGGGCTGGGGATGTGTCTCAGTGGTTAAGCAGCCCTGGGTTCAATCCTCAGACAAGTCTAAAAATCCAATGGAGAAAATATGTGAAATCCAATTTTCAAACTGTCACCTTTGTTCCCCCATGTCCCTCCATCATCCAGTCCCTGACTTGTTCACCCTCTCATTATGGAAGCAGCCAGGCCACTCTTGTTCTTTGCCTTAGGGATGTATTAGCAGAAGTAGCACAAAAGGACGTATTTCTAACATCTGAGTTTAAAGGGCCCTTACCTCTGAAACACGATAACTCTCTCTCTGAGGCAATACCTGATCAATCTGGGCACCAGATCAGACAAAAGTTCCCCGTTCGTGGATAGGGGTTAAGGGAAGGTGGACTGAAGCCCAGCAGTAGTAGAGGGTACTAGACCCAGAGGGGCCTGCAGATGAGGGTTGCCAAAAGGTTGAAATAGCCCAAGTGTCCATGGACGAATGGATAAAGAAAATGGATTATGTCCACAGAATGGAATATTATTCAGCCATAAGAAGGAATGAAGAATTGACACATGCTGTGACATGGATGAACCTTGGAAACATGCGGAGTAAAAGAAGCCAAAAGACCACATGCTAGCCGGGTGCGGTAGTGCACGCCTGTAATCCCAGCACTTGGGAGGCTGAGGCAGGAGGATCGTGAGTTCAAAGCCAGCCTCAGCAATGGCGAGGCACTTTAGCCTTAGTGAAACCCTGTCTCTAGTAAAATACAAAAAAAAAAAAGGGCTGGGGATGTGGCCCAGTGTTCGAGTGCCCCTGAGTTCAATCCCTGGTACAAAAAAAAAAAAAAAAAAAAAAAAAAAAAAAACCACATGCTGTCTGATTCCATTTATAAAGTTTTCAGAATGGGCAAAGCCACATAGATGGAAAGCAGGAGACAGCTGCCAGGGGCTAGAAAAGAAAAGGGGATGATTGCTAATGGGGGCGGGGTTCTGAGGAAACAAGAATGTTCTGGAACTAGATAACAGGTGATGGTTGTCCAACATCCCGAATGTGTTCAATGTTACCTAATTGTATACTTTTTTTTTGGGGGGGGGGGGGGAGTACCAGGGATTGAACTCAGGGGCACTCAACCACTGAGCCACATCCCCATTCTATTTGTATTTTATTTAGAGACAGGGTCTCACAGAGTTGCTCAGGGCCTCACCCTTGCTGAGGCTGGCTTTGAACTCGCGATTTGCCTGTCTCAGCATCCAGAGCTGCTGAGATTACAGGCGTACACAACCACACCTGGATAATTGTATACTTTCAAGTGGTTACAGACAGGCAAAATGGCGCAATCCTGTAATCCCAGTACTTGGGAGATTGAGGCAGGAGTATCACAAATACAAGGCCAGCCTGGGCAATTTGGTGAGAGTGTCTCAAAATAAAAAAATAGAAATAGAAAAAAGGCTGGGGAATGGAGCTCAATGGTGGGGCACCTGTGGATTCAATTCCCAGTGCTGCAAGTTTTTTGTTGTTGTTGTTGTTTTTAATTAATTAATTTATTTTAGTTGTACACAATGCCTTTATTTATTTTTTACATGGTGCTGAGGATCGAACCCCAGGCTGTGCACTTGCCAGGCGAGCGCTCTACTGGTGAGCCACACACCAGCCCCTTGTTTTTTTATTTTATTCTTTAATTTTTTTTATTAAGTGGTTACAATGGTAATTTTTTTTTGTACCGGGGATTGAACTCAGGGGCACTGGACCACTGGGCCATATCCCCAGCCCTTTTTTGTATTCTATTTAGAGACAGGGTCTCACTGAGTTGCTAAGTGCCTCGCCATTGCTGAGGTTGGCTTTGAACTCGCGATCCTCCTGCCTCAGCCTCCCAAGTGCTGGGATTACAGGCGTGGGCCACCGCGCCAGGTTTACAATGGTAAATTTTATGATATTTGTTTTACAGTTTAAAAAATTAACGGTTAGCCAGGCGCAGAGGCTGAGGCAGGAGGATCACGAGTTCAAAGCCATCCTCAGCAATGGCGAGGCAATTAGCAACTCAGTGAGACCCTGTCTCTAATAAAATACCAAAAAGGGCTGGGGATGCGACCCAGTGGTTCAATCCCTGGGTTCAATCCCTGTTACCAAAAGGGGAAAAAAAAAAAAAAAAAAAAATGAAAAACTAATGGTTAAAATGGCTAATTGCATGCTATATTAATTTTGCCATAAATTTTAAAAAGATGTGACTTTACCTGCTGTTGCTGCAAGGAGCTCTTGCATACACTCCCTCCTCTGCCTGGTACGCACGGGTTCCTGTACCCACAATCCCCTATACCCTCTCTGTTTCTCCAGCCCTTCCTGAGCACTGTATTAGGTGACAAAGCAATGACAGAGCTGGGCCCTGCCCACAGAGGATCACCGCCACCAGGCTGGCATACCTACGCAGGGGTGACAATAGTCATCAGAGTCCTTTGTGCCCCTCCACCCACAGGCGGCTGTAGGGGGAACTCTGCACAGTCTCTTGGGAGCCCCCTCCTGCCAGAATTACAACTCCCTGACGTAAGGCAGCCCCACTCTGAATGGACCCCACTGTAAGTTGGTCCTTCCCTGAGAATGGCCCAACCTCCAAATGAGGGCTCTTCAGACCCTATCAGATCCGAAGCCACCAGCACGTGTCTGAGGCTTTGTACCAGTTGTCTGGACTATATGCCCGCCCCGGGGTGGCCCTTCCTTGTCAAAAGCACTTCCCTGCTACCCCAAACACCCCAAATCAAGAGCCGGAGTGTCCTGTATGCTCCAGAAGTCGGAGGGGTTATAAACGTACCCAGAGAGGGGAAGGTGCTGGGATTTGAATGAGATTGATCAAATAATGTTACGTGCATGTACAAATATGGCATAGTGAATCCCATATTTATGTAAAATTATAATTGTATAATTATAATGCAAAAAAGGAAGTCCTCAAGGAAAGCCCCTTACAGACTTGCACAGGGGCCAAAGCGCCTGGACTCCCGGGTCCCTTTCTATTTCCTTAAGGGGCCTGGACCCACAGCTAAGTAGGCCTTTGCCCATGAGGGATCTCAGGAACCGAAACCCTCTGGTGAACCTGAACTTCAAGAGGGAAGGCGGCACGCCCACTAGAGATCTGCAGCGCGAGCCTCCATCCATCCAAATCGCGCGGGATCTGCGCCAGGCCGGCCCGGTTGGCGTATTTCCTGCCTACAGACGTCGTACGTATAGCAGGACTACGTAAAGCGCCGGAAGTCCCCGGGAACTTGGCCAGCCGCCAGATCGGAAGTCCCCTGGGCAACCAAACGCGCATGGCCGCCCTCGCGGCCTAAGATTAGTATTTGCTGCCCTCTAGGGGTCGCGGGGTTACCTGGTCCATGAGGGGTCTAGCGAGCGTGGGGAGACTAATTCAGGGTCACAGGGACTCAGGCAGCGACCTAGATCCAAGCCCTTTGGCATTTTGCTGCCCTTGTTACTATTATTATTTTTAAAGGACACAGGGCTGGACGCGGTGGCGCAGGCCTGTAATCCCAGCGGCTCCGGAGGCTGAGGCAGGAGGATTGCAAGTTCAATGCCAGCCTCAGCAATTTAGTGAGGTTCTAAGCAACTCAGTGAGACCCTGTCTCTAAATAAAATACAAAATAGGGCTGGGGATGTGACTCAGTGGTCGAGCGTCCCTGGGTTCAATCCCCTGTACAAAAAAAAAAAAAAAAAAAAAAAAAAAAAAAAGACACAGGGCTGGAGTGTGCCTGCATGAGACCCTGTGTTCAATCCCCAGCACCGCGACAAATCAAATAAATCAATAATTGAAAAAAATAAAATAAAATCCTCACACACGCAGACATACCCAAAACACCTATGTGAAACTAATAAAGCTCAGGCATCGGGCCCCTCCCTTCTTGCAGAGGACCCTTCGGGGAGCCTGGGAAGGGACCCCATAAATGCATGCACATAGTCACAAAGGTTTATAAAATTTGCAAAAGACAACAATTCAAACTGTTATTGGTTAAGATTGCTGTTTCTTTCCTCTGTGACCTCCCCCAGGGGTCCTGGAGCATTAGAAAGGCTGAGGGCTTTGGGACCTGGAGCAGTTGCGTTGGAGATGCATTCTGTGTGGTTTAATGGGCTGTGGTTCCACATATCGTTATTACTGGCCATTCTGGGGTACAAGTGACTTCCAGGAATAATCTCACTGCCCGCCTGGCATCATGACACTGAGCTACAGCAGCTGCCACGTGGGTGGTGGAAGAGAAATAAGGTTTGAAGTGATAGATTCAGAAGCTGGTCCCATAGAAAGTTCTTCCAACCATTAAATGTGAAAACATGTGAGCAGATCAAAAAGAAACATTTTCCTGTCAAGAATATAATCAAGGGCTGGGGTTGTGGCTCTGGCCTCGCACGTGTGCGGCCCGGGTTCAATCCTCAGCACCACATAAACATAAATGCATTGCATTGTGTACAACTAAATTAAATAAATAAATATTAAAAAAAAAAAAAAAGAAGAAGAATATAATCAAGCCAGGTGGTGGTGGTGCAAGACTGTAATCCCAGCACTTTGGGAGTCCAGGGCAGGAGGATGTAAATTGGAGGCCAGTCTTAGCAAGTTAAGGAGACCCTGTCTCAAAATAAAAAATAAAGGATAAAGGACAAAGGACTGGGGATGTGGCTCAGTGGTAAAGTATTCAATCTCCAGTAAAAAAAAAAAAAAAAAAAAAAGTATCACTGGATATAGTTGCATACTTACAATACAACAAAATTCTTTTTCAAAAATTTTATTTGTAACAAAAAAAAACATTCTGACATCAAGAAATACCTTGTAACTAGAGAAGTGAAAAATTGTTCTTCATTTGTGCACAAGGAATTAAAGAGCATTCTGCTGTCATGTATAACTTATTAGAACAAATTTAAAAATACATTGTAAAATCTGCAACACTTTTCAAAAGGGAAAAAAAATTGTTTTGTTTTGTTTTTTGGTAACAGGGATTGAACCCAGGAGTGCCCAACCACTGAGCCACATCCCCAGCCCCTTTATTTTCTATTTAGAGACAGGGTCTCCTAAGTTGCTTAAGTCCTCACTAAATTATTATTATTATTATTATTATTATTATTATTATTATTATTATTATTTTGGTACCGGGGATTGAACTCAAGGGCACTTGACCACTGGGCCACATCCCCAGCCCTTTTTTGTATTTTATTAGAGACAGGGTCTCACTGAGTTGCTAAGTGCCTCACCATTGCTGAGGCTGGCTTTGAACTCGCGATCCTCCTGCCTCAGCCTCCCAAGTGCTGGGATTACAGGTGTGCGCCACCGCACCTGGCTCACTAAACTATTGAGGCTGGCTCTGAACCTACAATCTTACTGCCTCAGCCTCCCGGGTCACTAGGATTATAGGCCTGGGCCACCACACCCTGCCAAAAGAAAAAAGTTATAACAAAAAATACTTTCAGATCATACCAAATGAGGAAGAAATAAATTTTAAATAGAAGTAATATATGGACTCTTGGATTCTTTAGAAATCTACCTAATAGAATACAGTGGGAAATTTTAAAAATTACATACTGATTTGACTAAAATACCGACATTGACAAAGATAATATAAATCTCACAATAGACCTCTATGGCTAAACATGGACTTCAAATTGGTTAATGAATATTGTCAATTCAGAGTATGTAAGATTGGTCCCTGAAAAGGAATCTTGACATACACTGAAAATTTGCAGTTTTTCTTTTCTTTTAAATACTGGGGAGTAAACCCAGGGACTCTTAGCCACTGAGCCACATCCCTGGGCCTTTTTTCTTTCTTTCTTTCTTTCTTTTTTTTTTTTTTTTTTTTTTTTTTGGTACCAGGGATTGAACTCAGAGGCACTTTACCACTGAGCCACAACCCAGTCCTATTTTGTATTTTATTTAGAGACAGGGTCTCACTGAGTTTCTTAGGGCCTCACTAAGTTGCTGAGGCTGGCTTTGAACTTGTGATCCTCCTGCCTCAGCCTCCTGAGCGGATGGGATTACAGGCGGGTGCCACTGTGCCCAGCAAATTTGCAGCTTTTATTTTATTGTATTTATTATTTTTTTAAATGTACTTTTTAGTTTTAGGTGGACACAATACCTTTATTTTATTTATGTGGTGCTGAGGATCAAACCTAGGGCCTCACACATGGGAGACAAGCGTTCTACCGCTGAGCCATAACTCCAGCCCTCAAATTTGCAGCTTTTATATGAAAGAAACTTTATAGAGGTTCTCCAGATTTGACAACAATCCTTAAAATGTACACAGAGTGGAGCTGGACCAGGTGGTATACTCCTGTAATCCCAGCAATTTGGGAGACTGAGACAGGAGGGTCACAAATTTGAGGCCAGCCTTGGCAGTTTAGTATGACCCTGTCTCAAATTTAAAAATAAAAAGGGCCTGGGGTGTATAGCACAGTGGTAAAGCACTTACCACAACATGACTGGAAAAAATAAAAATAAAAAAAACAAGTATACAAGCCGGGCGCGGTGGCGCACGCCTGTAATCCCAGCACTTTGGGAGGCTGAGGCAGGAGGATCACGAGTTCAAAGCCAGCCTCAGCAATGGCGAGGCACTTAGCAACTCAGTGAGACCCTGTCTCTAAATAAAATACAAAAAAGGGCTGGGGATGTGACCCAGTGGTCGAGTGCCCCTGAGTTCAATCCCCGGTACCACAAAAAAAAAAAAAAAAAAAACAACCAAAAAAAAAAAAAAACAAGTATACAAGCCGGGCGCGGTGGCGCACGCCTGTAATCCCAGCACTTGGGAGGCTGAGGCAGGAGGATCGCGAGTTCAAAGCCAGCCTCAGCAATGGCGAGGCACTTAGCAACTCAGTGAGACCCTGTCTCGAATAAAATACAAAAAAGGGCTGGGGATGTGACCCAGTGGTTGAGTGCCCCTGAGTTCAACCCCTGGTACCAAAAACAAACAATAAAAAATATCAAGTATACAGAAACATTAACCAATTTTGAAGCAGAAAGTTTTCTAAATTCTCCATAATGAAAAAAAAAATTTCCTGCTGGGTGCGGTAGCACACGCTTGCTATCTCAGAAACTCTAGAGACTGAGGCAGGAGGATCACACGTTCAAGGCCAGCTTCTGAAATTTAGGAAGACCCTAAACAACTTAGTGAGACCCTGTCATTCATAGATAGATAGATAGATAGATAGATAGATAAATAGATAGATAGATGGATGGAGAGATATATAGGGCTGGGGATGTAGCTCAGTGGCAAAGCGTCTCTGGGTTCCATCCCCAGTACAAAAAAATTAAAAAAATATATACATGAGTATTCCTAATTTTGTATTGATATTATGTGTGTGTGTTTAGTGGTGTTGGGATGGAATCCAGGGCTTTGTGCATGTGCAAGGGATATCACTGAGCTACACCCCCAACCTTGTCTTCTTTTATTTATTTTTGTGGTGCTGGGGATTGAACCTGGGGCCTTGTGCATGCAAGGCAAGCACTCTACCAACTGAGCTATATCCCCAGCCCTTCTTTTTCTTTTTCTTTTTTTTTTTAAAGGGCCACTCAACTTGTACATCAGGCAGCACAAAACCTGGACCTATCCCCACACACCTGTGCATAGACACGCATAGGCACAAACACTCCCACTCCCACATGCACCACTGTCACGTATTCCAGAAAATTCATAGAATCACAACATTACCACAGATGGATTAAAAGCTTGTTCCAAGGAGAATTATTTTCCACTAATTAAGCCAATTTGACTAATTAGGCTAATTTGACTAATTAAGCTAATTTTCCTGTTGGTCCCCCCAGTGCTTTCCATTCCTTCAGTGTCACCCCCAAAGAAATCACAGAGGATGGCTTAGGGCCATGATTTTACCATTCTCTCAGACAGAAGGGGTGGGTTTTCTTCTTCTAAAGTCTTGGGGGTATTTTAAGAATATCATCATCTGTTATGTAAAAAAAAAAATCAAACTTTCATTTTCTTGTTAGCATTTCATAAGCTAAATTTCTTTTATTTTGTTCTCTAGACACTTAGAGGAAGAGAGCTTTTTAAAGGTCTATTGCTCAAAGTTAAGCAGATGCAACCTGAAGAGAGGTCCCCTGTCCCTTGAAAGGGATGGTAATATCTTGGTTGGTGGGTGTTTCTAGTTCCCTGACAGTTTTTTCTTCTTTCTGTTAGGTTGTCCTAGAAGAAACATAAGAGGCATAAGGATATACCAGATGGTGAAAAATAGGTTTATGGCACCAAAATAGTGTTGTGTTTATTAAAAACTAAGCTAGTATTGAATGGCAGAAGCTGCAAACCTGGCTCTGGGTAAGAATGTCCACATTTAGCATGAATCTTGGCATGTCTGACCATCCCACAGGGCAAAACACAGCGGGCCACCTGCCTGCCTGGGGGTGTCGCTGCAGACTGTCTTCTGCAGGGCAGGGCTACCTGCACAAGATGCTGGAGGGTCCCCAAGACTGTTTCTTGGAAGGCCAGTTTGGTCAGGTCCCATCCGCCTCCCTTTCCATCTACCCCACACCATCTGACTGGAGTCCTCAGCTGGACTCTCTCACCCACCCACAGCTCCTTCATTCTGGATTGTTTTTATTCCTTCCATGCTGGGGATTGAACCCAGGGCCTCTTGCATGTGAGGCAGCCCTCTACCACTGAGTGACAGCCGCAGCCCCAGAACTTATATTTTGGTTGTTGTTGTTGTTTGTTTGTTTTTTTTTTTTTTTTTTTTTTTTTTTGGTACCAGGAATTGAATTCAGGGGCACTCGACCACTGGGCCACATCCCCAGCCCTTTTTGTTGTGTGTGTGTGTTTTATTTAGAGACAGGGTCTCACTATGTTGCTAAGTGCCTCGCCCTTGCTGAGGCTGGTTTTGAACTCGTGATCCTCCTGCCTCAGCCTCCCAAGTGCTGGGATTACAGGCGTGCGCCACCGCGCCCGACGTTTGTTTTTAATTTTTAAAAGTTTTTTTTTTTTTTTTTTTTTTTTAGATGGGTTGTTGGTAGGTTGCCCAGGAGGCTGGCCTGGAACTCTGGTCTCAAGAGATCTTTCTGCCTCAGTCTCCCGAGTAGCTGGGATTACAGGTGAGTGTCACTGCACCTGACAGCCACAGCTTTGACAGCCTCCTTTGAGCAGGACCTGGAGGCTGTTCAGCCTGCCGCTGTGCTGGGTGAGGATGGTGAGAAAGTGGAGCTGGTGTTTGGTGTCATGAAGGCCACTGTGCTGTGCCTTTGGTGGTATGCCTGTGTTTGCCACTTGATTGCATAGCTAATGGATATATGCTTCAACTTCAGGGTGCTGAAGGACATGCATGGGCATCAGAGTGAATGTGGCAATTTAAAAATTTTTCATGTTTTAAACCAGGCGTGGTGGCACACGCCTGTAATCCCAGCGGCTCAGGAGGCTGAGGCAGGAGGATCATCACAAGTTCAAAGCCAGCCTCAGCAAAAGCGAGGCCCTAAGCAACTCAGTGAGACCCTGTCTCTACATAAAATACAAAATAGGGCTGGGGATGTGGCTCAGTGGCTGAGTGCCCCTGAGTTCAATCCTCGGTACCCAAAAAAAAAACAAAAAACAAAAAACAAAAAAAACTTCATGTTTTAGCCCTACACACACACATACACACACACTTTTTGGGTGTGTGTGTGTGTATGTGTGTGTGTTAGGGATTGAACCCTGGGATGCTTAACCAATGAGCCACATCCCCAGCCCATTTTTAAAATATACTTTATTTAGAGACAGGGTCTTGCCGGGCGTGGTGGCGCACGCCTGTAATCCCAGCACTTGGGAGGCTGAGGCAGGAGGATTGCGAGTTCAAAGCCAGCCTCAGCAATGGCGAGGCACTGAGCAACTCAGTGAGACCCTGTCTCTAATAAAATACAAAAAATGGGCTGGGGATGTGGCTCAGTGGTCGAGTACCCCTGAGTTCAAACCCCGGTACCAAAAAAAAAAAAAAAAAAAAAGAGACAGGGTCTCACTAAGGTGCTTAGAGCCTCGCTAAATTGCCAAGGCTGGCTTTGAATTTGTGATCCTCCTGCCTTAGCCTCCTGAGTGACTGGTGTGCACCACCACACCTGGCTAGCCCTACTTTTTTTTTGGTACCGGGGATTGAACTCAGGCCACATCCCCAGCCCTTTTTTTTTTTTTTTTTTTTTAATATTTATTTATTTGCTTTAGTCATACACGATGCATTTATTTTTACATGGTGCTGAGGATTGAGGGCCACACACATGCTAGGCGAGTGCTCTACCACTGAGCTACAACCCCAGCCCCCCCAGCCCTTTTTTGTATTTTATTTAGAGACAGGGTCTCACGGAGTTGCTAAGTGCCTCGCCATTGCTGAGGCTGGCTTTGAACTTGCGATCCTCCTGTCTCAGCCTCCCAAGTGCTGGGATTACAGGTGTGCATGACCGTGCCCAGCTAGCCCTACATATTTTTATTGATTGATTGATTGCAGTACTGGGGATTGAACCCAGGGATGCTCTACCACTGGGCTACATCCCCAGCCCTTTCTATGTTTTATGTTGAGACAAGGTTGAGGCTGGCCTTAAACTCAAGAGCCTCCCAAGTCTCTGAAATTACAAGTGTGTGCCACTAAACCCTGCTGGTCCTACATATTTTTCTGTTTTGGGATGTAGCTATTTCCCTCTTGAATTTTATTTATGTATTTGCAGAGCTGGGGATTGAACCCAGGGCCTTGTGCATGCAAGGCAAAGACTCTACCAACTGAGCTATATTCCCAGCCCCTCCCTCTTGAATTTTAAATATAAGACTACTAAGGTCATGTCACAATATTCAGTGGTGAAACTGTTTTTTGCAGTGCTGTGGATTGAACCCAGGACCTCAAGCACACTAGGCAAGCACTCCACCACTGAGATACATCCTCGACCTTTTCATTTTGAGACAGTGTCTTGCTAAATTGCCCAGGCGGTCCTTGAATTTGAGATCCTCCTGTCTCAGCTTTCTGAGTCACTGGGATTACAGGAGTGTACCATCACACCCTGTGAAATCTTGTCTGTTACTATCATTTCCATTCCTTTTCATTTAGAATCAGAATAAAGTTATATTTCAAATATCCTTTTAAAAAAGAAAATGAATAATAATGGTCACAGCTTTGCATCACCAGATCACCTATAATTCCAATAACAGATGCAACAGTAAGAAAATGGCCTTACAGCCAGGTGTAGTGGCACTTGCCTGTAATCAGTCCCAGCAACTCTGGAGGCTGAGGCAGGAGGATCACAAGTTGGAGGCCAGCCTCAGCAATTTAGTGAGGCCCTGTCTCAAAATAAAAACTAAAAAGTACTGAGAATGTGGGTGGTAAAGCACTTCTGGGTCCAGTTCCCAAGAAAGAAGTTGGGGAGGGAAAAGGAAGGGAAGGGAGAGAAAGAAAACAAATGACCTCACAGGAGCCCTGAGATGGGAGGGTGCCAGGGTCTGGTTCCTGGAATAGCCACTTCCAGATGCTTCAGAGGGTGTTCCACTGTGGTAGAGTGTGGCTGTGAGTCCCACAGTCCCCATGGGTGATGAGCGCAGTAAATGATGATTGACAAGCAGGCATGGCTAAGAAGGCTTTGCTACTGGACATTAATTTGGTGGTCCCGAATAGTAGACAAGTGTCTATGAAACTGCTGGGGGTGGAGGGTCCTTCCTGGTGTGCAATAGCTGTAGAGTGAGGGGGCGAAGTGGCCTGGTTAGCAGGGCCTCCACACTGTCCCTGGAAATGCCATGTCCATGGGTATCACTTCTCAGTGTCTCTCTGGCTGGTGTGCAATTTCATAGTGTCCAAAGCAGCTGCTCTCATAACACACATGCCTTCTGTGAATTCCACCTTCATCTTCATTTCAAAATGCCTGGTAGGAAAAGGTATGTTTGGATCAAAATCCATTCACATTACCACAAATAATTTCTCTAAATATAATTTCAACTGTTGCCAAATTTTTAATGCATGATAAAAACCATTAAACATTTAAGAAAATTTCTTTTTGGGCTGGGCTGTAGCTCAATAGTAGAGCACTTGCCTAGCATGTGTAAGTGGCTGGGTTCCATCTCCAGTTCGGCAGCTGGGCACAGTGGTGCACACCTGTAATCCTAGTGGCTGGGGAGGCCAAGGCAGGAGTATCAAAAGTTCAAGGCCAGTCTCAGCAACTTAGTGAGGCCCTATCTCAAATTAAAAAATAAAAAGGGCTGGGAAGCCGGGTGCGGTGGCGCACACCTGTAATCCCAGCACTTTGGGAGGCTGAGGCAGGAGGATCGCGAGTTCAAAGCCAGCCTCAGCAATGGCAAGGCACTTAGTAACTCAGTGAGACCCTGTCTTTAATAAAATACAAAAAAGGGCTGGGGATGTGGCCCAGTGGTCGAGTGCCCCTGAGTTCAATCCCCAGTACCAAAAAAAAAAAAAAAAAAAAAAAAAAGGGGCTGGGGATGTGGCTCAGTGGTTAAGTACCCCTGGGTTCAATCCACTGTACCAAAAAAAGGAAAAAAAAAAAAGTTTTTTTAAAAAAAATGACGTTGATGGGATGCAAACTGCAGCCAATTGTTAAAAGGCCACAAATTCTTTCCTCCTAGTTTGCATATCACTTTGCAATGTGTCTCTGCCCTTGGTTCCTCCCATCCAGAACTGGGGTCTTTTTCTCTCCCCACCTCCACCGCAGGTTGGCTTGGTTTTGTGACTTGCTTTGGTCAAATAGAAGGAGGCAGAATTGACATGAAACTCCTACACATCAGGAAGCTTGAGGCTTCCGTTTAGCTTCTCTTGAAGGAAGCAGGTTGCTCTACAAGGAAGTCCATGGAGCCTACTAGAGGTGGGGGCAGTGGTGGAGAGGAGACTGGTGGGTGCTAGCTATAGCCCTCCACTAACTGGCAGGGCTAGGCTGAAGATATAGCTTAGTGGTAGAGAGCCTTCCCAGCATGTGAGAGGTCCTGGGTTCAAATCCCCAGCTCTGCTATAAGCCCAAACAAAAGAACAGCCAGGCTGCTCACTTACCATAATGGTGAGAAATAATATGAATTATTATTTGGGGTGATTATGTTTGGGGGTTGGATTGTATTGGATATGGAAAATGAAAAACCCCAAAATAGTGAGGCCTGGGAGAAGGAAGTAAAAAAGAAAGCCATTCATTGATAGCTTTCATCTCTCCCAAGATAAATCCTTCCCAGATGCTGGCCACAGGCGGCGAGAAAGTGTTTCATCAAACCTAGAATGACAGTCTCCAGGAAACACCAATCTCTTCCAAGACAAACCGACCCCCAACCCAAAGACCCCAATTGCGGAGTGCCCAGACTGACATGCTCACTAAATCACCCACAACCTGCATAAGCCCAGTCCCCCCCTTGGTTCAGGGGCTCATTTACCACCAGAAAAGTGGGCCCATTCTGTAGGTGTACCGTTCCTGAATAAAAGCTGAAATGATCCATGAAGCTTACATCCAGCCCGGTCTCTTTGTGCTAACAGTTTGTAACACAGCAAAAATTAACTAAAACATAACCTCAATTTACCATTAAAACATGAAACAAGAAAAGGCTGGGAGCAGTGGTGCACATCTATAATCCCAAGAGCTCGGGAGGCTGAGGCAACAGGATGACAAGTTCGAGGCCAGCGTCAGCAATTTAGCGAGGCCCTAAGCAACTCGGAGAGACCCTGTCTCTAAATAAAACACAAAAAAGGACTGGGGAAGCCAGGTGCGGTGGCGCACGCCTGTAATCCCAGCACTTTGGGAGGCTGAGGCAGGAGGATCGGGAGTTCAAAGCCAGCCTCAGCAATGGCGAGGCACTTAGCAACTCAGTGAGACCCTGTCTCTAAATAAAAAATACAAAAAAGGGCTGGGGATGTGGCCCAGTGGTCAAGTGCCCCTGAGTTCAATCCCCGGTACCACACACACACAAAAAAAAAAAAAAAAAAAGGGACTGGGGATGTGGGGATGTGGCTCAGTTGTTAAGTGCTTAAGCACCCTTGAGTTCAATCCCCAGTACCAAAAAAAGAAAAAAAGATGCCAGGCTAAGGTGGTACACACCTATAATCCCAGCTCCTCCAGAGGTTTAACCAGGACAGGGAGTAGGTAGGGACAGAAACAAAACAAAATTGGCCCTACACTGGTAATTGCTGAAGCTGAGGATTCATTATCTACTCATCTGCTTTTGTCTTTTTGAAATTTTCCATAATAAAGAGTTAAACAAAGCCCGCGGGTGGTGGTGGAAAGATTTTATTAGAAAATTGTACATCACACTTGTTATTGACCACCTGTTCTAATTGTACTGAATTTTCTTTACATGATTGCATAATGTGCAGAAATGAAATACATCTTCCTCCACCAGGTCCGACTTTGACTTCCCAAATACCCTTCTGCTCACCTCTGAGTGCTATCCATATAGATACATGTATATACATTTTTCTGGGGAGTGAGAGTGGGAGCCCAGCAGGAAGGTGTCCCTGGGCAGGTCGTGCTCCCACCAGACGGTTTTCCATCGGGGCGGGAGCTTCCAGCCAGTCACCCAGTCCGGGATGGCAAGAAAGATCCAGACCACTGGGGGTCCTCTGGGTCCTTCCTCCCACGGGATGTGTGCCCCGCTGCGCATCTGCTCAGGTTGATAACTGTGCAAACTAAGGCCCAGGCCAGCTTGCTGGAGAGGAGCCACAGCGCCCTTCTACCTTGCTGCCACGGCAAAGGCAGGTCAGGCAGAATTACAAACCAGTTCCACCCCTCCGGGGAGGGGCCAGAAGGTTCTCCTAGCCAGATTTAAGGGTCATCCTTAAATTTCTGCGTCTTTCCTGGGCCTCTGGGAGGGGACAGCTCTGCCTCTTTGAGTCCCCTCTGGGCTTAGATCATGGCCGATTGTAAACGGTCTTGTGAAAGCCAAGATGTCCCCGCGTGCACCCCTGAAGTGAAGGAGTGCGATTCCAAAGAGGCAGTGGGGCGGCGGCAGGCGCTTGGGCGTCCCCGGCTGGCTGCGAGTGCAGGAGCGATGTCACTCCTCCACGAATGCCACCCAAGTTTCTACCGCCTGGTGGAGCCTGCACCCGCTTTCTAGCGACGTTTGCAATAACCGATGCGAGTTCTGGGGCCTCCAAGCCACTCTCTTAAGTCCTTTCCTTCCAAGGACGCCCAGAACCCGCTGGGGGAGAGAGTGAGGGAGGGAGGGAGAGGAAGGAATCGCATTGGCCTGTCGCCTCTGCGGCTCAGGATGGCTGGCACCGCGGGCGGGCCCCCTCCCCGGGGGGCCATCCGTTCAGTTGCGCTTCCAGGCTGCAGGAAAATGAGCCCACGGAGCACTGCAGACCAGAGCATCAAAGGGACTTCCTTTTCATTTTCTGCACACTTATTAATTAAAAAACAAAACCAAAAACAAAACCAAAACTACTGCAACAGGGGGAAAAAAAAAAAAAAAGAAAGAAAGAAAGAAAGAACACACACACACAGAAACCAGGCTGAATCCACACATCCCCGTGGTCGCTGTTTGTTACATAAGGGGTGGATGCAGGCCAGTTGGCGGTGGAATTCCTCCATGGCTCCTAAGCAGAGCCTGCAGAGGCCTGAAGTCAGCAGGGACGGCGGGCTGCCTGCGTGGCCCTCGCAGAAAGTGGGCCAGCACTCTGCCGGAAGCTATCCTGGCATCCCTGCTCAGAGTTGGGCGGGGGTCACAAAACTAGGCCTACCTGAGAGCCACCAGGTCCACACCCTCTTAGCAACCTGGGTACCCTGAGTCTGCCGACTCTCCCTGATCATAAGCTCCAGGAATCTTCTTTGGTGCCGGGTCCCAGCACCCCTTTCCTCAGGGCCACAGTTGTGGGACTGGGAACAGGCCCTTGCCCCCAAGGTACTGAGCCACTGGAGTCCCATTGCTCAGAAATGTAGGACTGGGATAGAGGAAGAGGAAACAGTATCTAAGAAGGGACAAACATGTTCTGTGTGGGTTTTCTGTGATGTGACTCCAAGCTGTCAATATGGCAGCACCAGGGCAGAACGACAGTGGGCTGGATCTGACCAGTTATCTAAGTGATAACTTAGAGATTCTCCAAGATGTGCCTGTTGGATTCTAGGCAGAAGGCTGCGCCTCCCAGGCAGAAGGCCACACCTCCCCAGGTGCCTTGTGAAAAACTACAGCTCCCAGGATCCTCAGCGTGACCAAAAAACCTGACCAGCAAGTCCCTTGTCCACTACCCCTAACCCCCCCCCCCCCCCCCCCCCCCCCCCCCCCCCCCCCCCCCGCCACCTCTGCTGGCCTATAGGACAAGGACTCACTCCAAGGGGGTTTTATGGCCCCTACTCTATTTAAGCCAGCCCCGGACTGAACTCTCTCTCTGTTCCTGCTCTCTGTTCGCGCTTGCCTCGGTTCCTGCCTGTCCCTATTCCCGTCCATCCCTTCCCTACCCCCCTTCCCTTCCTTTCCCTACCCTTGCCCATGTGGCACCCCAATAAACCCTTTTATTTCACTAACACAGTGTTCCCAGCTAAGTTAACTATGTTTCAGCAGTTTTCTAACAGTGCCCAATTACAAGGAGTATCAAATAAGAGAAAGCTAGGCTAGCCGAACAACTTCACTAAGGCTCTCACTCTGTTGCCCAGGCTGGTCGACAACCTGTGGGCTCCAGCCACCCTCCTGCCTCAGCCTCCAAGTGCTGGGATTCACAGGTGTGCTTCCCATGCAAGGCCTTCATGTGTTTTGAATTTTAAAATGTATTTGAGTAATAGTAATAAAAAATAGAAATAAATAATAGTAATAGTGTTGTAGAGAATATGGTTGTTCCAGAAAAGAATAAGGAAAAAAAAATGTTCCATGTAAATAGGGGCGCTGTGGGAAGCTAAAGGCCTGAGGAGGCAGAGGGAACAGTTGGGGGAAGAAAAGAGAAAAGAATATGAGAATAAAGAGATGCTAGCCGGGCGCGGTGGCGCACACCTGTAATCCCAGCACTTGGGAGGCTGAGGCAGGAGGATCACGAGTTCAAACCCAGCCTCAGCAATGGCGAGGCACGTAGCAACTCAGTGAGACCCTGTCTCTAAATAAAATACAAAAAAGGGCTGAGGATGTGGCCCAGTGGTCGAGTGCCCCTGAGTTCAATCCCCGGTGCCAAAAAAAAAAAAAAGAGATGCTGGCACAGAACGGGGCAGGCTTCTAGGAAAGGAGTCCAGACTTTGCTGAGGTCCACTACAACATCCTCCCATCATCCATAATAAATTTCTGGTTCTTCTGGTTCACAAAGCACCTAAGATCTATAACCTCCTTCTGAGGTTAAGTGGGCTTGAAATTTCTGTGACTTCTAAATTATGTGCCCTCAGAGCCAAGCTTACCTTATCATTTTCCTTTCCACTTTATTTATTTATTTATTTATTTTTTTGTGGTACCGGGGATTGAACTCAGGGGCACTCGACCACTGGGTCACATCCCCAGCCCTTTTTTGTATTTTATTTAGAGACAGGGTCTCACTGAGTTGCTAAGTGCCTCGCCATTGCTGAGGCTGGCTTTGAACTCGCGATCCTCCTGCCTCAGCCTCCCAAAGTGCTGGGATTACAGGCATGCGCCACCACGCCCGGCTTCCACTTTATTTTTTAGAGCAGTTTTAAGTTCACAGCAAAATGGAACAGAAGGTACAGAGATTTCCCACGCACTTCCTGCGCCCCCTACAGACTCCCTGGCCATCAACATCTTCCACCAGAGTGGTTACATTGATTTCAATCAGTGGACCTGCATTGACACATCGTTGTCACTCCAAGTCTATAGTTTATATCAGGGTTCACTGTTGGTGATGTACATTTGATGGATTTGTGATGCATAGAGGAGTTTCACTCTCCTGAAAATCCCTTGTGCCCAGCCTATTTATCTCTCCCTTCCCTCTGACCCCTGGCAACCACTGATTTTAAAAAAATATAAATATTGTATATATGTGAGCCAGATGCAGTGGTGCATGCCTGTAATCCCAGCACTTGGGAGGCTGAGGCAGGAGGATCACAGTTCAAACCCAGCCTCAGCAATGGCGAGGCACTTAGCAACTCAGTGAGACCCTGTCTCTAAATAAAATACAAAAAAAGGGCTGAGGATGTGGCCCAGTGGTCGAGTGCCCCTGAGTTCAATCCCCGGTGCCAAAAAAAAAAAAAAAGAGATGCTGGCACAGAACGGGGCAGGCTTCTAGGAAAGGAGTCCAGACTTTGCTGAGGTCCACTACAACATCCTCCCATCATCCATAATAATTTCTGGTTCTTCTGGTTCACAAAGCACCTAAGATCTATAACCTCCTTCTGAGGTTAAGTGGGCTTGAAATTTCTGTGACTTCTAAATTATGTGCCCTCAGAGCCAAGCTTACCTTATCATTTTCCTTTCCACTTTATTTATTTATTTATTTATTTATTTTTTTGTGGTACCGGGGATTGAACTCAGGGGCACTCGACCACTGGGTCACATCCCCAGCCCTTTTTTGTATTTTATTTAGAGACAGGGTCTCACTGAGTTGCTAAGTGCCTCGCCATTGCTGAGGCTGGCTTTGAACTCGCGATCCTCCTGCCTCAGCCTCCCAAAGTGCTGGGATTACGGGCATGTGCCACCGCGCCCGGCTTCCACTTTATTTTTTAGAGCAGTTTTAAGTTCACAGCAAAATGGAACAGAAGGTACAGAGATTTCCCACGCACTTCCTGCGCCCCCTACGGACTCCCTGGCCATCAACATCTTCCACCAGAGTGGTTACATTGATTTCAATCAGTGGACCTGCATTGACACATCGTTGTCACTCCAAGTCTATAGTTTATATCAGGGTTCACTGTTGGTGATGTACATTTGATGGATTTGTGATGCATAGAGGAGTTTCACTCTCCTGAAAATCCCTTGTGCCCAGCCTATTTATCTCTCCCTTCCCTCTGACCCCTGGCAACCACTGATTTAAAAAAATATAAATATGTATATATGTGAGCCAGATGCAGTGGGTGCATGCCTGTAATCCCAGCACTTGGGAGGCTGAGGCAGGAGGATCACAGGTTCAAAGCCAGCCTCAGCAATGGTGAGGCACTTAGCAACTCAGTGAGACCCTGTCTCTAAATAAAATACAAAAAAAGTGCTGGGGATATGGCCCAGTGGTCGAGTGCCCCTGAGTTCAATCCCAGGTACCCCCTTCCATAAAAATGATCTCCATGGTTTTTCCTTTTCCAAAATGTCATACAGTTGAACTCATACCATGTGGCATTTTCAGTTTTGTTTCTTTCACTTAGCAATTCATTTCAAAACAATAAAAACTCTCAAAGAGGCAGTAATGACTTATGGACCCCAAGCTCCTTTCACGTTGAGTATACTGGAGTCCCTTAACACCTTTAGCTTAACCCCCACAGACTGGAAACGTCTATGTAAAGCAACATTAAGTGGGGGACAATACTTGGTTTGGTGATCGCAATTTCAGGAACTTTGTATAGAAACAGCTAAAAGAAACGCAGATGCAGAGTTTGGAGACCATAATATAGAAATGCTCACAGGAGAAGGGCAATTCGCAGACGTACAGGATCAAAAAACATTATACCCCAGGAGTATATGCTCAGATAAACGCAGCTGCCTTAAAGGCATGGAAAACTGTACAAGGACCTGGGAATCTACAAGGTAGCTTGTCCAAAGTAATTCAAGGACCTAATGAACCATATGCTGAATTTGCTGATAGACTTTTGAGAACTGCAGGTAGAGTTTTGGAGACATTGATCAAGTATTGCCATTAGTTATTCAATTAGCGTATGAAAATGCTAATAAATATTGCCAGGAAGTCATCAGGCCATGGAAAAATAAAAAGGATCTTTCCATATATATACAACTATGTAAAGATATAAATGATGCCTTTGTCACAGGGAATGTGATTGCAGCAGCTGTGAGAGATGCTGCCCCTCAAAATTTTACAAGGGCTCAACATAAACATTATAATCAATCAGGATATTCTAGGCAAAATTATCATAATCAATCAGGCTATTCTAGGCAAAATCCCCAAAGAGAAATAGGACCAAATTCATACCGTACTCCAGGTTGCTGCCCCAGGTGTAAGAAAGGAAATCATTGGGCCAATAAATGCTATTCAAAATTTGACATCCATGGAAATCCTTTGTTCAGGAATTCAAAAAACAGGGCACGGGGCCCAATGCCCCGGGGCCCACAAATGTACGAGGCATTGGAGGAGGAGTATCCTCAAGCATCCACTCAGATGCTTCCCCGACACAATCCCTATTTCCCATCCACTCCCTCGCCAGAGGAACAGGAGGAAATGCAGGATTAGACCTCTGTTCCACTGCCTGAATAGTGTTAACACCTGAAATGGGGGTTCAACTGATTCCCACAGGAGTCAGGGGACTTCTTCCCTCAGGGACCTCTTCCCTAAAAGCTTATTAGGTTTGCAAGTGACCCCAGGCGTAATAAACTCAGACTATAAAGGGGAAATAAAAATAATGCTTAGCTCACCCCAAAGTATAAGTTCTATTAATCAGGGAGATAGAATTGCTCAGCTGCTCCTCCTTCCAAATTTACATAATTCATTTAAAATGAATATGCCTCTAAATAGGAACAATAGAGAATTTTGTTCCACTGATTCGAAACCCATGGTTTGCTGGGTTCGGGACTGTACAAGGGGGCCTATGTGTAAAATAAGAATCCAAGGAATAGAAATGGAGGGTCTTATAGATACTGGAGCTGATTCTTCCATCATTAATTTACGTCAATGGCCCAAACACTGGCCTCTACAAAAAGCTTCAACCAGTTTAAGAGGCTTGGGATATAATAACCTCCCAGAAAAAAGTGCGGTAATTTTAAAATGGGAGAATGATGAAGAACATAAAGGCACATTTCAGCCTTATGTTTTACCTAATCTACCAGTTACTTTATGGGGAAGAGATATTTTACAACAAATGGGAGTACACCTTGCAACCAAACCTGCAGTGTGTTAAATGTAAAAATCTACAGGGTAATCTTAACCCTAAAAGAAATCATCAAAAAGTACAGGGTAAGCTTAACTCTAAAACAAATCATTATCATATAGGAAAAAGACATTTTTCTTCGGGGCCACTGAGAAAATAATTTTGAAAATACCATGGCTTTCTGATAAGCCAGTGTGGGTCCCTCAGTGGCCCCTATCTAAAGAGAAATTACAAGCGGCCCACCTACTAGTTCAGGAACAATTAGAAGCAGGACATATAGAACTTTCCACCTCTCCCTGGAATTCCCCCATATTTGTGATCAAGAAAAAATCAGGAAAATGGCGATTATTACATGATCTTAGACAAATTAATAAAACCATGCAAGTCATGGGCCCTACTCAACCTGGACTTCCGAATCCTATAGCTATTCCAAAAAATTTCCATGTTATTAGTCTTGATATAAAGGATTGCTTCTTTTCTATTCCCCTAAATCCTCTGGATGCCCCCAGGTTTGCTTTTTCAGTTCCTTCTATTAACAATAATAGCCCTGATCAGAGATATCAATGGAAGGTTTTGCCGCAGGGAATGGCTAATAGCCCCACCATATGCCAATATATGTGGACAAGGCTATACAACCCATTAAAAATAAATATCCAAACCTCATGTGTCTACATTACATGGATGATATTTTACTGGCCCACCCTAATCAAAAAATCTTATTTAATATATTCAGTGACGTGGTAGAAATTTTTAAAAAATACGGATTATATATAGCAGAAGAAAAAAGTTCAAACCAGATCTCCCATATTATATTTAGGATTTAAAATCATGGATACTTTTTTTAGACCCCCCAAAATTTTAATAAATAAAGAACATTTAACCACCCTCAATGATTTCCAAAAACTACTGGGAGACATTAATTGGCTTTCGCCCTACACTAAACCTCACTACTGGCCAATTAAAACCTTTATTTGATATCCTTCGAGGGGACCCTGATCCATCCTCACCGCGAACATTGACTCCTGATGCTAGGAAAGCTTTAAAGGTAGTAGAAAAAGCCATCGAAGGAACTCATTGTGACAGATTTGATTTAACTCAACCGCTGATATTGATTATTATTTCTTCACAATATACACCGACAGGAGTATTTTGGCAACAAGGGCCTTTATTATAGATACATTTGCCTGTCTCTCCTAAAAGCATAATTGAGTCATATACCTCCATGGTGGCTAAACTTATTCTTCAAGGACTTAAAACTTCTATAAAATATTTGGCATTCACCCTGCTACTATTATTACTCCCTATTCATCGTCACAGATTGAATATTTATGCTTCAATGATAATGACTGGGCTATAGCTAGATGCTCTACCTCTGCAAATTTTGATAATCACCTTCCTAAGTCTCCTATATTATCTTTTTGTATTAATCATCCTATTATATTTCCACAGGTAATAAAAAATCAACCTATTCCTAAGGCATTTAATGTATTTACAGATGGGTCCTCAAATGGTACTGCTGCAGTAGTCACTACAAAAGAAAATATGACTTACATAACTGCACACAAATCAGCTCAACTAGTGGAATTGGAAGCTGTGGTAAGAGCTCTGGAAAATTTTAGAGACCAGCCCATAAACATTTTTTCAGATAGCCACTATATTGTACAAGCCGTCCCAAAATTAGAGTTAGCAGGACCAATAGCACCTCATACTCCAGCCTTTAAATTGTTTTATCAAATACAAAAACTTTTGTGGGCAAGAAAAGAACCTCTATTCGTAGGCCATATTAGAGCACATACTAATTTGCCTGGCCCCCTCCATGAAGGTAATCAAAAGGCAGATGAACTTACAAAAACAATATTTATACTTTCAGCGCTACAACAAGCTACTTTATTTCATTCCCAGTTTCATGTCAACAGCACCACCTTGCAACGTAGGTTTAAAATCACAAAGGAGCAAGCCAGAACAATTGTAAAAGATTGTAAATCTTGTATGACACATTTGCCCAATCCTCATTTTGGTGTTAACCCTAGAGGATTAATGCCCAATCATTTGTGGCAGATGGATGTTACTCATGAGCCAAGCTTTGGAAAATTGCGATTTATTCATGTAACCATAGATACATGCTCAGGCATGATTTTTGCTTCCTTACATTCCGGAGAAAAAGTTAAAGATGTCACATCTCATTGTTTACAAGCTTTTGCTGCATTGGGCATCCCCAAAATGCTTAAAACAGATAATGGTCCCGCTTATACGTCCTCATCTTTCAAACAGTTTTTGTGCAAAATTCAACATATCCCATAAAACAGGCATCCCATACAATCCTCAGGGTCAGGGCATTATTGAAAGAGCAAACCGCACACTAAAAGTTATGTTGTTAAAACAGAAAGAAGGAAACTGGAAAAATCCTAAGGACAGATTGGCAGTTGCCCTGTTTACTTTAAATTTTTTAACTTTAGACTCTGATGGTTATTCTGCTGGAGACAGACATTGGAACCCACATCAACAACATAAACCTTTGGTTTACTGGAAGGATGTTCTTTCAGGTACATGGAAGGGTCCAGATCCAGTATTAATTTGGGGAGAGGATCTGTTTGTGTTTTTCCAAAGCATGAATCCTCTCCAATATGGATACCATCTAGATTAATAAAGCAGGTACCACATCAAAAGGATCAAGATGAAGTTGTTGAGGAATCAAGATTAATAAAAAAGGTACAAAATCAAGAGGACCATGATGAAGATATGGAATGATTCCCTTAAAAGAGTCCTTCAAAATATATCACAACTTAAGTGTCATTCCTCCCCGGCTGGGACGAAGAGATCTCTCTTTAGTGTGCACACAATTATATATATATATTTTTTACTTTTTATATATGTGTTTATGTCTGTGTATTTGTCTAAATTTCATGTTAATGTGACGTCACAAATATATGTTTGTATGTGCGTCTGTCTGTCCAGTGTGACATCAAAAATAACAAAGCGCTTGTGAATATATATATATATGGATCCAAATAACTCTAATTCATTTAAGTTTAAGAGTATTCAAATTGGGTAAATAATTTAATAAGTGAAGGTACCTTCAATTTTGTTTTATAGGTGTCCCAGGGACTTCTCTTTAGCAAAAAATATGACTAGTGCTGTATAACCTGATATTTTGGTGTTTTGACATGAGGTTGCTTATTTGTTATTAACTTCATTTGTTTAATAAATGATTAATTTCAATTATCTCAACAGGTAAAGGACTGCTGTGTATGCAGAAACTCGAGAGTTCCAGCTAACAAATTATTTCTCCAAAGTGCTTTTAGTTTTTCTTTAATCTATCTTTAATGCAGTAATTACCCTCAGTCTTTCTTTGTTTTGTTCTAAATATGATATTTTGCCAGCTTATGTTTGTGGGAGCTCAGGCTGCAATGTGTGTGAGCAGAAATCAACTTATTTTTCTAATCTAATAATTCTATTTTTTAGTTTGACAACTTGCCTCTTGACTCAGTGCTGGAATAGCACTGCCTTTCCTTTAATAATTGATGCTTGAGTCTCTAGGTAGCGGGCCCTGAAGATTTGCCGGTGGCATTGTCTACACATAAAAAAGATGGCTGCTGCTACAGCTGCAGGGATCGCGGTCGCTGCAAGCATCCCTGCTGCTCAAATGTTAAACAACCTCACCAGCAGTGTGGCCTCTGCTCTGCATGCATGGGGCCTCCTAGATCTACGTGTTATAACAAGTGGACATTTTGATCTTTCATTGTTTGGGACTTCATGGGACAGTACCTTGCGGGTATTTGTTAGAGAACTCACTGTGTTACTTGATAGAACTTATGGCAGCTGATTTGTTTAAAGAATTTGATATGCTATGCAATTTGGCTCGTCACCAAAAGGCTTGTCGCCTTAAAGCCGCAGCATCTCCTCCCAATTGGACGGCTGTTAGTCATCTTACACAGTCGATCCTAAAGGGCTCCATTGGATGGCTGGTTAGCCAATGACGGGTAAGATCCCCAGAGGGGGACAACCTAAGACAGGCACAGTCACATGGGACAGTCTCATGTGGCTGACATATCAACCTAAGACAGGAGTCAAGGGCACAGCCTTGATTATCCAATGACGGGTAAGAATGTTGGTTGCACATAGACGTCCTAGAGCATTACCTCTTTTAAAACAAAAGGGGGGAAATGCAGGAGCCCTGTTTGGGGAGATAGCTAAGATTGCGGTTGACTACGGGCCATAGACATTTTTGGGCATTGTCGCCTTCCGTAGTCTCACGGGACTTGGCCCAGGATCTCGAGAGATTTGAGCAGTGACTCAGCAGATCGACATTTTTGGGCATTGTCGCCTTCCGTAGTCTCACGGGACTTGGCCCAGGATCTGGAGAGATTTGAGGAGTGACTCGGCAGATTGAGCAAGCGCCATTCCTGCTCGGGCGCATGGATTGAGACCAGAGAGAGAAAGGACAGGGTTATCGATATTGTATAGATATATTGTAGTTTCTTGTAAGAGTAGGTGCCTTGGTTTCTTGTGAGAGTGTGTATGTAGTGTTAGAAATTACAAGAGACAGAGACAGAAAGATTAAAGAATTTTTTCGTCTCCATCCTGTCTCCGGACTCCTTCCCGCGCGCGCTGCCGTTCCAGGCTGCAATCCCTTTCCGGCGGTGAACACTTTTATGGTAAAAATTTCCTGTTTATATTTTCCTAACCCTTCTCTCATTTAGTGTACACAATACGCAACATCTTCCAATTAAGGGAAAAGCTTATATCAGACCTTAAGTAAACTGGAATCAACTCTTTTTCCTTTGAGAAAATAGAAAATAATATTTACTGAATCCAACAAACTAGAGATCCCGGGATTTCTGGTTTCAGTCGTATCCAACCTGGCAAAAACAGTTTTTGACTTCTTCTCTGGTAGGTTCTGGCAGGCCCTGGTGCCTGGCCTCCATGGAACCATTCTGAGGGCCGTCTGTCTTCACCCTGGCAGTGTGGTTCCTTCTGCGTTCTGCAGCATGGGTCCTGTTTCAGGAGCACCTGCCAATACTCATGGCTTCTTATTTCTCTGGAGGTCATGCTGGCAGGTGTTGCCTTCACTTAATCCCCACACTGGCTCTGCAGCATCCTCCCCTCCACCTAAGAACAAGAACAAAAGCACTGTAAATGGACAGTCACCTCTCGGTATCTCTGGGGGACAGGTTCCAGGCCCCGTGCAGATACTAAAATCAGAGAATGCTCAAGTCCCTTATATAACATGGTATAGTATTTGTATAAAATCTACACACATCCTCACACAATACTTTTTTTTTTTTTTTTTTTTTTGGTACCTGGGATTGAACTCAGGGCTGCTTAACCACTGAGCCACATCCCCAGCCCTATTTTGTTTTTTATTTAGAGACAGGGTCTCACTGAGTTGTTTAGGGCCTCGATTTTGCTGAGGCTGGCTTTGAACTCTCCATCCTCCTGCCTCAGCCTCCAGAGCCACTGGGCCCAGCTTTTTAACACAATTTTTTAAGGGCTAGGGATCTGGATGCTTCTGGCTGAGGGGTGTCACATGGGGAAGGTTGTAGTCAAGCCACTGGCCAGCGTGGTAATCTCTGAAGACTCAATTGGGGCTAGAGAATCCACCTCCAACATCATAGTTATGGCTGTTGGCAGGACATCTCAGTTCCTTACCATGTGGGCTTAGGACAAGGCTTCCCCCAGTATGAGAGGTGACAGAAAGAGAGAGACAGAGAGATACTGATTGAGAGATGAGCCACTGTTTGTTGATGGAAAAAGAAAAATAAAAAAGTCCATTTTGGGGAGTATTAGACCCTTCTCTTCAGTCTCAGTAAAATATACATAACATAAACTTTAACATTTTCACCATTTTTTTTTTTTTTTTTTTTTTTTTTGGTACCGGAGATTGAAGTCAGGAGCACTTAACCACTGGGCCACATCCCCAGCCCTTTTTTTTTTTTTTTTTTTTTTTTTTTGTGGTACCGGGGGATTGAACTCAGGGGCACTTAACCACTGGGCCACATCCCCAGCCCTTTTTTGTATTTTATTTAGAGACAGGGTCTCACTGAGTTGCTAAGTGCCTCGCCATTGCTGAGGCTGGCTTTGAACTTGCGATCCTCCTGTCTCAGCCTCCCAAAGTGCTGGGATTACAGGCGTGCGCCACCACGCCCGGCTCCCAGCCCTTTTTTGTATTTTATTAGAGACAGGGTCTCACTGAGTTGCCAAGTGCCTCGCCATTGCTGAGCCTGGCTTTGAATTCGTGATCCTCCTGCCTCAGCCTTCCAAAGTGCTGGGATTACAGGCGTGCACCACCACGCCCAGCTCATTTTCACCATTTTTAAGTGTACCTTTTAGTGGTATTAAGTTTGACCTAAACCGGTGCGGTGGTGCACGCCTGTAATCCCAGCACTTGGGAGGCTGAGGCAGGAGGATCGTGAGTTCAAACCAGCCTCAGCAATGGTGAGGCACTTAGCAACTCAGTGAGACCCTGTCTCTAAATAAAATACAAAAAAGGGCTGGGGATGTGACCCAGTGGTCGAGTGCCCCTGAGTTCAATCCCCAGTACCACAAAAAAAAAAAAAAAAAAAAAAAAAAAAGTTTGACCTAAAATAGCCTCTGACATATTTTAAGTGTGGCATAAAGGGTTCTCCCTATATAGTAAACTGCAACCTAACTCAATGTCTAAGCAGAATGTAACTGACTCTTGTAACAAGTGGTGGAGTCTCAGCCAACCACAAGCTGCCAAAGTTCAAACCACATTTGAATAAGACAGACTTGAGCTGTAATCAACAGGCTGTGTCTGTATCTTGCTTCCATTTTTTTTTTCTCTACATCACTTCCTATATTGGTCAGCTTTCTGTCTCTGTGACCAAAATGCCTGACAAGAGAACAACTTAGAGGAGGAAAAGTTTTATTTTAGTTCACGATCTTAGAGGTTCAGTCCATGGTTGGCTGACTTCATTGCTCTAGGCCCAAGCTGAGGCAGAACATCATGGCCAGTGTGGCTGGTGGAGGAAAGCTGCTCAACTCTTGGTAGCCAGGAGGCAGAAAGAACGAGGAAAGGGGCCACAGGAAAGATGAACCCTTCCAGGGAACATCCCCAGTGTCCCACCTCCTCCAGCCATGCCCCACCTGCCTACAGTTACCACCCAGTGAGTCCCATCAAACTAGGATGAACTGGTTAGGTTACAGCTCTCATAATCCAATCATTTTACCTCTGAATATTCCTGAATTAATACAGGAGCTTCTGGGGGACACCTCATATCCAAACTAGAACATTTCCTTTTTTTTTGTATTATTATTTTTATTTGTCAATGGATGGACTTTTATTTTATTTATTTATATGTGGTGCTGAGAATCGAACCCAGGGCCTCACATATGCTAGGCAAGCACTCTACCACTGAGCCATAACCCCAGCCCATAACACTTCCTTTTTGTCTGGCTATAAATATAACCTGACCATGTGATGGGATGGAGGATGGAACATTCTAAACCTTTTTTTTTTTTTTTTTTGTACCAGAGATTGAACCAAGGGATGCTTAACCACTGAACCACATCCCCAACCCTTTTTATTTATTTATTTTTATTTAGAGACAGGGTCTCACTGAGTTGCTTTAGGATCTTGCTAAATTGCTGAGGCTGGCTTTGAACATTTGATCCTCTTGCCTCAGCCTCAGGCTTGTGGATTCTGCTCCATGCAGTGTCCCCACTTGCCAGTGACTTTTCCAGTACCATTAGCCCAAGTGGCAGAGAAACTTGTACTAAATCTTAATGGTTGAGAAGCTGTATTTTGCTCAGAACTGGCCATGTCTGGGTTGCTGGGCTATTGTGTCAGAGCAGCCCAATACAAGCAGGGTATGTTGTCTCTAAAATCCAATAAGACACCAAACATTGTGCTATTTTTTTTTTTTTTCCAATGCTTGGGAATCCAACTTGGGGCCTCCCAAATGCTAAGTGAGCGCTCAACCAGTAACCTACAGGCCCAGCCCTTTTTATTTATTTATTTATTTATTTATTTATTTATTTATTTTTTTATTTATTTTTTGTGGTACCGGGGATTGAACTCAGGGGCACTTGACCACTGGGTCACATCCCCAGACCTTTTTAGTATTTTATTTAGAGACAAGGTCTCACTGAGTTGCTAAGTGCCTCGCCATTGCTGAGGCTGGCTTTGAACTCGCAATCCTCCTGCCTCAGCCTCCAAGTGCTGGGATTACAGGCGTGCGCCACCGCGCCCGGCTCCTTTTTATTTTATTTTGAGACAGAGTCTCCCTAAGTTGCTGAGGCTTGCCTTGAACTTGTCATCCTCTTGTTTCAGCCTCTCAACTAGTTGAGCTTACAGGTGTGCACCACTCTGCTGGCTCCTACCCTTTGATTTGATGATTCACCAGCAGGCCTCCCAGGACTCAGCATAAAGTCGGACTTATGGCTATGACACATCACACCAAAAAGATCCAAAGCAAAATCAGCAGAGGGAAGAGGCACATGGGGGCAAAGTCCAAGAGAGACCAGGCTCAAGTTTCCAAGGGTCCTCCCCCAGTGGAGTCAACAGGACATGTTTCATTTTCCCAACAACAAATGAGTTGTGACAACACTTGTGCCATGTTGTCTACCAGGGAAACTCATTACCTGGTGTCCAGGGTTTTCATTGGACGCTGGCCCGTTGGCACTCTCTGCCCAGCACATACCACACTCAGAAGGAAAGCAGGTATCCTGAGTAAACCATATTGTTTGCATAAACATTGAGGCAAAGTGAGCCACTTTTATCAGTTCTAGAAATGGGGGTAGGGGGGACCCTCTCCAAATAGAAGTTTCTAGATGCTACCCTAGGGCCAATCTAGCATGCAGGAGACCATGGGCCACAGGTGTTAGAGGCTGTTTGCTGTGGTCGTGCTTTTCTGTACAACCTGTATCCGTGGTCCAGGTGAAATGCACAGAAGATGGTCACTGCAGTGTGGACTGTGGAGGCAGAGATCCCCAGGGGATCTGGGTGTCCACCTCGGGGACTGCGCATAGGTTCAGTGTGGTGGGTGTCCATTGCCCCGGCAGCAATCAGAAGCCAGTGATTAATATGTATACATATTAATGGAATAGACCTGAATAACTCAGTCCTTGTTGAAAAATAGGTAAGAAAGAGGATGAAATATATCACCCAATGCCATGAATGTAAAACTTAAAATATTTGCATACAAAAATGCGTGCTTAGGGGCTGGGCCGTGGCTCAGTTGCCTAGCATGAGTGAGGCACTGGGTTTGATTCTCGGCACCGCATACAAATAAATAAATAAAATAAAAAATTTCATCAACAACTAAATAAAAATACATATAAAATGCATGCATTTAGGTTGCATTTATATAAATTTCTGAAACAGGAAAGGTACACTATGTTGTCAGGAGTTTGGATACAAATTACCCTCAGAGAGTTGGTGTCCTGAAGGGTACAGGAGGTGCTTGGTTGGTCACATTCTCTTTCTTGAGCTGGACTTACTTTGTGAACATTGATACAGCTGTGCATGTATGATGCATGACTTTTTTGTGTGTATGTTACATGGTTATCACATTTACATTAAAATAAAAAAATACAGGGTGCTGGTGGTATAGCTCAGTGGTAGAGCATTTGCCTAGCATGCATGAAGCCTGGGGTTCCATCCACAGCACAACAAAACAAAACCCAAAAAAGAACAAAAAACAAAAACAAAAAAAACCACACACCAAAACCCCCCACCCAGCAATTCCATTTTGCATGCACATGTATAAAGCAACAGTCGGATTTTTATATCTGTGCTTTTTTTTTTTTTGTACTGGGGATTGAACCCAGGGGTGCTTAACCTCTAACCCACATCCCCAGCCCTTTTTATTTTTTATTTAGAAACAAGGTCTCAATAAGTTGCTTAGAGCCTCACTAAGTTGCTGAAGCTAGCCTTGAATTTGGGATCCTCCTGCCTCAGCCTCCTGAGCCTCTGGGATTATAGGCGTGTGCCATGGCACCTGGCATGTGTCCCTGCATTCTCTATCCATTGATTCAACTCCTCACAGATTGAAAATATTCTTTCTTTTCTTTTTGATAGTAGGGATTGAAACCCAGGGGTGATTTAACACTGAGCTACAATCTACAGCCCTTTTGAAATTATTTATTTATTTATATTTTTTAGTTTTTAAAAAAAATATTTATTTATTTAGTTTAGTTGTACACAATGAATGCATTTATGTTTACGTGGTGCTGAGGATCAAACCCGGGCCACGCACGTGCGAGGCGAGCACTCTGCCACTGAGCCACAACCCCAGCCCCAATATATTTTTTTAGTTTGAGATAGGGTATTGCTAAATTGCTGAGGATCTCACTAAATTGCCAAGACAGGCCTCAAACTTGTGATCGCCCTGTCTCAACCTCTCTAGTAACTGGGTTATAGGCATGTGCCACCATACCTGGCTGCAGATTGAAAAGATTCTGAAAAAAAATATTGCATCCAGTCTCAGTGTTGCATACCTATAATCCCAGTACTTGGGAGGCTGAGGCAGGAAGATCACAAATTTTAGGCCAGCCTTGGCAACTTAGACCCTCAGTAATTTTTTATTTCGATATTTATATTTATTTATAGTTTTTTATTTATCTCAAAATAAAATTTAAAAAAGTTCTAAGGATGTGGTTCATTGGTAGAGCACTTGACTAGCATGCAAGCTGCCCTGGATTTAATCCCTAGTGTCTCTCTCTCTCTCTCTCTCTCTCTCTCTCTCTCTCACACACACATACACACACACACACACACACACACACACACAATTACATCTATACTGAACATGTACAGACTTATTTTCTTGTCATTATTCCCTAAACAATATAGTATAGCAACTTTGATACAGCACTTAAATGTATGAAGTATTAGAACTCATCAGCCGGGCGCGGTGGCACACGCCTGTAATCCCAGCACTTTGGGAGGCTGAGGCAGGAGGATGCGAGTTCAAAGCCAGCCTAGGCACTTAGCAATGAGATACGAATTTAAAAAAAAAAAAGGGCTGGGGATGTGGTGGATGTTCAATCCCTGGTGAACTCATCTAGTGGATTTAAAATAGATGGGTGGAGTGTAGGTTATAGGCAAATACTATGCCATTTTGTAGGAGGGACTTGAGATTTTGACATCTTGCAGGGGGTGTGTTTCTTGGAACAAATGGACACCAAGGACACGGAACATTAAAACGATTGCTATGAAGCTGGGATTAGTGACCCCCTTTTCAAGCACTCTGACCCAGAAGAGTCTCTGATTTCCCTAGAAGGGCTGAGTTCGCATTTGGGCCTGCAAGGCCCAACTTCCCAACTGCGCAGACTGACTCTGGTTTATGACTGCCCCCTGGTTGCAGAGGAAAGATGCGCTTTAAGAAATCAAGAGAAGAAGCCAGGCGCGGTGGTGCACGCCTGTAATCCCAGCACTTTGGGAGGCTGAGGCAGGAGGATTGCGAGTTCAAAGCCATCCTCAGCCATGGCGAGGCACTTAGCAACTCAGTGAGACCTTGTCTCTAAATAAAAACACAAAAAAGGGCTGGGGATGTGACCCAGTGGTTGAGTGCCCCTGAGTTCAATCTCTGGTACCACAAAAAAAAAAAAAAAAAAAAAAAAAAAAATTCAAGAGAAGGATTTAATAGAACTTTGCAAATTTTCACAATGAGTGTGCATCAGAATCTCCTGAAAAGTCTTGTTAAAGTCTAGATTACTGGGCCAGGCACGGTGGCCCACGCCTGTAATCCCAGCACTTGGGAGGTTGAGGCAGGAGGATAGCATGTTCAAAGCCAGCCTCTCAGCAACAGGGAGGCGCTAAGCAACTCAGTGAGACCCTGACTCTAAATAAAAACACAAAATAGGGCTGGGGATGTGGCTATTGAACTCGAGTGCCCGTGAGTTCAATCTCTGGTGCAATTCCCCCCAAAAATGGTAAGTATGAAAAATGAAATTATGGCATTTGCTAGTAAATGAATGGAACTGGAGACTATCACGCTAAGTGAAATATGCCAGTCCAAAAAAAAAAAAAAATACAAAGGCAGAATGTTCCCTCTGATATGCAGATGCTGACTCACAATAAGGGAGGAAGAGAAGTTCATTGGGTTAGACAAAGAGGAATGAAGGGAAGGGGGGATGTGAATGGGAAAGACAGTAGAATGAATCAGGCATAACTTTCCTACATTCATATATGAATACATGACCAGTGAAACTCCACTTCATGGTCAACTGCAAGAATGGGAAGTTATACTCTGTGTATGTATGATATGTCAAAATACACTCTACTGTCATGTATGACTGTAGAACAAATTAAAAAAAATGACAAGTGCACCAGGTTGCACCCCATATTATGGGACAGACCCTAGCCTTGGCTGCTCCCTAAGTGTATGGTGTGGCTGAGAAGGGGTACACTTGCCACAGACAATGCAGTAGCTTTTGCAAGCACAGATACAAGGACTTTGGATGGTGAAACTTGGATCCCTCTATAGCCAACTTTGGTGATGAGCTCCAACCTCCCTCCATTGCAAGAGGTGATGTCTGAACTTTCAGCTGAGAAATTTGGGTCATAGCCAAGTTCACTAAAGTGGTACTCTCATGGAAATGAGAGTGTGCATCCAGGAAGGGACCTTCCTCAGTAACTATATCATGACCCCACAGGAAGAGAGCATGCTACAGAAGAGAGTGGTCAGCAGGGGTCTGAGTGGGGTTCCCTAACCTTTTCACACACAGCACATGATAATATTTGTAGGATTTATTTGACAGTGTCTAGAAAAACCTTGGTAAAAATAGAAAAGACTATTATGTTTTCTTTTCTTTCTTTCTTTCTTTTTTTTTCTTTGTTTGTTTCTCTCTCTCTCTCTTTTGGTACCAGGCATTGAACTCAGGGGAACTCAACCACTGGGCCACATCCCCAGCCCTTTTTTGTATTTTATTTAGAGACAGGGTCTCACTGAGTTGCTAAATGCCTCGCCATTGCTGAGGCTGGCTTTGAACTCACGATCCTCCTGCCTCAGCCTCCGAAGTGCTGGGATTACAGGCATGTGCCACCGCGCCTGGATGCAGGAAAGGTATTTTCTGTGTCTGTGTCTTTATTTAGTCCCCAAATTCACTTGGAGTGACCCTGACTGGCTTAGTCTTTGTCACTACAAACACCTGTGAGTCAGGAATGTGGGAGTGCCTATCTGGAGAACTCTGACCCGGGACTGAATCTAGCCTGGGCTGCAGTCTCTGAATACATGGGGCTAGAGGATCCACTTCCAAGATTGCTGACTCATGTGATTGGCAAGCAGTGTTGGCTGTGGGTTGGGGTCCTCAGTTTCTTACCACATGGGCCTTTCTATATGGCTGCTTGAGTATCCTCACAACACAGTAACTGGCCCTCCCCAGAATGAATTATCCAAGAGGAAGCAGGTGGAAGCTCCAGTGTCTTTAATGGACTAACTAACCTCAGAAATCACGTTTTCACTGCCTCAGTCTTCTATGGACTGCACAGATCAGCCCCGCTTCTGTGGGAAGGGTGAGCACAAGGGAGGGAACACCAGGAAGTGAGGATCATTTAGGGTCATCTTTGAGGCTGCCTATCATAGGTGGCTTCTAGAGTGGACAGCAAGAGCTCTGGCACTTGTACCCTGGCCTACACAAATGATTATTCTGAAGTATTCTTCTTCCTAAAGTCTGATTTTGTGTTTGCTACACCAGCTAGGGGTTATACTGGGGACTGAATCCAGGGTCTCATCTATGCTAAGCGAGTGCTCTACCACTGAGATGCACCCTGGGCCCTTTTTATTGTTTACTTTTTTACTTTAAGACGGGATCTCTCAATAAATTGCCAAGGCTGGCCTCAAATTTGTGATTCTCCTGCCTCTGCCTCCTGAGTTGCTGGAATTACAGGCTGGGCCACCATGCTAACTGCTACAGTTATTTTGAAAAGGAAAGTGACTTCTGGGTGTGGTGGTGTACACCTGTGATTCCAGCAACTTAGGGAGCTGAAGCAGGAGGATAACAAGTTCAAAGCTAGCCTCTGCAACTTAAAAGACCCTCAGCAACTTAGCAAGATGCTGTCTAAAAATAACAAATAAAAAAGGCTGGGGATGTAGCTCAGTGGTTAAGCACCTCTGTGTTCAATCCCCAGTATCCGCCCCTCTAAAAGGGGATGGAGAATAATTTCTAGAATTTATTGAGCACTTATTACATGCCTGATGCTGTTCTAAGGACTTTACACACACCCGTTCATTTAATCCTCCTGCAGTAGGTAGAATTATTATCACTATTCTCATTTCACAGATAAGAAAACTGAGGTCCTTTGAAGTTCACTTACCCAAGGACACTGACAAGTTGGGGCAGTTTGGCTTTGGATGCTCTGCTCTTAAGTATCCTGCTATGCCGTAGCATGTAACAATCACAGATATGCCTTTCATTATGCCTCCTGTTAAAAGAGAAAACTACAACAAATCCAGTTTTACAGACCTTAATTAGCTTCATTTGCAGTTCTAGAATTAGGCAGCAGTATAGGTCAAAAATGGTTCAGAATGTTCCATCCCACCACATGGGCAGGTTATATCTATAGCCAGACGAAAGGAAGTGACACACAAGAGTAGAAGTAGGGTACAGAGGTAGTCCATCCCCAGCATCACAAAAAAAAAGAATAAGTTACAGTGTTTTTTATACATTAAGTTAGGTTGTAGGTCACTGTAGACGAAGAAAGCTTTAGGCCACACTTACAGAGGCAGCCTGAGGCCAAAGTTAAATTCAGTTTAAAACTGCTGACAGGCATGGTGGCCCATGCCTGTAATCCCAGCAACTGAGGAGGCTGAGGCAAGAGTATCCCGAGTTCAGCAAAAGTGAGGCACTAAGCAACTCAGTGACACCTTGTCTCTAAATAAAATACAAAAATAGGGCTGGGGATGTGGCTCAGTGGTTAAGCGCCCCTAGGTTCAATCCTTGGTACCAAACAAAACAAAACACTGCCAATCCTCAGTACCTCCTGAGTAAGGCTGTGTCACCCACAGCCTCTGGAAGGTGTTTTTTATGGAACATCTGACTCCACCTTACCTGCGACTGGACAAGGTTTTCTCTAACTTGGTAATGAAACTAGGACACATCAGGTACTCATGCGTTAACCATGGAGTAGAAGTTAAAATGTCATGATGCGGGCAGGCCAGGGGTAATCAGAGGTTATAAGAGAATAGAAAGGATGAATGAGTAAGCAGAGGACACAGTCACCAGGGAGAGAGGGGAACAGGCTGACCAGGAGCAAAGCGGTCCCAGGAGAGAGACTATGGCGAGGTCTCAGCTAGAACTGGTCTCCTTTCTGACTCTCTCTGCCTAACTAGGCCTTGAGGCCCATCTCCATGATTGACTTACAGCTGACTTCCATGCAGAGTAGATGTTTTCTATAACCTACAAAGTTCCAATTAAACTAGGAATATTGTCAACAGAGACAGGGGTAATAGGAAGAGGTGAAGCTTGTGAAGGGGATGTTTATAGGGCTTTTGAAAACCTCTGACATATTCCTAGAAATTTAGAAGGTCGGTTTCTTGTGTAAGGCTGAGAGGGCCCTCATCCCTCCCTCTGGCTGGCCTTGAGGCTCTGAGTAAGCAGGAAGCGAAGGCTAAGGCAGAGATAACAGCTGGCTAGCCGAGTTTGAAGGCGTACCCTCACACACCCACAGTAAAGACCCATAGAAACCGGGAGAAGGTTGTTTCTAGACATTTAAGGAAACCGCATTCCATTCATTAACTGACCACCTAAGCAAACCAAGCAGTCACTTCTTTGGCCACACATGACAGAGAACACACTTAAGAGAATTGGTTCAGAAAGAAAAAGACAAGAATAAACAGGAGCAACTCTCATGAATCCTGGAGCAGGGGAAACAAATCGTTTTTCAGAGTTCCACATGATATTATTTAAAGTGCCCAATTTTCAACAAATTTATGAGATATGTAAAGAAACCAAAGTGATAATGATCACACATATCCATAAATACCAAAAACCACTGAATGGCACACTTTATTTTTATTTATTTATTTACTTTTTTTTTGCAGTGAGTGCTGGATATTGAATCCAGGGCACTACATATGCTAAGCCATGCCCCACATTGAATGATACAGTTTATTTATGTATTTATTTATTTAGGTAGTGGGGATTGAACCTTGGGACTTCTACCACAGGGCTACATCCCCTGCCCTTTTAATTTTTTAATTTTGAGACAGGGACTCATTAAGTTGCTAAGGTAGGGCTCAAACTTGTGGTCCTCCTGCCTCAGCTTCTCAAGTGGCTGGGATTACAGTGACCACTACACCTGGCTTGAATGATACACTTTATTTATATTTTTGGTACCTGGGATTGAACCCAGGGGTGCTTAACCACTGAGCCACATCCCCAGCCCTTCTTTATATGTTATTTAGAGACAGGTCTTACTGAGTTGCTTAGGCCCTTGCTAATTTCCTGAGGCTGGTTTTGAACTCACGATCCTCCTGCCTCAGCCTCCCTAGCCACTGGAATTACAGGCTTGCACCACCATGCCTGGATTGAATGATACACTTTAAATGGGCAGATCATATGGTGTGTAAATTATATTTTAGCCAGACAAGGTGGCACACACCTGTGATGGTGTGGCATTTCCTTATAAATTTAAACATAGAGTTAGCATATGAATCAGCCATTTCTCCTCTTAGATATTTACCCCAAGAGAAATTAAAACAGATGTTCTCACAAAGACTTGTATACAAATATTCATAGCAGTTTTATTCATCATAACTGAAAAATAAAATGAAAAGGGAACTAGTGCAAATAGCAATCAATAGATGAATTGATTGTGGTATGTCCACACATGGAAAGAATGAAAGCATGCAATGATACAGATGAACCTCAGAAAACACACTGAAGCTGAGTACAGTGATGCCAGCAACTTGGGAGGCTGAGACAGGAGGATCCCAAGTTGGAGGCCAGCCTCGGGAACTTAGTGAGACCCTGTCTCAAAATAAAAAATAAAAAGGGCTAGGGGGACTGGGATTGTGGCTCAGCGGGTAGAGCGCTCGCCTAGCACGTGCGCGGCCCGGGTTTGATCCTCAGCACCACGTACAAATAAACCCATTGTGTACAACTAAAGCAAATAAATAAATATTAAAAAAAAGGGCTAGGGATGTAGATCAATGGTTGAACCCAGAGGGTTCAACCCCCAGTACCAAAACAACAATAAAACCATAATGAGCAAAAGAGTATACAGTCATCCCTTGATATCAGTTGAGAATTGACCCCAGAAACCCCAGCGACACCAAGCTCCCTTACATCCCTTATATAGAATTTCATAAACTAGGCGTGGTGGTACACACCTCTAATCCCAGCAGCACAGGAGGCTGAGGCAGGAGAATGGTGAATTCAAAGCCAGCCTCAGCAACTTAGTGAGGCCTTCAGCAACTCAGTGAGACCCTGTCTCAAAATAAACAAAAGGGCTGGGGATGTGGCTCAGTGGTTAAGCACCCCTGGGTTCAATCCCTGATACAAAAAAAAAAAAAAAAAAAAAAAAAAAAAAACCGCATAGCATGGTATGTGTTATGGTTTAGATATGAAGTGTCCCCCATGTGTGAAACAATGAGGAGAATTTACAGGTGCAATGATTGGGTTTGAGAGCCTTAACCTAATCAGTGCTTGAATGGATTAGCTGGGTGGGTGGTAACCGAAGGCAGGTAAGTTGTGGCTGAAGTAGGTAGGTCACCGTGGGTGTGCCTTTGGGATATATATTTTTATCTGGTGAGCAGAGTCTCTCTGCTTCCTGGTTGTCACATTCTGAGCTGCTTTCCTCGTCTATGCCCTTCCGCCATGGTGTTCTTTCTTAGCTAGGGCACAGAGCAATGGTGTTGGCTATCTATGGACTGAGACCTTGGAAACCATGAGCCCTAAATAAAATTTCCCTCCCCTAAAATTGTTCTTGTCAAGTCTTTTGGTCACAGCAGTGGAAAAGCTGACTGAAACAGTGTAAACATCTGTAGCTGTTGCACAGTATTATTTAGGGGATAATGACGAGAAAAAGGTCTGCACATATTTAATACGGACAGTTCTTTTTTCAAATATATATATACATATAAATATATATTATTATTATTATTATTTTTTTTTTTTGTGGTACTGGGGATTGAACTCAGGGGCACTCGACCACTGGGTCACATCCCCAGACCTTTTTTGTATTTTATTTAGAGACAGGGTCTCACTGAGTTGCTAAGTGCCTCCCCATTACTGATAATTCTATTTTTAATAGAATTATTTTTAAAAATTATCTTTTAAAAATTGTTCTGTTTAGCTGGGTGCGGTGGCGCATGCCTGTAATCCCAGCACTTGGGAGGCTGAGGCAGGAGGATCGCGAGTTCAAAGCCAGCCTCAGCAATGGCGAGGCACTTAGCAACTCAGTGAGACCCTGTCTCTAATAAAAAAAAAAATACAAAAAAGGTCTGGGGATGTGGCCCAGTAGTTGAGGGCCCCTGAGTTAAATCCCCGGTACCAAGAAAAAAAAAATACCTTATAAAAATGTATACTTAAATTGGTTCCTTTGAGCCGGGTGTGGTTGTGCACACCTGTAATCCCAGCAGCTGGGGAGGCTGAGGCAGGAGGATCGCAATTTCAAAGCCAGCCTCAGCAACAGCAAGGTGCTAAGCAACTCAGTGATACCCTATCTCTAAATAAAATACAAAATAGGGCTGGGGATGGCTCAGTGGTCCAGGTCCCTCAGTTCAATCCCCAGTACTAAAAAAAAAAAAAAAAAAAAAAGGTTTATTTGAGCTAGGCACAGTAGTGCATACCTGTAGTCCCAGTGACTCAGGAGGCTGAGGCAGGAGGATCTCAAGTTCAAGGCCAACCAGAGCTTTTTTCTTTTTTTGGTACCAGGGATTGAACTCAGGGGCACTCAACCACTGGGCCACATCCACAGCCCTATTTTGTATTTGATTTAGAGACAGGGTCTCACTGAGTTGCTTACCATCTCACTGTTGCTGAGGCTGGCTTTGAACTCGTGATCTTCCTGCCTTGATCTTCCTGCCTCAGCCTTCTGAGCTGCTGGGATTACAGGCGTGAGCCACTGCGCTCGGCCAACCTGGGCACCTTAACAAGACCCTGTCTCAAAATGAACAATAATAAGGACTGGGGATGTAGCCCAGTGGTAGAGTGCCTCTGGGTTCCATCCCCAGTACCCACCCTACACCACAAAAGCTTCATTTGAAGTAATGTATACCTTAATAATATTGTAATATATATATATATATTTTAATAATACAGAGGGGCTGGGGATGTGGCTCAATGGCAGAGTTCTTGCCTGGCATGTACAAGGCCCTGGGTTCCATTCCCAGCACCACAAAACAAACAAACAACATAAAACCCCAAACGCCTGAGCAACGCAGGCGGGACTTGGGGTTTGGGGCAAGCGGGGAGAGAGACTATCC